>VDFB02270651.1:144392206-144414972 GCA_007258455.2 Sequoia sempervirens | reverse complement strand
AGTCCAAAAACATCTGACTTCAAACAGCAATAAATGTAGGAAAATAGTAAAATACTGAAAAATAAACAGCACTATTGGAAAGTGCTCGGAACCAGCTTTCTAGCGATATCTCGTTTGCCCGATTTCGATAGCGTATGCCCAAGTTATGGCCAAAAGAAAAAAATTGCTCTTTTAGAAAAAACTAGGGTTAGGAGGGGCAAAGAGGGGCCGGCCGTACGTATGATGTCATGATGATGTCATGCTGATGTCAGCAAAATTAGAGCTTAAAATTGACAGCTGTCTGGCCATCGGGGCAAAAAATGCCCCCCCTTGCCAGAATTTTTTTTCGGTTGCCGATTTCTTGCGCACTGGACGAAATATTCGCCGGAATATGCTGATGTTTACCGGAATATTCCAGAATCTCTGGCGGAATCCCCAGAGAATATTCTCTAGTCGGGGTTGAATGCATGGCCCCCGGTCCTCCATATGACTGGGGGTTTTGGCAGAGAAGCCTGCGGGGGCTGAGCCGGCTCGACGGAGAAAGTAGGCGATGCCACCGACGGCGGTGGCGGGCCGGTGGCCGCCTGGTGGCTACCGGGTGGCAGAGACAATTTATACTAGAGGCGCCGGTGCGAAGTCCGAGAAGGCCCATTTTCTGACATTTTTTTGATTTTTGTGCATCGATCTGCGTGCCGGGAGGCCGTACAGCCCCTCAGACAAATTTTTTTGCCTTCCAGACCAACTTCTCAGAAATCAACGAAATGAAGGGTGATCTTAGGGTTTTTGGCCGCTATGAAAACAATGGTGACCTTCGTTTCTGCTCAAAGTGCCCCAAAAAATAGGCTACCCCCAGATCTTGCAGAAAAGATGTTTGTGGAAACCCTTGCACTTGAAACTCACAGAGAGGCCATATCTTCAGATCACGAACAAGCAGCTGGAGGTCTGGAGCTCTGATACCATGTTAGAAAACCAAGATCACCTGCATGCAAGATGGATACCTGTCACATGCAAAAGATATGAAGAACCAAAAAGATGCTCTGTAAACCTCTCGGTAAAAATGCATTAAGAGAATCAATTATTACAAAATGATCAATCCTTATGAAGGAGATCAAGAAACCCTAAAAGGGAAACCCTAAATGAAACCCTAGTGTGCACGCTTAATAATTAATAATTAATTATTAATGTGCCTAAGTTTAGCTTAAGTAATAAAGAGGAATAAGTGACTTAATTAATTAATCAATGATATAATTAAAGCATAATAACAATACTCTAACATGAATCGCACCTCAAACCTTAGTTATAGATAAATAAAGAGACAGTCTACATTTCAAAAAAATGAAGGTTCTCGATATTCGATCGAATTGCTACATCTTTGAGAAAGTTAGCTTGCATGACTAATGGGCCCTCTCCCCTAAAGGAATAAGGGGACATCACTAGGTCGACGACAAACAATGACATAAGTTGTTTTAACAAGGGAACACGGGACCAAAAAAAGACTTAGGAAAAATAAATTTAGGCAAAGGAAATAAAACAAAAGGGGGCCCAGCCTAGACGTACGAAGCGATGGGGCTTAAGTCATTTTAAAGCCTTCCCAAAAATTAATGGCCAAATAGATCCCATCCAAGGTGTAATATGAACACTAGGCTTTTACATGAAGACGAAGGTAAACCCTCTACCCTCTCTCTCTCTCAAGTCTCTCCCTCCTACCCCCTCTACCTCTCTCTCTCTCTCTCACTCCCTCTATCTCTCTCCCCTGTACCATGTACCCTAAACCCTTAACCCTTAAACTATAAACCCTTAAACCCTCTACCCTCTACGTTTAACCCTCTACCCCTTATCTCTCTCCCACTCCCTCCCTCTTTCCCTCTCTCTCTCAAGTCTCACCCTCCTACCCCCTCTCCCTCTCTCAGGTCTCTCTCTCTCACTCACTCACTCACTCTTATTTCCCTCCCGTCCACCCTTAACCCTCTACCTTCTGCCCTCTACCCTTAACCCTCTACTCTCTATCTCTCTCCCACTCCATCCCTCTCTCTCTCACTGAATCCCTCTATCTCTCTCCCCTCTACCCATAACCCTAGACCCTTAACCCTTAACCCTAAACCATTAAACCCTCTACCCTCTACCCTTAACCCTGTCTCCCTCCTAACCCCTCTCCCTCTCTTAGGTCTCTCTCTCACTCACTCACTCCCTCTATCTCTCTTCCCTCTACCATAAACCCTAAATCCTTAAAACCTCTACCCTCTACCCTCTACCCTCCCTTTATCTCTCTCTCAAGTCTCTCCCTCCTAGCACCACTCCCTCTCTGAGGTCTCTCTCACTCACTCACTCTATCTAAAGTCTATCCATCCTACCCCTTCTCCCTCTCTTAGGTCTCTCACTCACTCACTCACTCACTCACTCACTCACTCCCTCTATCTCTCTCCCCTCCACCCTTAAACCATCAACCCTGTACCCTTAACCCTCCCTCCCTCTATCTCTCACCCACTCCCTTCCTCTCTCTATCTCTCAATTATCTTCAATATCCTACCCCCTCTCCCTCTCTTAGGTCTCTCACTCACTCACTCACTCCCTTTATCTCTCTCCCCTTAACCCTAAACCCTTAGCCCTTGAAGCCCTCTACCCTCTGCCCTTAACCCTCCCTTCCTTTATCTCTCTCCCACTCCCTCCCTCTCTCTCTCTCTCAAGTCTCTCCCTCCTACCCCCTCATCCCTAAACCCTCAACCATAAACCCTTAAACCTTATATCCTCTACCCTCAACACTCTTCCCTTCTCCCTTCCCCCTCCTAATTCTCTCTCTCTCTCTCTCTACCTCTCCCATTCTTCCCCTCTTCCCCTCTCCCTTCCCCCTCCTAATTATTTCTCTATATATATCTCTCTCCCTTTCCCCCTCTCTATCTCTCTCTCTCCCTTCCCTCCTAATTCTCTCTCTTCCCCTCTCTCTCTCTCTCTCTCTCTCTCTCTCCTCTCTCTCTCTCCTTTCCCTCTCTCTCTCCCTCTCTCTCTCTCTCTCCCCACCCTCCACCTCCTAATTACTCTTGGGTATATGTGTGCAAGGTGGATATCGATTTAGATCCCGAGATATTCAATTTATAGCACAAATATTACATTTTAAAATGTTTTCAAATTAGATATTAGACATGAATTGGATATCCAAAAAAAATCGGATATCTGATTTGTAGTACTTTGGCTTGGGCATTGCTATGGAGTAATGTACTGATAGCCAACCCAAAAAAAAAGTCAACTTGGAATTTTCACGTTTTTTGGTAAGTTCAAAACGCTCCTTTTTTCATGTTGCCACTTTTTGGCCCATCATGATCCTGCACATACCCAGGTCTAAATCAGGTAGTTGTTATTGCTAAGGTGGATCATTCCTTTCTTCGAAGACCATACACTTATGATTGGGTCAAGTGTTCTTTAATTTAGAAAATTCCTATTGCCTTTTTGATAGGTTAATTATGATTTGATTAGATGGGTTATGAAGCACTTATTTCAAACAAATATCTTTATGAAAGAAGTATATTGGCATGAAATTAAATATGATTTGTATTCCAATGTAAAAACTACAAAGAATGGAAACAATTCTTTCAACACATAAACTATTATGTAGTAGTCAATTAAAATGAAAAAGCTTACTCTATATTAGTTGGGATACACAACTAAGAAAATGATCTAAAGTTACTTATTTATCCTAGAGGAACTAAGTATATAGTATACAAAGAAAACCAACAAACCCACAACTACCCCTATTTTGAAGGAGTTTAGTTTTCTCCCCTTCCTGATCTCGCTAATATTGTCTAATTATTTAAAAGAGATGAAGGGTCATAACACAACTTTATTCAACCCAATAAATAGCTTGGTTATTGAAACTTGATAAAAGAAACAAAACAATTGCTACATTTGGCATTTCATGTTGAATGAAGAGTGGTGACAATAACCTACTTATAGTTTAATAAAACACTATTTTTATAAGAAGGCTTGACATTAGAAAGATAAGTGTTACTTATAGTTTAATAAAACACTATTATAGTTTTACCAACATATACTATTGTATGCTTTCATGGCTTCTTATTTAATATATGGGGAGAGTAAGAGAGAGAGATAGAGATATATGGGAAGAGAAAGAGAGATGGAGATATATGGGAAGAGAAAGGAAGAGAGGTGGAGATAGAGAGTTGATGGATAGGGGGGATAGGGAGGGAGAGATGGTGAGAGATAGAGAGGGGGAGGGAGAGAAAGGGATATAGGTAGAAAGAGATAGAGACAGGAGTGAGAGGGAGATAGAAAGAGAAATAGAGATAGAGATATAGAGTAGGAGAGATGGAGGGAGAGATGGAGTGAATGAGAGAGAAAGGGGGGAGAGGGAGAGATAGCTCAATAGATAGAGGGGGGAAGAGGTGAGAGTGACATAGATAGTGGGAGATATAGAGAGCAACAGGGAGAGATATATCAATCACCCTCCCTATATCTCTATCTATTCATCCTCATCTCTTTATCTCTCTACCCCTCTCTATCTCTTTGTCTCCCTTTATATTTGTATGTTTGTCATTATCTCCCTCTCTCTCTATATTTTCTTCCCTATATTTATCTTTGTCTCCTTAAGTGTGCAATGGGTACATTGAAGAGGTCTTAAAGGAGAACTATCATATCTTTAATCAAATGGCATGCTACCTTGAGCATAACTCCCCAAGGACACATGCCATCCTTGGATTGTTGACATGAAACAACCAATCAAAATTTAGTTTCTCTCACTCATATTAATATATATTACTATTATATTAAATATATATTATATTAATTATATTTTGTATTATATAAAAATATACTTATTATTAATTATTAATTATAATAATTTTATAAGTATTTAATAATTTTGTTAAAGAATATAATATATAATTATAATAAGTTGAATAATTATATTATTTATTATGTAAAATATAGCTAATATATATTTAACTATATTGTAGAATATTAAAACCTAGCTAAATGGTGCCAAAATTTTGAACTTAATTAACATACTGTAAAACCTAACGAAGCTAGGTTGTAGCTCATCAAATTGGAGAAGTGAAAGGTCAATACCAGTGTCGAGGAAGAGTTTGGAGTAGTGAAAACAAGGCTAATGACAACACCGAGGAAGAGTTTGGAGTAGTGAAAACAAGGTCAATGTCAATGTAGAGGAAGAGTTTGGAGTAGTGAAAACAAGGTCAATGCCAGTGTAGAGGAAGATTTTGGAGTTAAAACAAGGTCAATACCAGCGCCGAAGAAGAGTTTGGAGGAGTGAAAACAAGGTCAATATCAGCACCGAGGAAGAGTTTGGAGGAGTGAAAACAAGGTCAATACCAGCGCCGAGGAAGAGTTTGGAGTTAAAACAAGGTCAATACTAGCGCCGACGAACAATTTGGAGGAGTGAAAACAAGGTCAATATCAGCGCCGAGGAAGAGTTTGGAGGAGTGAAAACAAGGTCAATACCAGCGTCGAGGACAAGGTTGAGGGCTCTCAGGGAAAATCGAAGACCAAGGGGCAATGAGTACTATAATTTTGGCACCCCCATTCTCTTTAACCTTCAATTTTCATGCCTAGTTTCCAAAGATCTTCTCGTACATTGGCACCCCCATTCTCGTAAAATGGTATAATATAAGATAGAAAAAATAAAATAGCTTAGTCTTTCACATTTTTATCCACCAACCTCAGGTCTTGGAAAAACTCCCATAATCTACCCACATCTTGGTTGAGGTCTAGGATTTCATCACACATAGCCTTCGTTGCATGAGTCTGAAGCAATTCTAGACTTAGCCCAAGTATATGCTAGGCTAAGGTAGATCTAATGAATGGAAATAGAGGCATACAATTCTTCTTTAATAGCTCCACTACAAACATATGCAAGGTGTTGGTTGTTTTTATGGTAAGCAGGTTGATCTTCTAATTTACCTATGGAATTGCCAATTCCAATAAAGGGCAGCTCTTAGGACCTGGACCAACTAACGAGGATTTCAAAGACCTCCTACACTTTGGGCTCTGCAAGACCCAGGAGGGTGATCCCTTAATGCATTTATAACCTCTGCACCATCATCATAAACAACATTAACAACAACAGATAATCTCATTTAATAGCTCAACATAATAGGATAATACCGAATAGAATTGGTTGTTTATCAATAATATCAACTATTTGGAGCATGAGATAACTACAAAATTTCATAGTAGAAGATAGTCATTGATTTGCAATTTGTAGCAAACTCTAGGTAAAGGAAAACAAATAATGAACCATCACAGAATGAAATTACAACTTAGATCAGTTGCCATATATCCATTGGAGGAGTCAAATTTATAAGCATCTAAGAGGGTTTATAGCGGATTTAACTTACATAACATATAAGATCAACATTGCTTTAAATCATCAATATGTATTCTAACCCAATACTACTTATCGATCCTTATACAGGAACATATCCACCTACAATCATTCAAAGCATTTTAATTAATTCCTTGAATTAAACCTAAAACAAGAATCCTTACACACCTGCTTGGGTGAGATGAGCAGAAACAACCCTTGATCATTTTATTCAAAATTCAAATATGCTTGTACAATGGAGAGACATGAGTTGAATTAATCATATCAATTCAAATGCAGTGCTTTCATAAAATATCAAATCCCGTGGATTAAAACCTACTCTGGAATGACTCAAAACCTAAATTGCATTTTCCCTAAAACCATCAGACTTTACAATTTGCTCTGCAACTTCATCTAGACTCGACCAAAAATATCTAACTTGCTAACCCGTACTTCTGGCCTTGAAATCCATCTTATAGAAAAAGGAGGAGAAAACAAGCATCGGGCCAGAAAGCACATGTGTCACCAGCCAATTGGACCGCCTTGTGATATTCCAAAAATTTGTTACAACAAAAATCTCCCCAAAGAATCTTCTTGTTCATCGTGCCCGCTGAGAATGGTTGATGCAACAACAAAAAACTTCAAGAATTTTGTGCCTAGACTGTCACCAAAAAACAAAACTGGAATCTGTTGTAACTGCAACAGCTGATTTGTCAACCGTTAGCAGCCTACTCCTTTTCACTCTTCCTCAATTAAATATACATTCACCCATTTCTGGTACTCTTCATCAGTTGGCCAATCAGAATTGATCACCTTATTCACCTTGACACTATAATGTTTGTACTTAACTGCCACCTGATTCACTTCTCTTTCAAAAGACTCCAAGAATGAGCTGGTGCTAATGATTTTGTCCATACAGCTCACCAACAAATCATAATCTGAGTTACCCTATTTTTGAGGGTTTTGTAGTCCAAACATGATATAAAGGGGCTCTTACACTTTTTGTGATTATTGTAGCTTGTGTAAGAGGCCCCATGGATACTGTTTTAATTGTAGGATGCATGAATAGGGTGTAGGATGAGAAATAAAGAAGGTATAGCTATTGTCCTCAATATTTTGTAAAGAAAAGCATGTGAAATGAGAGGTTCAAGACTAGGTTTCAACAAAATATGTATAGGAGATCTGATTTTGTAGTTTTTATCCATGTGCGAGACCCTAATGGGTTGTTTACGAACCATTTAGAATATAAATACACACACACAAACACACACACACACACACACACACATATATGTATGTATGTATGTATGTATGTATGTAATATGTATATGTATTTTTAAATGTAAATGTAAATGCAATTACTAGATGCTCTCCTAGAACAATAAATGCAACATATCATTAAAGAAATCTATATCATGTATATAAATGTGTATTTCTAAATACAAGTGTAAATGCAAAGAGCATATGGTTTTGTAGTGTTATAGATACAATATATCCATAAATTAATGTAATTGAAATTCTAAAGTCTTCAACACATATAATATGAAATCGATCAAACTATTAAACTACATGAGAAATAAATAAACGATGCAAATGCATATGTATGTGTATTTGTAAATTTAAGTGTAAAATAAATAAGAATAATGAAAATTATAAAAGAATACAAGGAAAGGTCTCCTCCCTTCTTGGTAGTGATAACCTCCTCCACACACAACCCTTAAAAATTATTAATAGAGGAATATAATGTTTGAAGAACTCAAAGTTGATTCTCTCCTACCTGATCCAATTAGTCATTTTATTCTTACAAACATTTATAGTGATTACTAGAGGCACATAGACCAATTCTTCATAAAAGAAGAATTTGATCATACTTTTCCAATGATGGCATTATGAGGAAACCTTAGGTTAAATGAATAATTCCTAGCTAAGTTCTTTAAATCATGTCCAACCATATAATAGAAGACCGCTAACATGTGTACCTGGATACCATGGAGAAAGGCTAGTCTTTGGGATCTTTCATCAATCATCCTACCTTAAAACATACCAAAAGTCTCCTAGCAATTAGACATAGGAAGATTTAATATGACTTAAAAAAAATTATTGCCCAACGTAAACTTATGATGACTTAACCAGGCCTAGTAAACACTCCCTCCCCATTAACCACTTACACATATGGAAATTAAATGTAAATTTTCTGCTATTTTTAGTCATGTAGGTGTCCAATAAACCACTTGGTGGTGTTTCCCTTGAAGTTTATTTACTTGAATGAAGAGAAAAAGTCCTTTGATTACAATTAGAGACCATATTTGAGGCCTTGGTTGTGTAACTGGCGGACCATAGTCACATTTAACACTTGTTACAAAGTTTGGGAGTTAAAACGTTAAGTAGATTAGATTTGTGATGGACACATTTGGATGGTAGTAACAATAGCTTGCAATCTATCAAGACTTGATTACCTTATAACCTGTGAAATTCTAGCGATGAAATGATAGATTAATCATAATGTCACCTTGGGATCACATCACCATGAAATAACTTCATCCAACTTGTCGCCTTATGAGTCACGGTACCACCAAATGGTATTTATCGGATCATCTTCCTCGAGCGGGAAATTTAGGAAGAGAAGGAAAGCGAGACCTTATGTCTAAAGAGGAGATCAACTAGAGGTCAAAAGATTAGAAGAAAAGATTTCATTAAGCATACGTTTTTGTTGTTGAAGGGTCATGTTCTTATGATGATGAGAGCATAGGTGGCGTTGAGGTACCCTTGAATTACAAACATCTATAGAAATAATGGGTACCCAAGGAACTTCCTCCAATAACCTTTGATTTTTTGTGTCAGCAGGAAGGGATATAGCCTTATCGTCATTACATGGTTTGGGCCTTGCATGGACGACATAGAGGTCTATTACGAAAAAGTTATTGAATTAATGGAGTATGTTGGACCCTATTACAGTTACAAAGATTGGATGCAATTGGTTCGATATACACGAAGTATGTGTAGGTATGCACTGTCAGCAAATTATATACAACTAAAAGATAAGGATCAAAATAAAGGAGTGGCTATGTACATTGACGGAAGGCCAAAAGTATCGGGGAATATTGCAGGGTTTATAAACATTACATGACCTGGGTCAACAAATAAGCAACCCAATTGCATATTCGAGGCGCATGAGGGAAACCGTGTATTCGTATGTGCGATAAAATCAATAACTGCAGGGGAAGAGTTGCTAATCGATTACAATTTGAATCGCTTAGTTACAAACACAGTTACTATGGGGGTGGTATGTACTATATACCATTTTACCCAACCTCCAATTAATGACTCCAATATACCATTTTATTCTTATTTTTTTTTTCATAAGTCTATTGGTTTCATTTCGGTAATGTTTTTTTATATTTATTTTTTGTCACAGGGGGACATTGATCCTACAGAGAAGGCTCTGACCCAGAGCACAAATCATGATGTATCTTTAGGTGCTTCTACCTGACAAGTTTACCTCATAGTAATTGTACAAATTAGATACGAGCAAAATATTTTATTATTATGTTTTTTTCATAAGTTTTTTGGGTTAATTTTGATAATGTTTTTAATAGTCTTGTTACAGTTGACTGATCGGGGAAAGGCACCAGCAGTAGAGGAGAGCATCCATTGTGAGGTGCAATCAATATTTTGTGATGATGAAATCGCTTATTCAGCAAACCCTCTCGATACGATAAAGAAGATCCAAAAAAAATACAATGAAGAAATGGTTAAGCTGATGTTCATAGTGCCTCAAATAGATGAGATAAGAGAGAGGGTTAAAATATTGACTGAGAGATTACAAAACTTACAAGTAAGCTGTCATGAGGTCTTTAATTATAACATAAGTTCATTCATGGTTTTATATTTTGTACTCTTTTATGTCATGAACTAAAATGTGTTGTTTTTATAGGGTTATTTTCCTCCTCATGATGCTCCTAGCCATGATCAAGGTACTGCAAGTGTTGCTCGAGGAGTAGGGGTTGCTACAAGTGTCCATCCTGATCTTCCTACGCATACATCACATCATCTGACCCCATCATCCGTACCTATATTGTCGTCTAAAGTGTTGACAACACATACTATGCAAGCATCCGTTAATGCACCCTCTGGTAGTGAACACATGCCAGAAATGCATCAGGACATGTACCCGAGGATGCAGAGGCCACTAGTATTGGTGATGTTTTAGCAGCATTTCCTGGATCTTCTCGTATTACTAGTACGGGAACATTGTTGGTCACACTTGTGGTGACCGAGGATTTCGTTCCCATAAAGATAGAGAAGGTCCCAGGTACTTTAAAAAAAAAAAATTATTATTATATATAATCCAATTGAAATTTACTTATTGATCACTCTTTTTAGACTATTGATCCCAGGATCATTTTGCAGGAAATGATGTTTTTTATAAACATCTAATTGATATTATATTGGAGCTCTTCGGGCCCACCATACGTACACGGTGGAATTCCCAAAATCAAGATTTAAAAGATGAGCTCATTAACCGTTTAGTTGTGTTGTTTGGTGGTAAAACATTCAACCAAACCAAGGTCCTTAAGAAAGTTGGTACCTATCTAAAGTATGCAAGGGACCAATATAGGTCACATTTAGAGAAGAAAAAAAAGTACGAGCATCCTCCCATGATTCCAGAGAGGGAGTGGAAGGACCTGGTGTCAGATGGAAAGGAGAAGGCTGAAAAGAAAAAAGGAAAGACACCACCGGGCCAAGCAAGGTATGTGATACTATCAACAATGTATTTATATATTGATTACTCTTTCTTTTTACATAATCTAACGTATTTCAAACTTATCATAGGCTGCTCGAAACATCGAAGGCAACAAAGGCAAGACTAGAAAAACATGAGCAACACAAACTTGGCTCTAGGGGTTATATGAAATTAGCCGCACGAATTATAAGTATCAATAAATGAAATATAGTATCCAAATAGCCGAATTCGAAAACTGGTACGACACTCTGCAGAAAATTGTGATCTTATTTTGAAGCAGAACAAATTCCAGCGAGTTCCCTGGTGAAGATGACACGAAGATTGCCTTCCGGCTTAAGGCTGGGCCGTGGTTGGCTGCTTTAAGAGTCTTGGGCAAGCCTATGCTCCACTACATCGAATACAGCGGTAAATAAAATCAATAAATTTTATTTAAAATTGAATCTTGTGCAATCTATTCAATATTAATTTCCACCATAAAGTAATTACATGCCTATTTGTTTAAACATTCAAGCAATGATAATCGCACATGACGTGGAATCTGACTTTGGTGAGGAATTAGAGCCTAACAGGATGAAGAAGGTCATGAATTGGTGCATCTCGATGCTTTAGAGCATGTGGCGTGATCAACATGTTAAAGGCATGATTCGAGGCTAGAAGATCCCGAGGGAACATGATGTGGCCCCGATAGGTAAAGAGGACCACTCTAAAGTTCTTTTTCAAACATATTTAATTGCAATTGTTGTATTAATTAATGTAACCTTTCGTGTTTCAACTTTAGAGAATGTAGAGTGTGATCAACGTGTTGAGCATGATCAGGAACATGATGTGGCCCCATCAGGTAAAGAGGACCACTCTCATGTTCTCTTAAACATATTTAATTTCAATTGGTGTATTAATTAATGTAACCTTCCATGTTTCAACTGCAGATCAAGATTTAGAGGGTGTTTAGCATGTTGAGCATGAGTCTATAATAGAAACCTGATGTGGACCCATCAGGTAAAGAGAACCACTCTAATGTTCTTTTAATTAATGAAATACTTGTAACAATAATAATAAAACATATGGAGTTTAACATTTCTTTCTTGTTACTTGTGATTTATACAGCGGCGTCCACGTCATGAGCAGACGACTAGGCATACATTAAGATCATGAGAAGAAGGTAGAACAACTAAAGGGGGACATATATTGATTTAGAAAATGATACTCCACTTCAGATTTTTGTAGCTTTAAGAAAGAAACAAAAAAAAAAGTGATTGTAATCATATCATGACAACCATATTTTTGATAATATGTAAAAACTAAAAGAATGAATATTATATGTTAATGAATGAATGTTTTATGTTATTAATGGATGAATGAATGTTATATATTATTAATGGATGAATGAATGAATCTTATATGTTATTAATGGATGAATGAATGAATGTTATATGTTATTAATGGATGAATGAATGATTAATGTTATATGATTGGGTATGGGGAATTGAGAGTGATGTGAGGGGGGGGGGGGGGGGCAAATGAGCTTCCACCGTCACGTGGTTGGCCCTATTAAGTAGAGAATATTAAGCTATTCTCGAAACATAGAAAGAAGCTCAATAAGGTAATGAACTTTCAATATAAGAAATGCATCATTTGAAGCATCAAACCAATATGCAAAGATGAAAAGAAAGTGCTAACTTTTTCACTATGGTGTGAGAAAAATGATTCTTTGAATCCATGCTCACATCATAATTTGAAGTTTTTCCATTCCAATGTTAGAGTTTAGTTTGTTTGTATGGCTTTGTATGAATACCACATTGTGTTGTGTGTGGATTTGGTTTCAAAGCTCTGTTTCTTCTATTTTTAGTGGTGACATAACTCTAAAATTTGACTTTTGTGCATAATAGGTTAGTGGAAAAATTGACAGCTCTGAAGGGTTTAGAGGCTCTATTGAGATAGATACACGGATATTTGGATCTTGTTCTTGATGGGAGGCTTCGACTTAACCATGAAATTTTGTACCATCTACAGGTATGCAAAAGTTTCTCTGCTTACATTCATTCTTGATCATAAATGTTGTAAATGATATTAATGCTTCAAACTTAAGATTTGTTTCATTGTTATAATGATCAAAATTTTATACTTTGCTATACATTCAAGCATTCTCTTGCCCCCCTACCCTTTTCTCTCTCCCCCCTCCTTTTAAGAATTCTCTTTGTCATAAAAGATTCACATTTCTGTATCATTTACACAAATTTATTTGAAGCGCTAGGAGTGAATAAAGATATGTAAAAGATGATGGATTATGTCTAAACAACAACTTTCCATCTTATAGCTAATTAAATTCTTAATATTTCAATAGTTTAGAGCTCGAATAATTCTTGTATATGCATGTGTAGCAATAAGGGAGCCTATGTGAAGATTGAAATTTAAAACATCACTTTGGTATTTTTCCTTAGGCAGTGAAATGATATTTTGAGTAATACAAACCTACACACACATTGATATTTTTTGGCATTGCATTGAAGAAATTTTTCTCTCTTATACCTACCCTCGGCTAGACATGGAGGTATATAATATTGGTTTTTGGGTTTATTTTGTAAGTAGTTAATTTCACAGAGGAAGACTAAAATCTTCTTAATGTCCTGTGTCAAGTGTGAAAGCATATGAATCACTTGCTGAAGGCACCATTTTTTATTCATCCAAAAATTGGTTTGTTCTTTTTTTTATGTTTCTTGCATGTGTTTTTTTTAGGCTCTAAAGATGTAGCTCAACTCTTTCCTTTGCACTTTTCATCTGTTTTGATGATTACAATAGATTGTCCTCATAATTTTTCATGTAGATCTATTTGTAACTTTATTTTCTACCAATCAATTTGCAAACCACTCACAGATTAAGGACCATTTCACTAACTTGTAGTAATCCATTACTTCATATGTTGCAGGTTGTGTTTGTGTGCCAATAAATCCTAATGATTGCTAGAACTTTAATCCTACAAGTGTACCCAATCTTTCTCAAGTAAAAGTCTTACCTTATTTTATAGTACTTTAAATGGTTAATTGAAGGTGCTTCTTTAGATATGAGATAGTTGAACCCTGGATTAAAATATTTTATTAGATGGGCAGTATAATGATAAAACTGAGGTCCATTGAACACAAATTACAAACATAATTTACTAGACTATGAATAGTGTTACAATTATAATTATTTCTCCTTTACCTACCTCTGCATTAATGAAAAAGATAGTAGATATTGGAAGTTCATTACATGTCTCATGTATGTGTTAGTGTTTAAGTTGTTCAAGAGCTTGATTAGGTCAAGAATATGTTCTATAAGCTATGTTCTCTTGACACTTGCTTAGCATTTTCCCTACACATTTTCTCTTCAATCCAGACGTTTCTTAACTCCTTCCCTTGTTAGCCCTTGGTTGTTCTCAAGTGTAATGCTTTTTCTATGCATCTTGCAGTCTGTATGTATGATCAGTCATCTTAAGTGTAATTCTTTTTCTGTGCATCTATGCATCTTGCAGTTCATATGTATGATCAGTCACCAGTCTCCGCGATGGTACATTTCAATGAATATTTTTTTGTTTTAAAAATTACATTGTTTCGTCGCAATTTCGATGAAAACCACCGACGAATCACCGAAAAGGTCTGACAAAGTTGCTATAGCTGCAACGAAGGCTTCGTCATAACTCCTTGCCCATTTCGTCGCACTTTCAATGAACTTTTGTTGTTGTTTCGACGCTACTCCTTGCCCATTTCGTCGCAATTTCAACAAACTTTTGTTATTGTTTCGATGCTACTCGCCCATTTCGTCGAAATGGCGAAAAAATTCTAGTGTTGTTTTGACGCTACTCCTTCCCCATTTCGTTGAAATTGCGACAAGCTTCTGGTGTTGTTTCGATGCTACTCCTTGCCCATTTCGTCGAAATGGCGACGAACTTCTGGTGTGATTCGTCGGTGGATATACGAAGTTTTTGTCAATATTACGACGAACATCCGAGTCATTTTATGATTCCAACAACCGACGAATCTATGTCATTATTTTGACGTTTAATTTGTTGTCGGCCTTTCGACAAAAAAACAACGACGAAAATGTTTTCATCATTTCGTCGCTTTTTTGACAAAGATTTGTTGAACGATCGACGAACGTCCATCAAAAAATGGTGTCAAATTCAGTAGTGTGTCAAAACAAGGGATCACCATTGATCCAGAGAGAGTAAGTGCTATCTTATGCTTTCCTTTACCCAATCATAAAAAGGGGCTACAAATTTTTTTGGGCATAATTAATTTTTTGAGAAGGTTTATTCCAGATGTTGCAAATCTTTTGAAACCACCAACTACTATGTTGAAGAAAAATGCAAGTTTCAGTTGGACCAGAGAGGCCAAGTGAATTTTTGAAGTTATGAAGGAGGCCTTATCAACAACTCCTACTCTGGGAAATCCAAACTTTTCAAAAGACTTTATTTTGTATGCTTTTGGTAGCATAGATACCATTTCTGCAATGTTGGTACAACAAAACGATGATGGTTTAAAATAACCCATTGCCTTTTTCAGTCAAGGTTTAGAGTATTATGAACAAAGGTATACTTTTGTTGAGAAGCATGTACTTGTTATTAGAAGTCTGAAATTTTTTAAGCCTCTAATTTCTAATAATAAGATACATCTAATGGTTGTTCACCCTAGCGTGAAGGATTTTCTATTAAGAAAGGACCTGAATGAAAAGATAGCTGGGTGGATTACAAAGGTAATGGAGTATGATATAGACATAAAGATAACCAAGCTTGTAAGGGGTAAAGGGTTGTGTGAACAACTAGCTACAAGGTCTGAAAGTGAGGAAAAGACAGAAACAAAGACTGTTTTGGTCACTAATGATGAGCCTCAGAATGTTGCACCTACATTGGGTGCAAGTTGGGTATGTGATATATATAAATTGTTTCTTACAAACTGGTGAGTGTCCACCAGGTTTAGATAAGGCTAAGAGAAGATATTTCAGATTGCAGTCTATTCCCTATGTGTTGGTTGATAATGTTATTTTCATAAAAGACCTTAATGGTGTGTTGTTAAGGTGTATTGACCATGATCAGGTAGATAAAGTGCTTCATGAGTTCCATGATGGAACTATTGGGGGTCATTTTTCCCTGAGAACTACTGCATGGAAGGTAATGAGAGCTGGCTACTATTGGCCAAGATTATTTAAGAATTCCCATGCTTGGGAAAGGAAATGTGTAAAATGTGCCATTTTTGCAGGCAAAGAGAGGTTGTCAGCTTTACCCTTGCAGCCAATTCAAGTGGAACAACCCTTCATGAGATGGGGCATTGATTTTATAGGACCCATCAACCCACCTTCAAGTGCAAGTCACAAGTGGGTACTTATTTCAACTGATTACTTTACAAGATGGTGGAGGCAGTGGCTTTAAAAGAAGCTAATGGAAGTGTTGTTTTAAACTTTTATGATGATTTAGTAACCAGGTTTCGAGTACTTGAATCAATCATTTCAAATAATGCTTTATCATTTTTTGGATTTAGAGTAAGTGATTGGGTTATTAGGAATGACATCCATTTGAATACATCATCAAATTATTACCCATAGGGTAATGGTTTGGAAAAATCAACAAATAAGAACCTGATAAGGATCATTAAAAGAATCATGGAGGATAATCAGAGAAATTGGAACACCAAGTTGAAATCTACCTTTTGGATGGATAGAATAACTCCTAAAAGGTCCATTGGGAACTCCCCATTTGTGTTGGTTTATGGTAAGGAGGCAAGACTGTCTATATCTGTGGAGCTTCCAGCTCTTGATATTATGCACTAGCTAGAGATGTTTGAGGAAAAGGAACCAATGGAAATTAGGTATGCCCAGCTCATGGAGCTAGAAGAGATAAGAGATAAGGAAATGAAGTCCTTGGAGTATCATCAACTCCAAACAAAAAGAGTCTTTGATAAGAAAGCAACACCCATAGTCTTCAGAGAGGGTGATGTAGTGCTCAAATGGGATGAATTGAAAAGAAGGCCAGGAAAGCACTCCAAGTTTGACAACATGTGGAGTGGCCCATTTTTTATTATAGAATGCAAGGAGCACAATGCATTCTAGTTATCAAAGATGGATGGAGAAATTCTACCTATCCCAGTTAATGGGATACACCTCAAATAGTGTTTTGAGGTTTGATATGCATTGTACATGTTAGATTAGGAGTTTTGTTTTCAATAAGTGATGTTGCACCATAGTTTAGATGCAATTTTTCACTTCCCCTAAGTGATGTTCAACACAGTTAGGTAGTTTTCCTTCTGAATTTTTGGTGTTTGAATAAGTTTCCAAGGTATCATGCACTGATCTAGTGAGTTACAATATTGTTGAGGACTGTTTTCAAGTTGTGTTAGCTTTTAGGTGACTCAGTGCCCAATGGATAGATTCAAGCAACTGGTCAGGATGTTTAGCAGGCAAACATATAGCAGATGTCACCAAAAATGTTACCTATTTTTGCTAATAGCCCAAACAAGTAGTGTTTATATTTTACAAGTGAAAAGAGGGTACATTTTAAATCTGTTATGTCACATTCATGTGCATCAACAAAATCAGAAGACTACAATACTACATTGCATTATGCAGATTCATATAACATAGGAGAAGTGCACAATATTTTCAAAATAAATGTAGTCTTTATTATAATAAAAATGAAGGGTGTCCCACACAAGTTGTGAGACTAACTATCAAAATGTATATAATGGAAAAAATCATACATTTATAGATTCAAAAGAGAAAGAATGTGCATAAAGTGAAAGGGGACGCATCATTTCCTAAATGGAAAATCCTGGTTGCTTTGTTCTACACCATCTTCATTCCCTCTCGCTTTTTTTTCTTCCATTTGGTGCTCTCCTTGCTACTCCTAGGTCCCCTGCATCTGTAAGAAAAGTATTATTAGAGCAATGAAGGGTCACCAGTTAAAATATGTGCATACATCTATAAGCATATAAACTAATCCTCATGTGCATTCAAATAGCCAAGCATATCATAGATTTCCAGGAAAACAAGAGAGTTATCAAACACACCTATCATATGTTTGGTTTTATCTAACATGTTTTCTTCTTGTACAGGTATAGGAAAAATACTTGTTACTATTTTTCTTTATCTGATTATAGCATGTGGGATAAAATGTGGCTCCCACAAGGGTTGAGCCCAACATGTTTTATTGTGCTTTAAAGGGGTATGGAAAGGTATTTCATCTCCTTATGGTTTACTCAAGAAAGCACACATCATTTGTGATAGTGAGATGTTTTTCATTGTCATAAGTGACATATACTTGTTCAAGAAAATCATTAAGGATGCATACAATATCATTGTATTAAAACATATTGCAAAGTATCATGTGAAACATGTGTTTCTGATAGTCATCATGTTATGAGGTAGAAATTTTCATCAACTGTTGTCAGAGATTGTATAAGTTATCTAGAGGGAGTAGTTATCAATGACAAGTGAAATGAAGCATATTTTCAAAGGTCATTATGCCAACATGTTGTTCCAAACAACAATATATTTATAAAAAAAAATTAATGCATTAGAAGTATTACTTTTGAAGGATAGTGATAAAAACATCATGAGATGACTTTTACATAATTTTTTGGAATATGGCTTCTAGTGTTGTCATTGATGGCAACTGAAGTCATTTCCATGGTCCATAGATCAACATCTAGTCATACGGACAGATAAAGTGTAATATTGTGTGCTACCGACAAAATACTTGAAGAACAGAGTATCCGGTCAATCAGTTAATCTGTCTACTTCATTGGATCATTGTTTTGAGTTGTGGATCCCTAGGATTGCTTGTTGATCATGTAAATTATCTTATTACTAAATTTTAGGGTGTTGCATCAGTCCTTGTACGAGCTTGGAGGTCCGATAGGATGTTTTTGTCTATTTTCTCATTATGGCCAACCTGGTGTATATATCATGTCACAGATGTATAAGGAGTAGTTGTTTCAACTATTTCTTGTGTTTGGAATTTTGATTTGGGTCCCTACTATAGTCTAGCTGACTTGTGTGGGTACGCATTAATTCCAAGTGGTGATTTTAGCCGACATGTGGGAGAATATTATATTTTGTTTAAAAACCAACATATAGAAATGAAATCCTTGTTAGCGGATATAAGAATGAGATCAGTAATTCATTTTGTGAGAGATATATGAAGTGGTGGTGTGTTGCGATCATCAGGAAGAGTGATTAGGCGATTATGTACAGTTTCACCTGTGCATTAAGACTTTTGTAGTGCAAGTTATGTAGAGCATAGAAGAATTGTTGAATCAATTAGAAGGACAACCGATTATCTACAAAGCTTAATCAAAGCTATAATCAGGCATTTTGGATGTTGTTTCATCAGTTCACTCTTTTGGATCTATTCCAAATCATTGTAGGGTAGTGATCCTATCCTTTATGAGAAGTGAGCTCTAGGCAGTGAGCCTGAATGCAAGTGCATTCCCATCTTGTACTTTTCATTTTGGGTATACTCATATTATATTGTGGATTGGCCATCCACCATGGTTTTTCCCCTAACATGGTTTCCACGTAAAAATTTTGGTGTTATGGTGTTGTGATTATTTTCTTTTTTTTGATGCATGTTTCTTTTGTTGAATGGTTAAGTAAGTTAAATGACAGAATAATAAAGTTGAGTTTTTTCACAACACCCCCCCCTCTCAGTGTTGCTTGTTTCCAACATAAGCATTAAGTAACTTTCCTAAGTTACTTGAGTCAACTGAACTAAGACAATGAAGACTTAGGGTCATCATTAATACATTTGCATTTTAAGTATCAAAAGCATATTACACCACTGTTGTTCTGGTACATTGAAACAAGGAAATGTATTTGAAAGTCAATGATAAGCAAGTATAAATCAGGAACAAAGTATATTCTTTGTTCAAATCATAATGATCATTCATTGGTAATTGAAAAGTAGAGCTCACAATATCAGGCAACAAAGGGTTTTAGGTAGGGTTTTGTAAGAATCTACCATAGGAAAAGAGGGATTGCTCTATACATATAAAATGTGCACAGATTAATAAAACCCTCGTATGGTCACAACATGTGAGCAAGCTTATTATGAAGCTTGTCTATAACAAAGGCAAGTCACATGTGAGGGTAAAAGAGAAGAAAGTATATTTGGGGTTCCAAACCTCAAATGAAATTAACCATGGTGTATAAAATACAAAGCTAGGGTTAATGTCAAAACCCTATAGCATTTGTAGCAAATGATCAAGAGAACCCAAAAAGCCCTTGAGCTAGTTCTCATATAAATCTGGAAATGGAACCAAACCATCAGAATGGAGTTTGGAGTCAAAAGGTGGAGAGGATTTTTATGAAATGGAATGTGGGCTTTCTTAACCCAGAATTAAGAAATATCTGCAGAATGAGAGAGGTCGTGACCATAACGAGTATGGGGTTCTTCTTTACCATCTACAAAACCACAAAATTCCAAGTGAAAGAAGATAAATGCATGGAATGCATACAGGAAAACCCATAATATGAATAGGGGCCGAGCCACGGTCGTTTTCCAGAGAAGAACAAAATGTATGCAAAGTTTCTTTTAATAAGAAAAGGCTTGGGTTTTTGGCTACCCAATAGCATTTTTAATACCTATGTAATAAATATGGTCATGACCATTGAAAAGAGAAAGGAAAATGGAGTCTATATGTGAAAACGCATCTTTTTTCACATACATTCGAACCCACTTGGGGTTTAATATTAATAAATTAGAAATACAGAAGATAGAGAGAGGTTCGAGCTTTCAACAAACTTTCAAAAAAGTGAAATACAGGTGTATGGCCACGGCCTAAAGAACCAGAACCATGGTTTCTTTTCAAGAAAAGTAAGTAATTTTTTAGTAAATGTGTGGAGAATGTAAAGAAAACACAAGATATGAATATATAATTCATTTTTTCTGCAAAGATGGCTTGATTCAAGCATCTTTCCCTTCAGAGAATCCAAACCAAGTGACATAAAATTGCTTACCCAAGCATGAGAGGTCATTGTTTCGAAGAAATTGTAAGGGAAATCCCCTTTGAGACTAGAAAATCCACCATGGAAAACTCTGCAGAAACCCTATGGTGTCGATGACTTCCTCCAGAAGCATTGAGAGCAAAATGAAATGAATGTTTTTTTCATTTTTCCTTTCTTTTGTTTGTTAGGGTTTTCATAACCCTATCATGTCGATAGCCCAAATGGCATTTTTTCCATAGTTTTTAAAAATACATGGAGACTAATATATGCACCGTGGACTAATATATGCACTGTGGGCTAAGACTATAAGTCTTATGATTTGTATATTTTGCTTTGACCTATGTAAGTTTGAATTAAGGACATGTAACTTTGCATTGAATTTAAAATTTTTAAAGCATATTTGACTTGAACGATGAAATTATAAATCATTAAGTCAAAAATGTTATTTTAGGTGCAAAGTTGAGCACGTACCTTACTTATGACTTGTAACTTGGAGGATTCATCATGGTTGCAAAAATAGTGGAGTTGGTTTGAGGTAGTTAATCGACATGTGGAGAGCATATGGGGGCTTTCAATCACTTGGTTGGAGGTTATGATAGCATCTAGGGGGTAGTTTTGTAGGCTTTAATGCTTGGCATGGTCAAACTTAGCTTTTTCCACACATGGGAGATCTTTTGGAGGAGATTGGGTTGCTAGATTCTTGGATTTTTGGGGGCATCTGACCCCAATCAATTTTCAGTTCTTCTTTTGGTGGGTTTTTGGAGGGATTTGATGGATATAGTCACTTTGTTGACTCTTTTGTAGTTATATCTGAGTGTGCAGTTTTTGGACTTAGTGACTTTTCAGTCCTTGGACAAATTTTGGCATATTTTTGTAAGTCTTTTGGATATGAAATATAGTGAGAACCTTGGTTGCAATTGATATGAGATTTTTCCTACTTATTCTCTTCATTATTGTGTGTTCCTAAGTGATTGATCAGGTTATCTATGAGGTATTGATTATTTCCTTTTAACTTTGTCTCTTGTTTCTTGATACCTTTATGCAAAAAGTGTGTCAATGTAGGTTGCAACTTGTGTCTTGAAATGCAAAATAACTTTTAGTTGTGAAGATATCTTCCTACTAGAAGTTTGAGTTCTAGGACTTTTTTGTGAAATATTTATGCAAAGACATACAATAATAGGTTGTGCATCTTTAGCTTATGTTATTGCAAGCAATTGTATGAAATTTTGTGTTTCATAGTCCTTTTCAGTTTGGTGTATCACCCTTATTTTCGATTTTCAATTTTAAGTTATGTATTTCTTGCTACCCTTTTCCCTATCAAATTAGTAGAGTAGATTAGCTTTAGGTGATAACCAACTAGGAGCCAACCTTATCTGGAGATTCACTCCAAGTTATAGGTGACCCATAGCCTAGGAGTGTTTCCATGTTTTTCTAAAGTGCTAAGTTCTGCAGCTTAGCTAGGGTGCAACTTTAAGAGATAACAAGAAGTTGCTAATTAATTTTCAATGGATCATATTATTTTTTTCCATTATAATCATGCATGAATTTGGGTTCCTACAACCCATGGTCTTTAGCACATCAATATAAATGCCATGGATAGTTTGTGGTTTATTTTTATCTTATATATCAAGTTCTTGTATTGGAGGTATTATCATGTTATACTACAAGTACTATTATAGAATAAAAATATCGCTAGAATAACTAATGTTTATGTGATCTTATGAGGGCATTAGTCCACTATTG
>VDFB02270651.1:144258846-144392106 GCA_007258455.2 Sequoia sempervirens | reverse complement strand
AATTCTCTTTGTCATAAAAGATCTACTTCGTATCATTTACACAAATTTATTTTGGAAGCTAGAGTGGAATAAAGATATGTTAAAGATGATGATTATGTCTAAACAACAACTCTTCCAACTTATAGAAGCTAATTAAATCCTTAATATTTGAATAATTTAGAGCTTGAATAATGCTTGTATATGCATGTGTAGCAATAAGGGAGCCCATGTGAAGATTGAAATTTAAAACATCACTTTGGTATTTTTCCTTAGGCAGTGAAATGATATTTTGAGTAATACAAACCTACACACACATTGATATTTTTTGGCATTGCATTGAAGAAATTTTTCTCTCTTATACCTACCCTCGGCTAGACATGGAGGTATATAATATTGGTTTTTGGGTTTATTTTGTAAGTAGTTAATTTCACAGAGGAAGACTAAAATCTTCTTAATGTCCTGTGTCAAGTGTGAAAGCATATGAATCACTTGCTGAAGGCACCATTTTTTATTCATCCAAAAATTGGTTTGTTCTTTTTTTTATGTTTCTTGCATGTGTTTTTTTTAGGCTCTAAAGATGTAGCTCAACTCTTTCCTTTGCACTTTTCATCTGTTTTGATGATTACAATAGATTGTCCTCATAATTTTTCATGTAGATCTATTTGTAACTTTATTTTCTACCAATCAATTTGCAAACCACTCACAGATTAAGGACCATTTCACTAACTTGTAGTAATCCATTACTTCATATGTTGCAGGTTGTGTTTGTGTGCCAATAAATCCTAATGATTGCTAGAACTTTAATCCTACAAGTGTACCCAATCTTTCTCAAGTAAAAGTCTTACCTTATTTTATAGTACTTTAAATGGTTAATTGAAGGTGCTTCTTTAGATATGAGATAGTTGAACCCTGGATTAAAATATTTTATTAGATGGGCAGTATAATGATAAAACTGAGGTCCATTGAACACAAATTACAAACATAATTTACTGGACTATGAATAGTGTTACAATTATAATTATTTCTCCTTTACCTACCTCTGCATTAATGAAAAAGATAGTAGATATTGGAAGTTCATTACATGTCTCATGTATGTGTTAGTATTTTAATTTTGTTTAAGTTGTTCAAGAGCTTGATTAGGTCAAGAATATGTTCTATAAGCTTTGTTTCTTGACACCGCCAAAGATTTTCCCTACACATTTTCTCTTCAATCCAGACGTTTCTTAACTCCTTCCCTTGTTAGCCCTTGGTTGTTCTCAAGTGTAATGCTTTTTCTATGCATCTTGCAGTCTGTATGTATGATCAGTCATCTTAAGTGTAATTCTTTTTCTGTGCATCTATGCATCTTGCAGTTCATATGTATGATCAGTCACCAGTCTCCGCGATGGTACATTTCAATGAATATTTTTTTGTTTTAAAAATTGCATTGTTTCGTCGCAATTTCGATGAAAACCACTGACGAATCACCGAAAAGGTCTGACAAAGTTGCTATAGCTGCAACGAAGGCTTCGTCATAACTCCTTGCCCATTTCATCGCACTTTCAATGAACTTTTGTTGTTGTTTCGACGCTACTCCTTGCCCATTTCATCGCAATTTCAACAAACTTTTGTTATTGTTTCGATGCTACTCGCCCATTTCGTCGAAATGGCGAAAAAATTCTAGTGTTGTTTTGACGCTACTCCTTCCCCATTTCGTTGAAATTGCGACAAGCTTCTGGTGTTGTTTCGATGCTACTCCTTTCCCATTTCGTCGAAATGGCGACGAACTTCTGGTGTGATTCGTCGGTGGATATACGAAGTTTTTGTCAATATTACGACGAACATCCGAGTCATTTTATGATTCCAACGACCGACGAATCTATGTCATTATTTTGACGTTTAATTTGTTGTCGGCCTTTCGACAAAAAAACAACGACGAAAATGTTTTCATCATTTCGTCACTTTTTTGACAAAGATTTGTTGAACGATCGACGAACGTCCATCAAAAAATGGTGTCAAATTCAGTAGTGTGTCAAAACAAGGGATCACCATTGATCCAGAGAGAGTAAGTGCTATCTTATCCTTTCCTTTACCCAATCATAAAAAGGGGCTACAAATTTTTTTGGGCATAATTAATTTTTTGAGAAGGTTTATTCCAGATGTTGCAAATCTTTTGAAACCACCAACTACTATGTTGAAGAAAAATGCAAGTTTCAGTTGGACCAGAGAGGCCAAGTGAATTTTTGAAGTTATGAAGGAGGCCTTATCAACAACTCCTACTCTGGGAAATCCAAACTTTTCAAAAGACTTTATTTTGTATGCTTTTGGTAGCATAGATACCATTTCTGCAATGTTGGTACAACAAAACGATGATGGTTTAAAATAACCCATTGCCTTTTTCAGTCAAGGTTTAGAGTATTATGAACAAAGGTATACTTTTGTTGAGAAGCATGTACTTGTTATTAGAAGTCTGAAATTTTTTAAGCCTCTAATTTCTAATAATAAGATACATCTAATGGTTGTTCACCCTAGCGTGAAGGATTTTCTATTAAGAAAGGACCTGAATGAAAAGATAGCTGGGTGGATTACAAAGGTAATGGAGTATGATATAGACATAAAGATAACCAAGCTTGTAAGGGGTAAAGGGTTGTGTGAACAACTAGCTACAAGGTCTGAAAGTGAGGAAAAGACAGAAACAAAGACTGTTTTGGTCACTAATGATGAGCCTCAGAATGTTGCACCTACATTGGGTGCAAGTTGGGTATGTGATATATATAAATTGTTTCTTACAAACTGGTGAGTGTCCACCAGGTTTAGATAAGGCTAAGAGAAGATATTTCAGATTGCAGTCTATTCCCTATGTGTTGGTTGATAATGTTATTTTCATAAAAGACCTTAATGGTGTGTTGTTAAGGTGTATTGACCATGATCAGGTAGATAAAGTGCTTCATGAGTTCCATGATGGAACTATTGGGGGTCATTTTTCCCTGAGAACTACTGCATGGAAGGTAATGAGAGCTGGCTACTATTGGCCAAGATTATTTAAGAATTCCCATGCTTGGGAAAGGAAATGTGTAAAATGTGCCATTTTTGCAGGCAAAGAGAGGTTGTCAGCTTTACCCTTGCAGCCAATTCAAGTGGAACAACCCTTCATGAGATGGGGCATTGATTTTATAGGACCCATCAACCCACCTTCAAGTGCAAGTCACAAGTGGGTACTTATTTCAACTGATTACTTTACAAGATGGTGGAGGCAGTGGCTTTAAAAGAAGCTAATGGAAGTGTTGTTTTAAACTTTTATGATGATTTAGTAACCAGGTTTCGAGTACTTGAATCAATCATTTCAAATAATGCTTTATCATTTTTTGGATTTAGAGTAAGTGATTGGGTTATTAGGAATGACATCCATTTGAATACATCATCAAATTATTACCCATAGGGTAATGGTTTGGAAAAATCAACAAATAAGAACCTGATAAGGATCATTAAAAGAATCATGGAGGATAATCAGAGAACTTGGAACACCAAGTTGAAATCTACCTTTTGGATGGATAGAATAACTCCTAAAAGGTCCATTGGGAACTCCCCATTTGTGTTGGTTTATGGTAAGGAGGCAAGACTGTCTTTATCTGTGGAGCTTCCAGCTCTTGATATTATGCACTAGCTAGAGATGTTTGAGGAAAAGGAACCAATGGAAATTAGGTATGCCCAGCTCATGGAGCTAGAAGAGATAAGAGATAAGGAAATGAAGTCCTTGGAGTATCATCAACTCCAAACAAAAAGAGTCTTTGATAAGAAAGCAACACCCATAGTCTTCAGAGAGGGTGATGTAGTGCTCAAATGGGATGAATTGAAAAGAAGGCCAGGAAAGCACTCCAAGTTTGACAACATGTGGAGTGGCCCATTTTTTATTATAGAATGCAAGGAGCACAATGCATTCTAGTTATCAAAGATGGATGGAGAAATTCTACCTATCCCAGTTAATGGGATACACCTCAAATAGTGTTTTGAGGTTTGATATGCATTGTACATGTTAGATTAGGAGTTTTGTTTTCAATAAGTGATGTTGCACCATAGTTTAGATGCAATTTTTCACTTCCCCTAAGTGATGTTCAACACAGTTAGGTAGTTTTCCTTCTGAATTTTTGGTGTTTGAATAAGTTTCCAAGGTATCATGCACTGATCTAGTGAGTTACAATATTGTTGAGGACTGTTTTCAAGTTGTGTTAGCTTTTAGGTGACTCAGTGCCCAATGGATAGATTCAAGCAACTGGTCAGGATGTTTAGCAGGCAAACATATAGCAGATGTCACCAAAAATGTTACCTATTTTTGCTAATAGCCCAAACAAGTAGTGTTTATATTTTACAAGTGAAAAGAGGGTACATTTTAAATCTGTTATGTCACATTCATGTGCATCAACAAAATCAGAAGACTACAATACTACATTGCATTATGCAGATTCATATAACATAGGAGAAGTGCACAATATTTTCAAAATAAATGTAGTCTTTATTATAATAAAAATGAAGGGTGTCCCACACAAGTTGTGAGACTAACTATCAAAATGTATATAATGGAAAAAATCATACATTTATAGATTCAAAAGAGAAAGAATGTGCATAAAGTGAAAGGGGACGCATCATTTCCTAAATGGAAAATCCTGGTTGCTTTGTTCTACACCATCTTCATTCCCTCTCGCTTTTTTTTCTTCCATTTGGTGCTCTCCTTGCTACTCCTAGGTCCCCTGCATCTGTAAGAAAAGTATTATTAGAGCAATGAAGGGTCACCAGTTAAAATATGTGCATACATCTATAAGCATATAAACTAATCCTCATGTGCATTCAAATAGCCAAGCATATCATAGATTTCCAGGAAAACAAGAGAGTTATCAAACACACCTATCATATGTTTGGTTTTATCTAACATGTTTTCTTCTTGTACAGGTATAGGAAAAATACTTGTTACTATTTTTCTTTATCTGATTATAGCATGTGGGATAAAATGTGGCTCCCACAAGGGTTGAGCCCAACATGTTTTATTGTGCTTTAAAGGGGTATGGAAAGGTATTTCATCTCCTTATGGTTTACTCAAGAAAGCACACATCATTTGTGATAGTGAGATGTTTTTCATTGTCATAAGTGACATATACTTGTTCAAGAAAATCATTAAGGATGCATACAATATCATTGTATTAAAACATATTGCAAAGTATCGTGTGAAACATGTGTTTCTGATAGTCATCATGTTATGAGGTAGAAATTTTCATCAACTGTTGTCAGAGATTGTATAAGTTATCTAGAGGGAGTAGTTATCAATGACAAGTGAAATGAAGCATATTTTCAAAGGTCATTATGCCAACATGTTGTTCCAAACAACAATATATTTAAAAAAAAAAATCAATGCATTAGAAGTATTACTTTTGAAGGATAGTGATAAAAACATCATGAGATGGATTTTACATAATTTTTTGGAATATGGCTTCTAGTGTTGTCATTGATGGCAACTGAAGTCATTTCCATGGTCCATAGATCAACATCTAGTCATACGGACAGATAAAGTGTAATATTGTGTGCTACCGACAAAATACTTGAAGAACAGAGTATCCGGTCAATCAGTTAATCTGTCTACTTCATTGGATCATTGTTTTGAGTTGTGGATCCCTAGGATTGCTTGTTGATCATGTAAATTATCTTATTACTAAATTTTAGGGTGTTGCATCAGTCCTTGTACGAGCTTGGAGGTTCGATAGGATGTTTTTGTCTATTTTCTCATTATGGCCAACCTGGTGTATATATCATGTCACAGATGTATAAGGAGTAGTTGTTTCAACTATTTCTTGTGTTTGGAATTTTGATTTGGGTCCCTACTATAGTCTAGCTGACTTGTGTGGGTACGCATTAATTCCAAGTGGTGATTTTAGCCGACATGTGGGAGAATATTATATTTTGTTTAAAAACCAACATATAGAAATGAAATCCTTGTTAGCGGATATAAGAATGAGATCAGTAATTCATTTTGTGAGAGATATATGAAGTGGTGGTGTGTTGCGATCATCAGGAAGAGTGATTAGGCGATTATGTACAGTTTCACCTGTGCATTAAGACTTTTGTAGTGCAAGTTATGTAGAGCATAGAAGAATTGTTGAATCAATTAGAAGGACAACCGATTATCTACAAAGCTTAATCAAAGCTATAATCAGGCATTTTGGATGTTGTTTCATCAGTTCACTCTTTTGGATCTATTCCAAATCATTGTAGGGTAGTGATCCTATCCTTTATGAGAAGTGAGCTCTAGGCAGTGAGCCTGAATGCAAGTGCATTCCCATCTTGTACTTTTCATTTTGGGTATACTCATATTATATTGTGGATTGGCCATCCACCATGGTTTTTCCCCTAACATGGTTTCCACGTAAAAATTTTGGTGTTATGGTGTTGTGATTATTTTCTTTTTTTTGATGCATGTTTCTTTTGTTGAATGGTTAAGTAAGTTAAATGACAGAATAATAAAGTTGAGTTTTTGCACAACACCCCCCCTCTCAGTGTTGCTTGTTTCCAACATAAGCATTAAGTAACTTTCCTAAGTTACTTGAGTCAACTGAACTAAGACAATGAAGACTTAGGGTCTCATCATTAATACATTTGCATTTTAAGTATCAAAAGCATATTACACCACTGTTGTTCTGGTACATTGAAACAAGGAAATGTATTTGAAAGTCAATGATAAGCAAGTATAAATCAGGAACAAAGTATATTCTTTGTTCAAATCATAATGATCATTCATTGGTAATTGAAAAGTAGAGCTCACAATATCAGGCAACAAAGGGTTTTAGGTAGGGTTTTGTAAGAATCTACCATAGGAAAAGAGGGATTGCTCTATACATATAAAATGTGCACAGATTAATAAAACCCTCGTATGGTCACAACATGTGAGCAAGCTTATTATGAAGCTTGTCTATAACAAAGGCAAGTCACATGTGAGGGTAAAAGAGAAGAAAGTATATTTGGGGTTCCAAACCTCAAATGAAATTAACCATGGTGTATAAAATACAAAGCTAGGGTTAATGTCAAAACCCTATAGCATTTGTAGCAAATGATCAAGAGAACCCAAAAAGCCCTTGAGCTAGTTCTCATATAAATCTGGAAATGGAACCAAACCATCAGAATGGAGTTTGGAGTCAAAAGGTGGAGAGGATTTTTATGAAATGGAATGTGGGCTTTCTTAACCCAGAATTAAGAAATATCTGCAGAATGAGAGAGGTCGTGACCATAACGAGTATGGGGTTCTTCTTTACCATCTACAAAACCACAAAATTCCAAGTGAAAGAAGATAAATGCATGGAATGCATACAGGAAAACCCATAATATGAATAGGGGCCGAGCCACGGTCGTTTTCCAGAGAAGAACAAAATGTATGCAAAGTTTCTTTTAATAAGAAAAGGCTTGGGTTTTTGGCTACCCAATAGCATTTTTAATACCTATGTAATAAATATGGTCATGACCATTGAAAAGAGAAAGGAAAATGGAGTCTATATGTGAAAACGCATCTTTTTTCACATACATTCGAACCCACTTGGGGTTTAATATTAATAAATTAGAAATACAGAAGATAGAGAGAGGTTCGAGCTTTCAACAAACTTTCAAAAAAGTGAAATACAGGTGTATGGCCACGGCCTAAAGAACCAGAACCATGGTTTCTTTTCAAGAAAAGTAAGTAATTTTTTAGTAAATGTGTGGAGAATGTAAAGAAAACACAAGATATGAATATATAATTCATTTTTTCTGCAAAGATGGCTTGATTCAAGCATCTTTCCCTTCAGAGAATCCAAACCAAGTGACATAAAATTGCTTACCCAAGCATGAGAGGTCATTGTTTCGAAGAAATTGTAAGGGAAATCCCCTTTGAGACTAGAAAATCCACCATGGAAAACTCTGCAGAAACCCTATGGTGTCGATGACTTCCTCCAGAAGCATTGAGAGCAAAATGAAATGAATGTTTTTTTCATTTTTCCTTTCTTTTGTTTGTTAGGGTTTTCATAACCCTATCATGTCGATAGCCCAAATGGCATTTTTTCCATAGTTTTTAAAAATACATGGAGACTAATATATGCACCGTGGACTAATATATGCACTGTGGGCTAAGACTATAAGTCTTATGATTTGTATATTTTGCTTTGACCTATGTAAGTTTGAATTAAGGACATGTAACTTTGCATTGAATTTAAAATTTTTAAAGCATATTTGACTTGAACGATGAAATTATAAATCATTAAGTCAAAAATGTTATTTTAGGTGCAAAGTTGAGCACGTACCTTACTTATGACTTGTAACTTGGAGGATTCATCATGGTTGCAAAAATAGTGGAGTTGGTTTGAGGTAGTTAATCGACATGTGGAGAGCATATGGGGGCTTTCAATCACTTGGTTGGAGGTTATGATAGCATCTAGGGGGTAGTTTTGTAGGCTTTAATGCTTGGCATGGTCAAACTTAGCTTTTTCCACACATGGGAGATCTTTTGGAGGAGATTGGGTTGCTAGATTCTTGGATTTTTGGGGGCATCTGACCCCAATCAATTTTCAGTTCTTCTTTTGGTGGGTTTTTGGAGGGATTTGATGGATATAGTCACTTTGTTGACTCTTTTGTAGTTATATCTGAGTGTGCAGTTTTTGGACTTAGTGACTTTTCAGTCCTTGGACAAATTTTGGCATATTTTTGTAAGTCTTTTGGATATGAAATATAGTGAGAACCTTGGTTGCAATTGATATGAGATTTTTCCTACTTATTCTCTTCATTATTGTGTGTTCCTAAGTGATTGATCAGGTTATCTATGAGGTATTGATTATTTCCTTTTAACTTTGTCTCTTGTTTCTTGATACCTTTATGCAAAAAGTGTGTCAATGTAGGTTGCAACTTGTGTCTTGAAATGCAAAATAACTTTTAGTTGTGAAGATATCTTCCTACTAGAAGTTTGAGTTCTAGGACTTTTTTGTGAAATATTTATGCAAAGACATACAATAATAGGTTGTGCATCTTTAGCTTATGTTATTGCAAGCAATTGTATGAAATTTTGTGTTTCATAGTCCTTTTCAGTTTGGTGTATCACCCTTATTTTCGATTTTCAATTTTAAGTTATGTATTTCTTGCTACCCTTTTCCCTATCAAATCAGTAGAGTAGATTAGCTTTAGGTGATAACCAACTAGGAGCCAACCTTATCTGGAGATTCACTCCAAGTTATAGGTGACCCATAGCCTAGGAGTGTTTCCATGTTTTTCTAAAGTGCTAAGTTCTGCAGCTTAGCTAGGGTGCAACTTTAAGAGATAACAAGAAGTTGCTAATTAATTTTCAATGGATCATATTATTTTTTTCCATTATAATCATGCATGAATTTGGGTTCCTACAACCCATGGTCTTTAGCACATCAATATAAATGCCATGGATAGTTTGTGGTTTATTTTTATCTTATATATCAAGTTCTTGTATTGGAGGTATTATCATGTTATACTACAAGTACTATTATAGAATAAAAATATCGCTAGAATAACTAATGTTTATGTGATCTTATGAGGGCATTAGTCCACTATTGTATTTTAAGCATTATAATTGATGGTAATACAATTAGTTCAAGAATCAGAGGTTGAATTTTTCTTGAAAGGATTTCCCATGGTAAAACACTATGTAATATTTTATTATGTGTGTATATTATTTTTTTTGTTCTAAAATTATATGTTTTCTTTAGTTGGATTGGAGATATTTTCCATGCAAAATACTTAGATGGAGATATTTTAAAATTTGGATTGAAGAGGAGTCAAGAGTTCAAATTTTTATTTCACCTTTTAATGAAAATTTAAACTATTAATCTACAAAATCATGTGATATAAAAATTTAAGTTTAATTCCAAAGTTTAATTTGAATCTTGCATGCCAGTTAGAGAATCTTAGAAGCCTTAGTTTGAAATGCTACATGAATTTTGAATATTTTTTTAAGTTTGGGAACCACATAGAGATCATGCAATTATACTTAAATTCCAAATTAAAGGAGTTATTTCATAAAATTTCTCCTATTTTCTCTCTTAGTCACTATTTTATGGTTGTGTCTTGGAAAAGCTTCTTTTAATGCACCATATTGAATATTTTAATGAATTTGAACATATGAACAGATATATATTATGGTGTTAATTTTAATTTTTTAATGTATTTTATTAGTCATGAAGGTGCATATGCAGGTTATAAGAGATCAAATGTGAAGACAATGTTAGATTTCCTCAAGAATTTTTTATGGTTATTTTATATTTTAGGTTTCTTTGATTAATTTTTATCGATAAAATATCAATTTTAAAAGGTTTATTTTATCAAAAGTTATTAAAAAATATGGGTTGTAATATTAATTTTTCTTTCATTTTTCTAAATATTTTTTGATGATTTTCTTCTATAAGTTGAATAGTTTTGTAGATATATGAGAAATATTTATTGGATGTGTTTATTAAAAAAATTAATGGCTTATGTGAATACATTATTTGTGATATAAAATATAAATTGGGAGATTCTTGATTGTGGTGTGAGGGTTTGACATGAATAAAATCTCATTCAATATTTAGTCATTGCAATTTTATGTCATGAAATTTATTGTTAGCACACAATGTTTTTTATTTTATTTTATGGTCATTAAATATCAGGTGTGAATCTTACAATCAAGTTATTTGATTTATTATTGTAAGAAAATTGTTACCCTTCATTGGCCCCCTATCCTCAACTACAACACGTATGCTATCATATTTATGGTTACATGTTTATCTTATGATTGTTATCATTCGTGTATATTAGTATTATATATTTATGATCTTTATCTTTCTTATATCTCATGGTAACATGTTTATGATCATTATCATGCTTAAATCTTACATATTTCTAGTTATTGTATAATCCTTATCTAGCACTTATGGATACCATAGTTTGATTTTGTTGTGGGTATTAGGGTCATATTACCTTTTTCTCATTCATTGAGAGAATTCTATTTTCATCTCTATTTTGTGGATGAGTTTTGTCCCACTAGATTTTCTCATTTTCTCTATTTGTGAGAGACATAATTTGTACATGGGTACCTAACATGGCCTAGTATTCAAGACCCATCATCATCTTTGCATCATTTGCAAATTAGTTTCATCTTAAGGGGGTGTTGGTGTGAATAAGGTATCTCACCTAAATAGTTTACCTAGTAGGTCCTATTCACATGTTAAGTTTACTTAGGTCCTAGGAATATTTCTAGAAGACTTAGTTTTCATGTGAACTTATCATGCCATTTAATACTTGTTTCCTAGATCATTTAATATTTGATGAGTTAGTTTTCTCATGACACAGGATTATGGCACTTGTCATGATCTTGTCTAATCCTATGTCTCACCTTGTCTATATAGCCAAGGGTATCTCATACATTGTACAATCCATATCTATATTATATTTACATATTGATAGGAATATATTTTATTCTTTTCATATTGATCTTCTCTCTTTATGCTTTCCATTTGGCCTCTAGATCTTGGCTTCCTATCTCCATAGCCAACTCTTATAGAAACCACCTAGTAATTTGCATGTAAATCAAAGTGGGTGATATGTAGTGGTGAAAATAACATTTCCATTCCTTTCCACTTAATTTTTAGGCCCATTTTGATTACAATTCCCTTAATAAAGTGATTATTCTACAAGTTGAAAAATATTACTTAAATTTGAGTCATGACATAATATTATCTTGATATCCCATTATCATTCCTCCCCAAATATTCCTCCTTATACCTAAATCTCCCTCTCATCACCTATTTTTAAACCATGGGTTTTATCTTACTTCACATGCACACAACATATGTGCCACAATCAATAATCTTCTTGAACATTGTTTCACTATGCAGTAGGGACCTGTAACATCATAAAAATTACTCCAATTCAGGAACTGTTGAAGAAGGTATCCACAACCACTATCTATCAGAGAATTCAAAAATCTACACCAAATTGATTGTAAACACTCCACATTCACTTGACATTTTTTGCACATGCAACCTTAAGTGTTGTATCAATACATGTAACTTCATCACAACATTGCACGTCACCCATCATGTTTTTTCATGCATTTGAAAAGTCATTTTATCACTCATATACTGTACATTATGCAACCTTTTAATTTTCCCATTCCAACCTTTCCTTTCACTCCCACATTGCAATTAATTGATGTCAAATCACACTCATGTTGCAGAGACTCTTCCAACAACTTCGCACGCACGAAATTACATTCATATCATTTGACAAGTGCACATATTAACTTCCATAATTAACATGGATCTTCAATGCTTTTGTTATGTACTTACATTTAAATTAAGCATGCTTTGCACTTATTAAACTTATTTCCATATTCTTTAATAATTCCCTTCGCCTAGTCACATGTATTGAAGTGAGGTCACTTCAATATTTTAAGTTGGGGGGGACATAGTATATATCTGAAAATTTTATTTTTTCCACCAAAATCAAAACACAGAAAAACCATACAAACCCTTATTTGTTTCATACCTTTATGCACCTACAACCTTTTTGTTGTCAATTCCCTAGATTCTGAGCCAATTTGAAGTCAATTCAAGCTGAGTTAAGTTGATACAGAGGAGAAAGGGATGTAATATTTGTAGTTATAATGAAAAAGTGTATGCAAGTGTAGCAAAATAGAGAGGGTTTGAGGGTGGTTGAATCCATTTTGAGCTGAATTTCCAAAGGTTTGAGAAGAGTGAGGATATTTCACCATGGGTGGTGATATAATCAGAAGGGAACCATAAAAACACAAACAAATATTGGAGGATGGGTTAGTCCTACCCATTTCACAAGGGCATGATGGTTGGACTATTTCTTGAAGTTGATAGAATTTAATGAAGACATGACAAGGCAATTTACAACTACATTATAGCATGATGAAGCAACTATCAAGGGTTGGAGAGTGGATGATTTAGAGGCTACAATTGCATAATTTTTTGATCTATTGAGGAATGAAGTTGAATTCCTTATGAGAGCAAATGAAATAGCTGCCATGGATGAGTTTAGGGCTGTAGAAGAAAATATTGATTCATCATCACAAGGTACAAAAATATTGTCACTTCTCTGGATATGGGCCTCTTGTGCTTCCCATATTATTAATTATATCACCTATTATGGGAGACAATTCCTTCTATGCACTGTGCATTTTCAGTTATTAAGTCATATCTGTCACCATAGATTGGTAAATACACCTAATCTAATTTACAATTTGCTAAAAAGAACAGGATTTGAATACCAGAGGAAAACAAATGATTCAGCTTTGTCACACTACTACTTGGTAACCTTGTTAGTGAAAATGGGCCTTAGGGTTCAACATCCACAAGCGTTGTGGGAGAGATTTTTAATTTATAAAGATATTAGCCATATTTTGGAGGAACCAATAGTTCTTGAAAACCTAGATTCACCTACTACATCCCTAAGAGAAATACCCCCTATTTCACCTGCTACTTCACCTACCTGTAGCAAAGGTGAACCAGAGGAGCAAAGTGTGCAAGGATCACCACATGCAACATTTGTAGCCTGCAACAAAAGAGATCCCAACTTCCTCTAGAAAACCTAAGACCAAGAAAACGAGAGGTAGTTCTTCTTCTACACCTTCAAAGGTGAAGAAGAAGAAGGATAATCAGAAAAAGAAATCCACCCCACCAAGGAATTCAAGTTGCTTGAAGAAGAAAGGTGATCCATGAGAGGAAGTATTGAGAAGCGAGAAGAGGAAACAAGGGATTGGGAACAAAAAGAAGATGTTGTAACATTATGTACTAATTCAGAATGGAAAGATAATGTATTTGAGAATGTGCATGTACCTACCAAAAGGAAATGGTATATATCTACTACCTTTGACTCAGATCCAGAGGATTTTTTTGTTGCTAATAAAACCAGGAAGAGAGTTAGCCCTGATAGTGAGGGTTTTGAATACACATGGGTTGGTGATGAGTAGTTTTGTAAGGATAAGGAAATGTTTTTAGAAGATAATTTTTTTAGGAAAGAACTGTAAGAAGCCTTAGAAAGGATCAAACATCTAGAGGGACTGGTACAAACTTATGAGAAAAGGGACAGAGAAATGGAAATGAAGATACAGGAGTTGGAAGAAAAGTTAAAAACATATGGACATGGGACCAAGTTAGACCTATTAGCATAACTTTCCTTGGTCAAAGCAGGAAATAAAGAGCTTGCAATAGAGAACAGGAGGCTCCCTACTATACAAACTCCAACTTATCATACAACCCTATCCCTAGGATATCAATTTTTGAAGGTTACTCAGGAGTTTTCTAAATAGAAAGAGAAATGGAAGAAATAAAAAGAAACAATAATTTCAAAACATTAGAATACTGGAGGGTAAGGATATGGAATTAAAAATGTTAGCAATTAAGGTGGAAGAGGTAGTAGATAGAGCTACCCAGATTAGAAGATGTAGACCCCTAGCAAGGACCTATGCTCTATTTTACAAGAAAAATTCTCAAATTTCTAGTTCAGTAGACTGATAAGTAACCAACCAGTTTCCATGAGTAGGAAATTTTATTTCCTAAATATTTTTGTTGATACCACACTTGATGAACAAGATCAATTATGTGAATATTATTTGCATAATTATGTAGTGCTAGAAGAAATAGAGTGGAATCCCTTGATGTTTGTAGGGGATTTACAATTGAGAGCACTAGTAAGGTATTTTAGGAATGAAAAATTCAGGGGTGAACTTATGAAAGAATATGTGGAGAGAGAAAAATTAGTTGCTCTTCCAATAAGGAAGGAGTCCAAGAAACTTAATATGATCATCGATGAATGGTTAGAAATCTTGGATCACAAAGGTGTAGGTAGGAAGATTATGAGTCTAAGAATGAAGGATTATAGAAGGATGAACATATTTATGGTTGGAATTGTTCATCGTTGCTATAGGTATGTGCATGAAAGAAGGGATAGATTAACACTTGAGCTATAGAAAAAATAGCCCCACTCAATCTATAATTTTATGGAAAATCTTGAAAGGACACACAGGTATATGGATGTTTCCTAGGAAAAAGGAGTTGAATGGGCACCACTCACTTTTCATCCATTGATACTTCTTTATCCAATACCACATTGGACAAGAGATAAACATGAGGAATGTGAGAGGGCTGAAATTATCAAAATGAACAGACTTGCATGTTACAAGGGATTTTATTTGAATTAGGTCAAAGGAGTGGATACTGTTGAAAAATTCAAATAAATTACCTTGCACTAAAACCTCCAGACCTAGCTAATTTTCTTGAGGAAAAGAAAAAGAGTAGTTTGGGGGAATGATGAGCCTAGACATTAGTTAGTTTTCTTATGTTTTTATGCAAGTTCATAGACATTACTAGACATTTATCTTATACATATTCCTACACTATGTTTTCTTTTATACTTATTATGCAACCTTGAACCTACTTCAAAGTATATGGAAATATGATTATTATGTGATGGTTAATGCATAATTTATCTGTGGACATGTATGAAATGTAATTGATATCTATGCTTAGCTATGGTTGTTAGTATTGTGTGCATGTTTTGTAAACTAACTCTTGCAGCTAAAGGAGGTGGACTATAGCCCTTAGTAACTGCAAGGTGTAACCCACAACCAAAGGAGTTCCTAGACAACAAAACAAGGGAGGTTCCAAAATAAATGGAGCATAACAACTACAACATAGAGGCACTTAATGAAGATGGTTGTGCATCATTATGATGCCCAATAAAGATACTGGAGGAGAAGAATCCTATTACAATTGGGATTCTAACATAACTGATTTGAGCATTCAACATCCCAATTATGTTACAACAGATTCACAATCCTATTGGGACTCTTCTTCCTTTTTCAGTTGCAATTTAGATTACTGAGTCATTATCACGCTTTGACATGTAGGGAGTGGTGATTAATGGTTTTAGTTTAGATTCCTATTTTAATAAACTCCCTCATGCCTATATGTATGGATCAGTGGTTGAGGTTTAAGAGTTAGTTAGTTAGTTAGTTGTTGTTCCAAAGAAAATATAGTTGTTAGATAAGTTTTAGTTAGTTGTTATTCCTTATGCAGATAATGTTATTATTCACTCATGGTTTCAATGAATAAGATATCTTAATAGAATCTTAAGTGATCTTTTGTATTTGTGTAATGAATGGTTTGAGCTATCATGACTACGTTGATATAAGAGGTTAGATTTGGTTTAGATTAGTGAAGACAACCACTTCAGCAAGGGCCACTCAAGGTAACTATCCTTCACTCCATTTCTTGTTATTTTATTTCTATTTTAGTAGTTATTTCATAAATGCAAGTCATGTCAAACAAATTCTTCGTGTTACAATCATTAATGGATTCATGAAAAATTCTTGTTTCACAATTATACTGTAATTACTTAAGTGTGTTGTACTTCAAAGTGTAGTATAGGCTTAGTTATTAGTTCACTTAATTCCCAACATTCATTTCTTGACAGTAATTAGTTACAATCTTATACTATAGGTACCTATAGCTATAGTTCCATCTTTACTTTCTTTATTGTTTTATAGTTTTATGATTTTCCAAAAAGTGTAGCATTTGTAATGGGATGAATTAGGTAATCTTAAGTATTTGAAAGAATATACAGTACCAGTACCATCACAAACTTACTAGCCCTGATCGATTATTCAATGGTCTTTCCAAAGGTTTAAGTGGACAATTAAATTAGGTTTTCCCTTTGAATTGTGTGATTGCCACCAAGTTTACTAGACATTAGTATGGACTCTACAAGTATCACACAAAAAGATAGTATGTAGACAAGCACAACTTAATTAGTGGTAGATTGGGTTTGTAAATAGATATTAGGCCCACCTCACAATAAAGTGATAAATCTTAGAAATATCAAATAGTTGAACAATTAAAAAAAATTATCCAATATCTTTCTATACAAGAGCATATAGTAGATGCTTGGTGACACAGGATCGTCAAATGACGTCACAAGCATACCTTCTTTCTCTTCCTAAGAGGCTATTGCTAGCAAGCTAAAAATATTCTATCTTGACTCAACAAAATACATGGTGAGTAACTTCACACGTTGATCCTGTCGTGTTGCACTAATATAAATTGACATCCAATAATGAATTTGGATTCTAAAATAATGGTTCATAGGTAGAATTTTGTGAACACCACCACCTACACAAACACAAGATTGAAGTTTTAAATCCTCACTTTATGTAATACAGGGTAGTAAAACAACTTTCCTTCACCATCCAATGAGTTTCAATTCATTCTTTCCTCACAATACCATTCTTTGCTAGTTTTTCCAACTGTTCATTAGATCTCCCTTGTAGGCCAGATAAACCACTTTTCCCTACTTAACTCACAACTTTTCAAAACAACCTTATCTGTTATTCACCAATATAGACACCCATTATGACCCTCTATCACATATCAAAGACTCACTCATGATTCTTTTGGATCAATTCTCTCAATCTGGCCTTTCTACGCCGAAATAGGCCTCAATTGGGCCTCTTTTTCAAAGAGACATACCTCATATATCACAAATAACACCTAAAACCACCAAAAATTCTTGAGAAATCCTTCAAAACACAAGATTCACCAGCTCTTAGGTCCTCACTTGCTCGTTAAGGCCCTTAATCCCAAAACCCTCATTTTTCCATCTTCTACTAGGGCTTATTAAAAATATTATGCCCTGACCTCTCACAAGCTTTTAATCACTTTAATCAAGCTATTTTATTCCTACACATGCTCAATCCAACCTTTGATGGCACTGCCCCTAAGTTCCCTACTCCTTTCCTTCACAAATCACCAATTTTCACTAGCTTTAACCCTCTTCCACCTAGGGTTTCTCACTATTTCTTTCCTCTGACCACTTCTATCCACTCAGACCTTCAAAAAATCTCACAATACACATGAACAATCAGTTTCCATCAATTTTTAACAAGTTCTTAATCAACTTCACCAAGATACTCTTCCTAGCCTTGCTCAAATGGCACAAAATTTGTGTTTCCTAACAGGGCAGCATTCTCAGATCACTCAAACCCCGTTATCACCCCTAAAAGCTTGTTCCTACTCCTATCCCTATCTAATTTAGGCCCATTCCTTTGAGGTATAACCTATATAGAAGGCAGAATGGCCTTGTCAATTTATTTAGGCTTTCAAAACCTTATACCCCATTTTCAGACCTGCCTGCTATAAACACCTACTAATTTGCTCAAATCATAATGAAAACCTTCAAAATTCTAACCAAATCAAAACCATAAATTCCTATTATAGAATAAGATCAATTCCAAGCATTTCCCTGTTGTACGGAACCGTACACAGGTTGTTTATGAAGAAAATACACAAAAAAATGGCTCAAAATCTGAGTTATTTTAGTAAAATCCTCTTCCCAACTCTTCAACAACAACTTACAACGAATTTTCAACATATTTATAACTCCCATGACACCTACCAATGCCTAAAACTGACTCAATGACTACTTGACCCTTCAAATCCCTAACTATTGCACTCTGACACTTTGCTTGACAATAATCACATCATTATGCAACCTTTTGAATTTTTTTGAACTAACTAACACTAAAAACTCCCAATTACATCAATGATGGTCTCAAAGACCTTATTTAACATAAAATGACTAAAATTACCCCTAATTTCCTAATCCTTCCTTCAAATGATGATTTTTTTTGTAAATGTATGCTTTAGGTGCTCCTGCACCATCGCTCTTGACATCACCCAAGACCATGAAAGAAATGCCTAGCAAGTCATGAATAGATAAGGTTCAACTTTCTTTTATTTCCCCTTTGATATATCCTAACATAAACAATGTGCTTGAGGTCGAACCCTGGGGTGAACTCCCAAGTAGGCCTCCTACTAAAAAAGGGAAGGCTTAAGTGTTGTTATTTCTCATCACCCATAAATTGCACATGGAACAAGGAGAGAAGATACGTAAAAAACACACCTTCGGTCACAAGACTGATTCACACACGTACAAGTGTACAAGACACAATAAAGAGTTATTCTTTTTAAGCACCAACCCAAGTGTTCCCAAATTAAAAAATTGCAAACACACACCCTACAGAAAATGGATTAGTAGGGGAGAGGGGCCCTAGTGGAGCACCTTAACTTTGCATTTCTCAAAATCCTACATGGAAATTTCAAATCACTCCCAATTCTGTACAACAGTTTATTTGGCAACTCATGTGCTTCTATATTTTGTTTTATGGCCACATCATCAAATATGATGCCACATCAACATGCTTTTTGTTTAGGTATCCAAAAAGGCCCAAAAAAAAAGTGAGACCGATAGTGGTGCACTAAGTCATGTTTTATTGGTGTGTTGATGTGGCATCACATGATTTGTCACTTTGTGTACTTTATGGATAAAAATTGTTTTGCAATTGGATATTAAAGTGCTCCACTATGGGACCCACTGAGGACTACTTGTATCCCCACTATTGGACCCTACTCCATTATGGGCCCCTCTCCCCTAGTTTTTATTTTTTCGTCTTCTCCCAAACAATCACCACATAGCTAAAAATAAGAAGTTAGTAATAAAAAACCCTAATATACCAAAATCAACTTGTAGAAATAAGACATTTTTACCTTCCTTGATTCACAGTTAGAAGCGATGCAACACAGATGTGGTGCAGAATAGAATGAATGTGGTGGACTTCCTGTAGCTAAAATCCAAAGCCAAATTTGATTCCCCCCAATTGGTCTTCTCATTTTTTTTATTTGCTCTTAGATATGGAATGTGCACAATCTACAATAAGCTCAATATAGATGTAAGATAGAAAAAATCAAAGAATGTGGTTAGACTGAAATGAAGTTGATAGCTTTTTTTTTTTATAGAAATTTAGATATGATGAATGTTGTAGAATTGTTGAGATGAAGAGGTGGATTAGTTAACTCAATACTTAATAAGATAAGTGAGCTAAATATGAAGTTAACTTAGATGATTATGGAAATGACTGATTGCATGAGAGATGAAGTGGAATAAAGTGTTAGATAGAAGATAAATTTAGATTTGTATGAGAGGACTAATAATTAATTAAAGTAATTAATTATTATTGCATGTGCAAGATGAGCTAAATAAATAAAATAAGTAATTTAATTTATTTAGAAAATGGATAAATTTAGATAAATAAATAAAATAAATGATTTTATTTATTTTGAAAGAAGATAATATTTGAGAAATAAATTAAATAATTAAAAAATAATTATTTAATTTAGGAAGTGAGAAATTGCATGAGTATTTAATAATTAAATAAATTTAATTATTATTTACATGTGCAAGATTGAATTAATTAAATAAATAAAATAAATGACTTTATTTATTTTTAGATGAAGACAATGTTGAGGAATTAAATTAAATAATTAAAATAATTACTTAATTTAAGAAGTGAGAATTAATAAATTAATAAATTATTTAATCTTGGAGATAAGAACAAGATAAGGAATTTGCATGAGATTTAGTAATTAATTAAAATGAATTAATTATTAAAAGAATGTGCAAGTGGGATTTAGATAAATAAATTAAATGTTTTTTTTATTAAATCTTTTAGAGATTTAAAGGATAATTAAATAATAAAAGTAATTATTTAATTTAGAAAGTGGGAAAGTGGATAATTAAATAATAATTATTTAATTTTGGAAGGGACAATGGATGATTAATTAAATAATATTATTTTATTTAATCAATCTAGAAAAATAAAGATAATTAAAGACATAATTAAATAAATTAGATTTATTTAATTAATCAGGAAGAAAAATAGGATTTATTTAATTAGTAAGGAAGATTAATTAAAATGGACTAATTAAATAACATAAAGTCATTTAATTAATAGTGGAAATGTGATTTTAGACAATAATTAAATAATTGAATATTATTTAATCATTAGGAAAAGACGAATATTAGTGTTAAAAGCTAGTTTGTAGGCTAGGACAATTTCAGGTGTCTACAACATTCATACATGAGAAGTTAAAGATACAAGGAAGTCATTGTTTCTAATGATCTCACAAATCCTTTTTCTTTTGTATGAATATTTATATCTACTAAGCATTGCCATACCAACATGTTGTATATCTTTAGTCATTGCAATATTATAGGTCTACCCAACTAGGCTTTGCAAAAATTGGAGTGTCAGGGAGAATATCCAATTTTCTCTCATTTGTAGACCAATTTGATAATAGTCTTGAGCATAGAACTTGAGAAATCCATAGATACTATTTTATTTTTCATTTGGAGAACCAACATTATCCTTTGAAACCTTCACTATAGCTAATGTAGACACTTAATAACTTTATAATCTAAATTCAAACTTTTTTCCTTGGGCACGTGAACATATTCCTTGCAACCAAATACATGGATATGTTGATATTAAGATATTTTTACCATCCAAACCTTCTGTGGGGATTTTTCAATAGTAGTTAATGTATGAGATCTATTCACTAGATAATATACATTCTTAATCTCTTCTACCTAGAAATTTTGATATAAACCACCACAAATAAGAATACTCATAGCCCTCTCCATCAACATTCCATTCATTATCTTTGTAAATTTATTTTATTGAGAGTGTTATCATTTAAGAAATACTCTCCATAATTTTCCATTCTCAACATCTTGATATTTTTTTCCTTTTGGTTCTCCACAAGAGCTTCAAACTCTTTGACCCTACTGAAGACCTCAAATTTATGTTTAAAAAAATATGATATTTAATGGAGAAATTATCAATAAAATAAATTTAATACAAATATTTTCAAAGTGAAGGTACAACACCATGGATTTAAATCTAGAAAATCTAGAATAAAATTAAACCTAATTTTATTTTCCATAAATACAATACTTATAGAGATCAAAGTATGAAGAACAATAAATTAATCCATCTATATAATTTTTATTTTCAAGGTTCTAAGGCCTTTCTCACCAATGTGATCCAAGATATCATGCCACTACATAGTCTTCTTTGTAGGTAGATTATTTCTCTTCAAAGTAAGAACAAGCATGGGAATCCACACAACTCATCCACATGATTTAGAAATAGATCTCTTTGTATTATATTTTGAAGATAAAGGTAAATATGTTGTAGATCTATTATTTTCTATTGGTTTAAGACAACTATTACATTTAATATACTTGTTCAAATCAAGGTGCAAAAGATCCCCAAGATAAAATCCCTTTACAAGGACCATAGCTCCATGAACTATCTTTTACATTTCTTTGTTTAATACTATACAAAAACTCAATTTTTTAATCTTGCTTACACATAGTACTGTCCATGTGAAACTAATGATGTGCACAAACTTTTACAAGCCTTTAATACTTCCATCACTAAATTTGATCTTGACTTAGGCATGTCTAACAATATAGAGGAATGTATTATCACCATGGTATAACTTTGTACTATCAATATTTTGATACTTTGAAAACCACTCCTTATGGGGAGTCATGTGAAAAGAGGAACCAAAGTTGATCATCAATGCATCCTCACATGCATGCATATCTAGGGTTACAACAAATGAAGCATACTCATCCTAATAAGTTTTAGAATCCATATAATTAATTGATCGATTATTTTCTTTCTTCTCTTTTAGTTCCTTTCATATATCACCTCTCTTATCATAATTACAACATTTAATCCTAAATTTATTGGGAGAATCTAAATAAAAAGGAATATTTAAAGGTATATTGTGTTTTCCATCTCATTTCCTCTTAAATATATACACCCACCACCTTTTCAAGTGTGAGATTAGTGAAACTATTTTCAATAGCCATTACCAAGTTATCCCATGAATCTAGTAACGGACATAACAATATGACACTTTAATAATTTTCATCTATATCAACACTCATGGATTTAAATTGGGTGACAATAGTGTTAAGCATGTTCAAGTGCTCATATATAGACTCGCCATCATCCATTTTCAATGAATACAACTTATTCCAAAGAAAAAAATATTCACCATAGATTCATCCTAGTAATTTTTTCTAACTTCATCCATAAGGGATTCATGGTGGCTTCTCATAAAATATTTAGGAGCATTGATTCTACCAAATAGGTCTTAATGATGATCCTTATTTTTTTGTCCAATATATTCTAGTCTTTATCTTTCATTCAAGAAAGTTTAATTTTGAAGATTGCTTCCCATATATACTAATTTATTAGGAACTCCATTTTAAGTTTCTAAAATTAAAAAATAGTTTCATTAAAAATTTCCATCTCCAACCAAATGAAAGGAAAGAAAGATAAAATCTACCATTAATATCCTATTAGGAGAGAACTACACTTAAGAAAATATATTTTTTGAACTAAAAAATATTATACACACATAATAAAATAATATATAGTGTTTTACCACAGGAAAACCCTTTCAAGAAAAAATCCAACCTCCAAATCTTGAACCAATTGCATCATCATCAACTATAATGCTTACAATAAAATAATAGACTAAAGCCTTCATGAGATCACATAACAATGAGTTATTCTAGAGATATTTTGATTCTATTATAGTACTTGTAGTACAATATGGTAATACCTCCAAACTTGATATATGGGATAAACATAAACCACAAACTATCCATTGTATTTATACCGATGTACTAGAGACCATGGGTTGAAGGCACCCAAATTCATGCATGATTATAATGGCCAAAATAATATGAGCCACTAATAATAAATTAGCAATTTCGATCACCAACTTTGTTTCTCCAAAAGGTATTGTCCATTTTGGAAACATGTTTATGAGAATATTAGTTAACTAAAATATTCACAATTACCTCTCTCTCTCATCATGTTATTTTTATAGCAATTATTACAAACACTTTACAAGTTGCTCATAGATGCATTTACCAATCTCAATGAACTAAGTGAACCTTACAAATTTCTAAGTTTGAAAATACAAGTGTCGCATAGTGTCATTCCAAGTGGGATGCCCCAAATATGTGTGTATAATAATTAAATAAATATAAAATAAATAAATACTTCTAACATAGGCATAAGATGCTTCAAAGAAATTATTTGTAATAATCACCTTAAATCATCACAAGAATTGAGTTGCACTTATGATTTACCTCCTAATCATTAGAGGACATTTACTATCCTTAGAGAGCCCTGCAAGATTATCCATTTCCCTATCTGTTTCTGAAACACTGATGACTTACTTGATAGAATTTCATGGTCTGATGAAACTAAATTGAGCAACCTTTCTCCTAAGATCATTTATAGATCCTTAAGTATATCCCATGCACCTACCAACTTTATAAATCACTATTGGAATCTTAACTTCCCAGATAAGATTTGGTCCAAAATATTCAAAAAAGTTTCCTAGAACCCAAGATTGCATGTTTCAAATGACTATTTACTATTCAAAAGTTTCTTATTTCTATGTCTTTCAATAATGTTTCATGTTGTTCTATGTGCAAAAAACCTAAAAGTATTAGACATATTTTTATTGATTGTTTTTGTGCCAAAGAGATTTGGTTGATGTTTTTTCTGATCTAGTGGGGTGGGGTGATAAAGGGGTGATTAATGTGCAAGAAATTTTTATGGGGCATATTAATGGTTTAAATCAATATTTTAATCTATTTTGTCTTATATTGACTACTAACATATTATGGGTTATATGGAAATACAACAACTAGGATGTGTATCAAGGCACTAGGAGAGTGCTTAATGGGTCTGTAAAAAGACTCATATTTCATTCTATTGTGGTGTAGGTAACTCTAACAATGGAAATTTGGATAATGAAAATTTTTAGACCTTACTCAAATAAGGGACAATAGCTATCAGTAGAGAGGAGATAAAGTATGGGAGATAGTGGCCTTTCAATAGGGTTGAAGATGTTCAGTATATGCAAAACTACCTAAAATTTCAAAAGAGTTAGAATGAACATCACTCCTCAGAGGTATTGGAGAATGATTTGAATTTCTAGAGAGGACTAAGGTTTCACATTAAACAAAGAGATGCATTTACAGTTGAAGCTGTCAGGTCGAATAATGATATATCAGCTATTGACTTGCCCCTTAATGACACAAACTCTTTTTATATGGTAGTAAAAATTACTCATGTAATTAAAAACATGATTATAGTTCATATATAATTTGTAGATATACAACACATTATATTTATGATGTCTCTTGTTTTGTAAAAATACAACACTATATAGATAGTATAGCAGACCTTACGTGGTCTTATAGTATTTCTAGGAAACTATGATAGTTATTCTCTTTTGATAACTCTGTACCTTTTTTATATTCAGTATTTAATATAAAAAATTACTTCTAACATTAGGATTATGAGGTGTATGACACCTATCCCAATAATTCATCTTGTTGTAGCACATCTATTCTATAAAAAATTAAAATAGTCTCATACAACAAGATAAAGTCTTGTAAAATGATAATGAAGCGATGAAAGTAATATCCTAAAATAGATTAAAATGTAATAATTAAAATAAATTATTGAAATAGAGGCTATAAATAAAAAATGTAAAATAAAATTGTTAAATCTAAAAGAGTGAATCCACATGATAAACTTGAATCTAGGATAGGGAGAAAGGGGGGAGTTACATAAGATGTCACCAAAATGGTTAGACTCCTATTTAGGCCTTTATGCATCAACAACTACTCGATAGATTTTTATTTGTGTGCTCTTAGCATAATGTACTTAATGTTAAAGATAAATAAAAGTGTGATAATTATAAAATAGTAGTAAACAAACTTTAAGAAGATTCTTATGGTGCTTTGTGTGCAAATGAAGAAAGGAAATACAATATCACTAGTATTTCCAAATATGAAAGAGGGAATTAAGGGATTCTAGAAATTGAATATTGCATTGAATAATAATATTCTTAGCTATATTGAACCTAATAGAAAGGATATTGTCTCCAATAGAGAAAGAGGAAAAATATGGGAAAATACTCAAATGTTATCAAAAGAAAGATAATATTTATGGAGTTTTCAAAAAAATAGAATAGAAAAGAAATTGTTGCCTCTAAGAAGGAAAAGGGGGAAAAATGGATAAATCCCTAAATATTATAAAAGAAGGAATAAAATTTGTGTACTTTTTAGAAAGTATAATAGAGAATAGATTGTTGCTTCCAAGAAGGAAATAGGAACAAGAAATAGGAACAACAATGGACACAACCCCAAGATTATGTGATAAGCTAAAAGAAGAGATTCCCATGGGAAGATCAATTTGATGGAAATGATATTGAAAACCCAAATCCAAAAGACCAAAAATAACAAAGATTTGGAGGATCAAAAGGAATTCAAGAGCTAATGTTGTAGTCAATAGTTTAATAAAAAAAGGAAACCATAGAGAAAAATGGCAGCCAAGAGCATGGAGAGATATTTAGCAAAGAACAAGAGATAATTAAAATAATGCTCAATAATAAGGTATCCAAGAGAAGAAATACAACCAATAATATAATCAAAAAAGAATCCAAGAGGTTTTATGGCTCTAAAATGGGATTTTTGTGGAGAAGATAAGATTTATTTTGCAAAGAAAATCATGGTGTTAGGGTTTATTTGTTGAATAGGGGATTAAAAATACATTTGAATTGTTCCACTATTAGGGGATGAATCCGTTATTATAGAAACATATGTGCAATCACATATTAATTTGACCTCATAAAATTATAAAAAACCATAAAAAAATATGGAAATAGGATCAATACTAAAGTTTGACAATATGGTGAGGGAAAATTACTAGGAAAGAGGATTGATGTAGACTTGTAACATAAAATATGCTTCTAAAATGGGTGCTAAAGTGAGTATAACATATAAAGTAGAAATTTCAAGGTATACAATTTCTAATTCTACACTTTCATGTTTGTGTAGTATCTTATTTATGTTTATTTTTCACATGTCTTTAATATTTTCATATGTTTTATAGCATAGATTTCTCTTTCATATAGTAACCCCATTCCTTCTTTATGGTGTATTGTAGGATATTACTTCCACATGGAAGCAAAGTGGTGAAGATTGATATCCTTTGGGAAAAAATCAATTTATTATACAACACTACTTTAGTTCATTTGTATACTTTAAGTTGGTATGCTTGTTCACTTATTAACATCATCACAATTAAGTGGGTAAAAATGTAATTGTCAAAATTTTCTATCTTGTAAGCTCCACTATATGCTTCTACACTCATTTTCATGTTCACTCTCTGTTGATGGTGTTTTCTGCACAATAACAACTCGAACAAGATACAAGCATCCTATCTCTCTTGAAAGGTAAATCTCTATCAACAAGCCTCAAGAGATAACCCCAAGGTCTCTAATGTCAGGTCTTGACAATGCATAAACAACTCAATGATAACTGTGAAAATGTTGGTAATCACAAAGGGACCTTACTACAAGCAAATATTGAATCTCAAAGCTTATCAAATTTAGCAATATGGTGATACTTTTAATCCTAAATCTAACTCAAGTAACAAAGAAATAGAAAAAGATAAGGGTTTCAAAGAGATCCTTAAATTTAACACTAATCCTAAGATTAACAATGCAAATGATGTAATACTTGAAATGGACCAATCCCTCATAAACTGATTCCTATTTGACCCAAATGAATCTGCAATCTCATAGAAATAGTGCAATCTTCTAAGGCATTAAAGATTTTCAAATCATGAACATTCATCCAAAACAATCCTATTGCAATCAAAATGAACAAACATCCACAATTGAACTAAGCAAAGTAAATTTAAAGTCCAGGCTAACTTTGCAAAGCAGCTAACAATCAATTGGTTGTGAAAAGTGTGGACCAAAGATTGTTGCAACACTTCAAGCACCAAATCATAAACACTAGCAATTCTTCTAACATCAAACCTAGCATGTATCAAATAAACTTAAGCAACTTCAAAAGATAGAATAACAAAAACCATGCCAGGTAAAACTCAACACAAGAAATGCACCAAATCACAATGTCTTCACTTGCATTAAATTACCCAAAGTAGCAACAATTCCAATATTCTGTTACAACACTTGTTTTCTTGAAAATAAGACTAACTCCTAACTCTAGCTCTTGTTATACTGCCTAGTTCGCTCCAATATAAAACTACCTAGCCCTTACAAATGAGGAAGAATGTCATATTTATAGAAACCCCCAAGATATCTTTGCCCAATTAGGTTTACAATAATAATCAGCCACAAAACAAGTCGGCCCAGGAGAATTCAAAATAAACAAAGTGGGCATTAAATGCAAGTATTCCATCCAGGTCAGTCTGGGGTCTCCAACAAAGCTCGGTCCAATGCATGTGAAGGAAGAAGATAAATAATGGGGAAGCACAAATTCTGATGAGGAATTGTATTAACTGCCTTCCCCTTTGTCCTTATTTTGCTCCACCCTATCCTGCATCATCAAAAATATCTTATCCAAGTCGGCTATAGGTGGCATAGTCAAAACCTTAATTCTCCTCTCAATGGATTTAATATCCTCTCTTGAATGCTCCACCAATTTATCCCATTCCACCTTCATGGTTTGATATTTATCCATTATTACAATATAGGTGGCTACATCATCCAACTGATGTTCAGTGACCGGGTCTTCATTGTTTGGAGAATATACATCTTGCCACCATTTTCTCAAATGTTCCAAGCTCAAATGCTTTAGCGCAAACCTTTTTCTGCCTCAGAAACAGAAGACCCCTTTGCACCTAGATCCATTATTCTACCCTTGGTTCCATGTGTCACTACCTTACTTGATTCAACCTGCATTCATCAAAGAGACCATAATAAAGATCACATGAAACCTAAGTTAATCAATTAAAAATGGAATATTCAACCTCAATATAAGTCCCGTGATAAGAAAAACTCTCTAAAACCTCATAAGAATTGATCATATCAAAGTTTGGGTTTTTAGTCCTCCCGCAGAATCCAGGCCAGAGAGGAACTTCAAAAAATTCCCAACCAGACGGATTTCAGCGAAATAAACACAACAAGCTTCCAATAATCATTTAATTAACTATCATTAACTAAGACGTAGCATGACACATCTTTAAATAACTCAAATCGATCATATAATGCGTAATCACTAGCTCATAAACCATGTTACCTCTTGGTTCTTCATTTTTAGCAAAGTTTCAGGGAATTCCGCCCAGGATGAAAATCCGCGAAAATAACAATAGTCTATGAATTCTAGGAAAATGAAGGGATGAAGGAAATTTCGGGAAAATCCTGAGGGAACAGAAATTCGCAAAGCAGGAAAAACTCTAGATTATTGCACATTTTGGGAAAATGAAGAGAAAATGGAAAATCGGGGAATTCCGCCAGCGGAGGAAAATCCCGAAGTTGAAGGAAAACTCGAATGTCAATGTTTTCTCATGACTTTACTCAAATTGATCGAACAATCACAAATTTAAGGACCCTAGGCCTGAAACCAGCTCGATTTGAACCTCCTACAGATCATCTTTAAATTTGAGACTTATCTTGAAGAAAATCGAAAGGGATTGGTGATGCCCTAAGCCCGAAACCCTAAAAATTTTCCATGAATACACAGGACAAGCTTGAGCTCAGCTTACTCAATTGCTAGGTTCTCAAAAATTTCCTTATGGCCTACACAAGTGAGCTACCTCATGATGAAACCGAAAGACAAGCTCACAAACTCACTTGAGATCGTTAATCTAACAAAACCGAGCAACCCTAGCTTCAAGATGTTCAATGCCCAAACATGCAGAAATTCATACTCCAATCACACTCAAGATGCTAAAGAATCATTCACATTCAACAATCAAAAGCAAAGCAATGAAGACATACCATTGATGAAGTGAAACTTGATTACAACAACGACATGTAACAATCTTTAGTGCCTTAGCAAACAATAGATGATGCCCAAGAAAATCACCACCAAATCCAAGAATTCACAAATTGAACATGCCAAACCTAGCCAAACACTCAAGATTAAGCACCTCAGATCAATAGAAATAAAATGATAAAGACTTAATGGCACGAAACTCCCCAAAATCGATTAAATACCTATCATAGAAATCGTACCACCGAGCATTAACGCAGTTGACAAGACAACCCTGACCAAAACCCTAGAACTCGATAGGATGACAGAATTTTGGAGAAATCCGGTCACCACGGAATTCCATGAAGGACCAAAATCTCTAAACCATAGTGTAAAAGCAGCTACCACCGAGTTTTCAAGGAAACTGGGGAATTCCACCAGTGGAGGAAAATCCCGAAGTTGAAGGAAAACCCGAAAATTGTCTAAAACTTAAGATTTTCAATCAATATCATAGAGGGATCACCAATGTAGGTAATATATACATCCAAGCTCATGCCAAAGCAAGGTAAATCCCTAAGATCAAAGGGCCAAAACACCAAGAACGAAAGCAAAAGAGGGTCCCTGCTTTCAGCAGGGCATGTGTGCGAAAAACCACACAACACTCTCCTAGTGTTATTTTAGGTTCATTAAATACATGTTTTTAGCATTTCCCATGATCATAAAAGGATATTGTGAGCATTCAAAAAATTAGCAGCTTATTGCTAGCCTAACCCAAGAGATTAGAATCTTTACTATGCAACACCACCTTCACACCTAGTGGTAATGTCCATGGTTATATTTTTAAAAGTGAAGTTTCTTTCCACTTTGTACCCTAAAACTTACTATGTTTAATATTAATTTATCTCGGTATTGACTAATTTTAATGCTTTTTTTTCCCTCCAATCACTCATTATTTTCTCCTTGATAAAACTTGTACATCTCTCTCCTCCAACACATAGGAAATTAAAGAAACACAATTAGAGAGTAGGGTTAGCAAATTATAGGTTTAAAATTTTCAAGTTTGGGGGAACCTTCACAAGATTTCCACCATAATTCTTGTGTAATCTATTTCCTCCAAGACATGTAATCATGGTTTCTCATTATACCTATACTATTGAAAGCCATAAATCCCCATTTTTCTTTCCTCTATTGACAAAAAGCTTACCATAGTTTCCCTCCTCAAATATACAAATTTTTATCTCATTGAATTCCCTTATTTGCATTCATTTTGTGATCTCCATTATCTTTCTTGATTTTCATCACATTTCACAAACCACTTATATTTAGTTTTTATGATTGTGCAGGTCAATCCAAGTCACTTTTTTGGCATGTGAAAGCAATCTCTACACTTGTGGATCTAATCTCTAACTCATATAAATGACATTTGATTATGAATTCAACCTTGATGCCTACAAAACTTTATTATTAATAAACAAAGATTCATCTCGAGTGTCTAGACATGCAATAGAGAAACTAGTAGTGTTGATGAACATATTTTGAAGCTTGCTAAGTGAGGATATTCCCCTTGGCCCAACACCTTAATTAATTCAATTTTTTAGATAAAGTTGTAAGACAAAAAATATCAATACAAATAATAATGATATGATTGTGATAGTTTATGAAACTTGGTACTTGAACAATATGTAAAGGGGTGAAGTAATGACCTAACATGAAACTAGGGTTTTGGAACTAGTTGACAAAGAGGTGATACACTCAAAATATGTTGATATAGAGTGGTGCTATGCTGCAAGAAAGAGTTATTCTAAGAAGCATGATTCTAAAGTGAGTAATTCTCAACGGTAAAGAGTGATAATTGATGTTAATTTATGGTTGGATAATTATCTAGGGGTGATTTCCTTTTACACATGACCTAGACACGCTATTTTAAAGTATTGGCATGGGAGCCAACACATACTGGCTAGTTGAAATTGGGTCAACTTGGGCTCAAGGTAAAATTTAAAATTTGAATTTGGGTTGTTTCTATATTAAGAATAAAATAATAATAATCTAAGAATTAAAAATTATGTTAACTAAATTCAATTCTATTTTTGAGAGTCAATAAAAAATTAAAGCCAATAGAAATGCCAAATCTATCAAAATCATGTACTAATGTCATATACTTAAAACAACCATACAAAATATGACAAAACAAAAAATAAATATAAAAGATATACATTTTTCACCTTTACAACTTTACTCTCTACACCCACAAAATTACATATATAAGATATTCATAAATTAAAAAAAACTTCAATACAAACAACTTAAAATATATAGTATGATAATATGTGAGAAGTGTGTGTATATAAGACAAAGCTACTCATTGCAATTATATTTATATATTAAAAAAAACTAAAAAATTGCTTATGAAAGTTTAATTTAATTCATTTTAAAATGATTTAGTGCTCTTTTTAATTCATTAATTCTTTGACTACATGTTTAAGTTGAAGAGGATTTAATACAACTGTTTAAAAATAACGAAAAAATGGAATATCTTCCTAGGCAAGAGAGATGTAACTGACAAAAACAATATAAGCCTTGGATTTCTGGAGGTTTGATAGAGAAATGTTGGCACCCACATTCATTATTTTAATTACCACTATATTAAAATACTCCCTTTGGCTTGTTTTGTAAACACATAACAAGGTGGGTTTACCAAAATTTTAAAATAACTTATTATAAATAATTAATAATATTCTTTAATATGGAACTTCACATGCTTGTATGATATGTTGCAATCTAAAAACAATATTTTTAAAACCCATTTGTTTACTTCCATTATAAGATGACCTTCTTAAGAATATTCATTAAATTGGATAGGCACCTCATCACAAAGCTTGTCTTTTAGCTCTTATTTATTCCCTAGGGTGATTGAAATTTGAAACAAACTTATAAAGTTTAATAATGTTCAATATAGTTCTTTTATTTTTTATTGTATTAATAGTTCAAGATACAATTAAATAGAATACACAATTAAAAAGATAAAGTTAAATATAATATACAATTAATATAGTTAGTCTTCATGTATTTTTTAATAAATGAGATTAGTTTGAAAAATAATTTATCTAGTATGGGTTAGTAGTCTGATTACGTTATATCTTTTGAATAGGAAAATGTTGTGTTTTAAATAATATATAGTTTGATTTAAATAAAAAATATATACAATGTACTTCATTTTTTAAGAGTTTTTAATTAATATATAATTGAGAATATATGTATTTATGAGTTGTGCTTACTATTTTAGGGTCATAGAGTATTGGGTCATCTTTGATTTGAAATAGCAATAATAGTCTTAATTGTATATGCTTTTGTATTATTTAATAAGTACTTGATTTGTTGACAAATATTATTAAATATTGATAAATATTTAATTATTTCTTTAGTGGTTATATAATATAATTAGGATAGTCATTTTATTAGATTTATTTATATTAAAATATTATTGACAATGACAAAATTTTATATCCATCATGAAAAATAGAAAATGTTAAGATACTTGTCACTTTTCTTATATTTTGTAATATACTAATAATTAAGATAATCATGATATTGGATATATCTTTCATAGTATTAAGCTTATTTATTATTAAAATAAATTTGAAAATGACATAGAACTTAATATCAGTTTTAGAAAAATATTTACAAATGCTAACATTTGTTTATTATTAAATTAATATTGAAAATGACATAGAATTTAATATCAATTTAAAAAATATATTCAAATGTTAGGATTATCCTCTCTTGTGCTAATACACGTAGGATACTAAAAATCAAAATAATTGAAAATTCTTGCAATCCATATGACATAAAGTAATTATGAATAATTATATATTTGTCAATACAATGTACACATTAATATATGAAAATTTTAATATAATTTTAAATGTGCCATCTATTATGGGAAAATAATAGCCTTTTCACAAATATCTAGGATATTAAATAATTAAATCATTTAAATAAATAAATAATCTAGATAAAGAACATGGACTTTATATACTAAATATTAAATGAAATAAACTTTAGTGTGACACTTAGCTAGATTTTGAAGGTATAAAAATGATATAGCTTGGATTCTGGGAATTAATTTTCCCCAATGATGTATTTAAGGGCTTGCTTAGATGGTTTCCTTAGAATCTATAAATAGATAATGTCCTACTTTGGTTTGGAACCATTCTTGTAGAATCAATCAATTTGAGTGTGGAAATGATTGGGCACATAGACCTAAACTTGTACCCATGTGAATTACCAACAAAAAATTGAATATTACAATTTTCTCACCTCAATATTCTAATATTTGAATTTTGATAAGGATAACCTTTGGGGAATATGCTAAATTGTGAGGACCATGATCTCTTTATTCAAACCCCTAGTTGGATAAATTTAATAGTTTTAGAATAAGGATTGATCAAGGATAAATAAATAAATAAGAAATGAACCTAGTATGATGTATGTTAAAGCAAAACTCTGATAATGCTACAATGATGCTAACATAAGAGCTTCATGATAACATGCTAATGATTCTATGATTATTCCTAGGTAATCTCAAAATGAATAAATTTATTTAAACACAACAATATGACACACAAATTAATATAAATATGCACTACTTTGGCTCACAATAGCTAATGAAAAGGTCAACAAGATGTAAATTTTAGTTTTAAAATTTAAAAGTTAAATATTTATATTTGTGACTACAAAAATGACCTAGATCATGTTTACACCCATGGTTTAAAAATAGGTGATGAGTAGGAGATTTAGGTATAAGGAGGAATATTTGGGGAGGAATGATAATGGGATATCAAGATAATATTATGTCATGACTCAAATTTAAGTAAGATTTTTCCACTTGTAGAATAATCACTTTATTAAGGGTATTTTAATCAAAATGGGCCTAAAAATTATGTGAAAAGGAATAGATATGTTATTTTGACCATTAGATATCCCCCACTTTGATTTACATGCAAATTACTAGGTGGTTTATGTAAGAGTTGGCTATGGAGATAGGCAACCAAGATCTAGAGGCCAAATGGAAAGCATAAAGAGAGAAGACCAATATGACAAGAATAAAATATATTCCTATTAATATGTAAATATAATATAGATATGGATTGTACAATGTATGAGATACCCTTGTTTATATAAACAAGGTGATACATAGGATTAGACAAGATCATGACAAGTGTCATAATCCTATGTCATGAGAAAACTAACTCATAAAATATTAAGTGACCTAGGAAACAAGTATTAAATGGCATGATAAGTTCACATGACACCTAAGTCTTCTAGAAATATTCCTAGGACCTAAGTAAACTTAACATGTGAATAGGACCTACTAGGTAAACTATTTAGGTGAGATACCTTATTCACACCAACACCCCCTTAAGATGAAACTAATTTTCAAACAATGTAAAAATAATGATGGGTCTCGAATGCTAGGCCATGTTAGGTACCCATGTACAAATTATGTCTCTCACAAATGAAGAAAAGGAGAAAATCTAGTGGGACTGTTATGCACCAAATTTGCACCCTACTGAGATTTTCAAGCTCAGCAATCTGGCATAACATGGGACTCAAATTCTACATGTGGGATATGCAATACTGAAAATGAGACCTCCAGATTCTAGGCCGGTTCCTATTGAATAAATATCTATTTTTGCTCTTCAAACCTAAAGAATTTAGAGGGAAAAGGGGAAGAAAAGGGATAAAAATAACTTGCAGATTTAAACTAATTAATGGGTGATACACCAAAATCACTTTCCTTAGCACAGAATGAACCTACAGCCATTTATATGATGATACAATAACTGGTAAAACCCTCAACACATAAATATTTCAAAGGAAGCTATGAAATCAGAATGATATTTAAAGGATGTTAATCACAGTAAATATATCTAAAAATTGATACAACCCTTAACCTGTGAAGAGAATTCCTAGTCACAAAGATGCCAAAATGAGACAAACTTAAAAGGTTTCAGATAAGAAACACAAAAAAGAAAGATCAATCACCAATCTGCATACAAACATGACACCAAAAATAGATCAAAGATGTTGTATAAAGGCTCTCAAAGGCCCTGGAAATACATACTCCAAAGTCTGATACAAAGCTTGGAACAAAATAGCACCATGTCCTTCAGAAAGTACAAAGCCTCTTTCACTCCATAATTTTTTGCATCCTCAAAAAAGGAAAGAGGAAGAGAATAAATAAGCTCAATCTCTTCACCCTAACCCTAGAAAAAGGGCCCCACCTTGGATAAGGGGTCAGATTTGGTAAAAAAACCCTAAAAGAAGGCTCTCAAACTTTCCAACAACTTACCCAAAATAGGAAAAAGTCTCCCAGACCCGGATAGGAACAAAAATCCTCATAAAGAGGACTCAAAAGACTCCAAAAAAGGTGTCACATCAGTCAAAAACTCCTCCCCTGAATTCAACAACTCAAAACCTCCACTTGACATAAGCAGATTGTCATATCTCCAAGATTTAATGCTCCACTTAAAGGCTCCTCTTGTCATATCTCAAATATCTTCAACTTGCATTAATAACATTTATTTTTCAAAAGTGATTTATAATTTATCACTTTTAAAAATAAAGTTTTACAATTTTTTAAAGTGCAAGCTGGAATACCACCTAACAAGGTCAATTTTAATTCTGCATTTAAATATCTTTTATTAAAAATGATTAATAAATCATTTTAATAAAGATTTACATTTGATTTAAAATGCAAAAATTAAAATAAGATTTGAGCACTAACTTTGTATTTTAATAAAATCATTTATTAAAATGATTTGTCAATCAATTTTAATAAAGATTACATTTGATTTTAAAATGCAAAATTAAATAAAATCTAAGCTTTTTAGATTTTAATGGCTTACATGATTTCCCTAAGCATATATTTTAATGAAAGCCAATGCTTTGAAAAAGATGAATAAAGCTTTTGTAAAAGGCAAAATGGTCGAACTTACTTAGGGTTCGAACCCTAAAATAAGACAAAGACATCATTTTGCATTTTCGTTTTAACTTGAAAGCTCCATTTTGGGCGCCGCCATGCTTCTCAAACCCTAGCCGTGACTTGCTGTTTTCTGGTATTTTCTGCCATTGCTGAACTCGAATCTGGTGTCTTTGGTCGAAATAAGAGCAAATGATGTTTTTTCAAAAACGTAGAGGCACTTTGGACGCGATTTTTTCTGTTTGAAATGACGTTTTTTGACTTCTTTGTGATTTTTGTGCGAACTTTGGGCATGAATCAGCATTTTTCTGGCCGCCATGAGCATTCTAATCCACGAAATTTCTGGAAAGCTCTTTCAAATTCGAAAATAATGAAGATTTTAACAGGTATTTGAAGATAAAGTTCTGATTTTCTTCTTCTCATGCGAATTTCTGAAAGTTCTCTTTATTTCTTACGCTGCCATGAACACTCTTTGAAAGTATTTTCTGAACAAGCTTTGTTTATGAACTTCAAATCTGTGTCTTTATTCTTTAGATCTGCAATATTTTACTCTGCAAGCTGTGAACTTGAAGATCTTGAAGTGATTTTTTTTTTTTTTTAACAAAGAACAAACTTGCTTTAAAAAACTCAGATCTGGTCTTTTGCTTTCTGAATCTGCAATATTTCACATTTGTAAGTTGCACCATGACATTTTCTTCTGATTTTCTGCAAAAGCATTCCATTTGAGCTCATAACAGATAAAATACTTTGATTTTCTGAAAATAAAGCCACGTTATGATGTTCTTTTCTTTTGATTTTCTACAAAAAATGTTTCACTTGTGAACTTATAACAGATAAATACTTCATTTTCCTGTGTATTACAGCCACGTTTTTCCTTTTTTATGGGCATTAGATTTCTGTTCTCTGCAAAAACATAGCATCTTGAAGCTACAACAAATAAAATACTTCATTTTTTGTAGACATACAGCCATGTTTTTGCTAAATCTGGGCATTTTGTAACTCATAGAAATCTGATTTCTGTTTTTAAAAAAATAAGCTTTTCTCATATTTTTGAAAAACCCTTCAGTTTGTTGTTAATATTTTCACTATATAACTCTACAGGCTGCATTTTCTGTTTTAAATGGCTTAGAAATCTGAAGCTTCAATGTATTCTTTGGAGAAGATGAAAACTTTGAATTTGATGAAAATATAAAATAGAAGTATATTTTCCTTTTCCTGCAAAGAAGTGAAAATTCGTTATCTTGCCTTCTGTACTAAATGTCCTTCATGTTCTCTTTAATTCTCACTGCTGTAGCTCTTTTTGTTTGATTTCCTGTGCTGATGGATTTAAAATTGAATCATTTAGCAATGAAAACATAAATATGTTCTGTGCACTTGGTCACTTTCATGAATATGCATACATTCGGAACCTGAGATCAATGTCATGCTATCACTCTGTCTTTGACAAAAGAAACTTGTAATATTGTATGCCTGCTTGATGAAAGATAACGCATATCTGTATCTCCCATGACTCTTAAATGCTGATTTAAAACAGATTTGCTGCTTACTGTTGAAGAATTCATAGAAAAATGAATTGTTGCAAAATCTGTCATGTGCTTGAATACTCAGTCAATGTGATTTTTATCTGATGGGGCAGTGTCATTGTTATGAAATTGTTCAAAACTTGGCTTAAACATATGAATTGAACATTGCTGCTATGAGTTGCTTTTATGACAGCTTCTTATTTAAGACTCTAGTTGATATCAATGGTATCAGGACATAATAACCCGGCCAAAATAACCCTGGACATAATAACCCAACCAAAATAACCCAAGGACAAAATAACTCAGGGTCATAATAACCCATGGACAGAATAACCCATGGTCAAAATAACCCATGGACAAAATAACCCAAGGTCATTTTAGATCAAGCTAGTAAACTAGAAATGACATAAAATAAATAATAAATATGATTGTGAGGCACCATAGAGGTAGGTCATTTTAAAACCATATATCCATTATATACCCCTAAAATAGCCTTAAAACACCTTTAATATGCTTAAATAACCTATAAAATGATAAATAATTATAAAAATAAAGGCAATTTCATGGGAATAAGTTGATTATTTTGAAGACACATGGATTGGCAGACTATGTAGAAGAGGCAGCAGATGATCACCCAAGTTTCCAATCACAATGTGGAATTGCTATTCAGCTACTCAAGATGATCTTCCTATAACCAATAATACTATTGAGGAATGGCACAGAAGATTTAGTTAATTGCTTCAAGCATTGCACAACTTAGTCTGGAAATTCATCAAAGCAGTGAAAAAAGAATAGAGTCTCCAAGAGAATAGAATAGATAAATATATGGCTGGATACACTGGGCAACCAAGCATGAAAAAATACCGTGAACTCAAAGAAAGAATAAAAAGATTGGTTGATGGTTAGATTATATAAGAGGCATCAATCATAATTTGACACTTTAATTGAAAATTTGAATAATAAAGTTTTTTTAGCAACATACATGTAATTTATAAATTTTGTTTTCCTTTTTCTATATTCTTATGGGGATATTTTGTCCATGGGTTATTTTGGCTTGGGTTATTATGACCCCGGGTTATTTTGTCCCTGGGTTATTGTGACCGGGTTATTCTGTCTAGGGTTATTTTGGCCGAGTTATTATGTCCAGTAACCGATATCAATGACTGTCATGTATGATGTGAATGAGAGGTATTTACCTGATATGCCGAGCTCTACCCTTGTGGGAGCCCGTTTTACTCCGCATATCTGATAAATGATCATGATGAACCTATTCCTGCACACTGAAACAAACATGTCAGCAAAATAAAAGAAGCTGAAAGCTTCCATTGAATTACATTCTTTCTTTTCTGATTTTTTGCAATTATCTGATGCATGCCTGATTGACTGCATGTTATATTTCTATTGGTAGCGTAGATGTATGATAGGATTGATCCATTATTGCTTAGAGATTAACTCTAACGTCCTCTTTCATATTCCTTGCAGACGCTTTTGGAGCTGGAATGGGAGCTGAAATTGAAAATGGAGCGAAAGCTGGCGTCTTCAACTGTCAACTGATTCGTCATTCCAGGCAATGACGAATCACCTCCTACCCTATGTTTCCGTTATTTTCAGTTGTATAGCATACAGTTATTGTTTATGCATTCTTCCTTTGATTGTAAAAAATCAGAAAAAGTTACTTCCACGGCTTGTGTGGAATTCAACATTTTTACAGAATGAATAAAAGCATATTATGCAAATCTTTTCAATTTTTTGTTTCAGACGTTTGCACAATAAACTATGATTCACATGAAAAATGGTCTCAATGATGATTACTGAACATTCAATTAGCAAAACATGAAAATTTTTGTACCTTAAAACGATGAACTTCATCCAGTTTTACTTGTTTTAACTCAGAGTGAAAAATTAATAGGTAACGAAAGGCTTTTCAGCAATTAAAACTAATAAATCTGACTTGACCTGAGCTGTAAGTAAAAAGTGGGTAACATTTCTGGCGACTTCTACTAGATGTTTTCCTACTAAACGTTTGACCAGTTGCCTGCTTAATGCATTGGGCACGGAGTCCGAAAATACGCATCTTAGGATCTAAGGAAAACAGGAAAACTACCTAGGAAAGAAAACAAACAGATGTGCTTGGACAACACTTAGGGAAAACCAAAACGAGTATGCAGATGCATTTATTATAAGCATGAAACCTAACCTAATATATACAAGGCAAGGCTAATTGATCATACCTCAAAACAGCATTTGAGGTGAATACCATTGACTGGTATTGGTAGTATATCTCCTTCCATAGTTGACAATTGATAAGCGTTATGTTCCTTACATTCTGAGATGACAAATGGGCCTCCCCAGAAAGAATCAAATTTCGTGTGTTTACCCGGCCTGCTTTTAAGTTCATCCCACTTAAGAACAACATCACCCACATTGAAATCCCTTGCTCTCGCTCTTTTGTCAAAGCTCCTCTTTACTTGCATTTGTTGATATTCCATTGCTTGCATTGCTTTTGATCTTTTTTCCTCCAATTCCATCAACTGAGCATAACACACTTGCATAGGATCTCCTTCTTCAAACAAAACTAGCTGACTAGCAAGGTCAAGGGCTGGCAGCTCGGTTGAAATAGACAACTTGGCCTCTTTACCATAGACTATCATGTAAGGTGAATTGTCAATGATTTTCTTAGGCGTGATTCGGTCAACCCATAGGGCAGCCTTCAGTTTAGAATGCCACTCACGCTGATTCTCCTGTAGATTCCTCTTCAATATTATGATCAAATTCTTGTTTGTGGATTCTGCTAATCCGTTGCCTTGTGGGTAATAGTTAGAACTATTACTGAGATAAATTCCATGCTTGAGCGCCCACTCAGTTACCCGTAGACCAATGAAAGCAAGTGCATTATCAGAGATAATAGAATCAGGGATTCCAAATCTGTGAATAATATCATCATAAAAATTCAGAACAACAGTCTCATTGGCATCCTTTAACGCTGCTGCTTCTGACCATCGAGTGAAATAATCAGTTGCCGTGATTATCCACTTGTGTCCAACACTAGATGGAGGGTTAATAGGACCTATAAAGTCAACTCCCCATCTTACAAATGGTTGTTCAGTCTTAATAGGTGGTTACGGGACATAATAACCCGACCAAAATAACCCTGGACAAAATAACCTGGTCACAATAATTCAGGGACAAAATAACCCAGGGTCATAATAACCCAAGCCAAAATAACCCGTGGTCAGAATAACCCATGGACAAAATATCCCCATAAGAATATAGAGAAAGTAAAACAAAATTTATAAATTACATGTATGTTGCTAAAAAAACTTTATTATTCAAAATTTCAATTAAAGTGTCAAATTATGAGTGATGCCTCTTATATAATCTAAAATGTTATGGTTGGCATAACCATCAACCAATCTTTTTAGTCTTTCTTTGAGTTCACGGTATTTTTTCCTGCTTGGTTGCCCAATCTATCCAACCATATATTTCTCTATTCTATTCTCTTGGAGACTCTATTCTTTTTTCACCACTTTGATGAATTTCCAAACTGAGCTATGCGATGCTTGAAGCAATTCACTAAATCCTCTGTGTCATCTCTCAATAGTATTATTGGTTATGGGAAGATCATCTTGAGTAGTTGAATAGCAATTCCACATTGTGATTGGAAAATTGGGTGATCATTTGTTGCCTCTTCTAGTTAGTCTTCCAATCCATGTGTCTTCAAAATAATCAACTTATTCCCACGAAATTGCCTTTATTTTCATAATTATTTACCATTTTATAGGTTATTTAAGCATATTAAAGGTGTTTTAAGGCTATTTTAGGGGTATATAATGGATATATGGTCTAAAAATGACCTAAATAGCCTCTATGGTGCCTCACAATCATATTTATAATTTATTTTATGTCATTTCTAGTTTACTAGCTTGATCTAAAATGACCATGGGTTATTTTGTCCATGGGTTATTTTGACCACGGGTTATTCTGTCCATGGGTTATTATGACCCTGGGTTATTTTGTCCTTGGGTTATTTTGCTCGAGTTATTTTGTCCAAGGTTATTTTGGCCAGGTTATTATGTCCTAATACCTTAATGGGCTGTAGAGGTAAAGTTGCAAGCCTTTCCTTCCCTGCAAACAGAGCACACTTTACACACTTTCTAACATATGCATGGCTGTCTTTGAAAACATTGGGCCAATAGTAGCCAGCCCGCATAATCTTGAATGCAGTAGTCCTTGGAGAGAAGTGGCCTCCTGAATGCCCATCATGAAATTCATGTAATATCTCTCCAATCTGATATGAATCAACACACCTGAGAAGTACACCACTATGGTCTTTGCGATATAAAATATCATTGATCAACACATATGGAATAGACTGCAGCCTATAGTACCTACATTTCGCCTTATCCAAGTTGAGTGGGCATTGACTTGTTTTGAGGAAATGGACCATATCCTTTAACCAGCTTGTTGTCATGCCATCATTATCAACCAAACAAAGTACTAAAGCCGTTTCAGATTGTTTTGCATCTAAAATTCCTTCACAACTCAGCTGTTCGCAAAGTCCTTTACCCCTCACTAGCTTGGTAACTTCAATGGTCACGTCATATTCCATGACTCTGGTTATCCAACCTGCTCTTTTCTCATTCAAATCCTTGCTGAGCAGAAATTCTTTGACACTCGGATGAGCTACCCTTAAATGAATTTTATTGTGTGATAACAAATGTCTGAATTTTTTAAGACTTTTGACAACAGCAAGGATGTGTTTTTCAACAAAACTATACCTTTGTTCATACTCTGCCAATCCTTTGCTAAAAAAAGTGATTGGCTGTTCCAATCCTTCTGAACTTTGTTGGACCAGCATAGCAGATATCACTTCACTACCTCCATAGGCATACAAGATAAAGTCTTTGCTAAAATCTGGGTTCATTAAAGCGGGAGCTGCTGCTAAAGCTTCCTTGATAGCTTGAAAGCTATTCTTTGCTTCCTTAGTCCAGCTAAAAATAGTGTTTTTCTTTAACATGGCTGTCAAAGGTTTCAATAAATCTGCAATGTTAGGCAAAAAATGCCTCACAAAATTAATTCTTCCAATGAAAGACTGCAACCCCTTTTTATGATATGGTAGAGGTAGCTCTAAAATAGCTGCTACTCTCTCAGGATCCACTGTGACACCTTGCTTAGAAATGATATACCCCAATAGTTTGCCTTCATGCACAACAAACACACACTTTTTAGGATTGAGAGATACTCCAAACTCCCTACAGCATTCAAAAATCTGTCTTAGATGACTTAGGTGATCAACTGCTTTCTTTGAATAAACGGTGATGTCATCCAAATACACTAGGACAAACTGATACATAAGGTTGTTGAAAGCCATTTCCATTGCCTTTTGGAAGGTTTCACCTGCGTTAGAAAGACCGAAAGGCATCTTTCGGTAAGCCATAGTTCCCCACTTAGTTGTAAAAGCTGTTTTAAACTGGTCTTCCTCTTTGACAAGAATTTGGTTATATCCTGAATAACCATCCAACAACGAATACCTCTCTGAACCAGAAACATACTGCAAGATCTGCTCCATGGAGGGCAATGGGTGACAGTCCTTCAAGGACGCCCTATTTAGATCTCTGAAATCTACACACAATCTCAACTCCCCATTCTTCTTCCTAACTGGGACAAGGTTAGACACCCAACTAGTGTGTTTAATAGGATATATAATACTACTCTCTATCAGCTTCATAACTTCTTTGTGCATAAGAGGCTCTAGTTTGGGGTTAATTGGTCTCTGTTTTTGTCTGATGGGTTTGGAGTTAGGCTCTAACTCTATAGTATGATGTGCAAGGGCTGGGTCAAAACCTTTTAGATCTTCATATTTCCATGCAAATATATAACTAAATTCTTGAAATAATTCAATGTAAGACTATTTTTCAGAATCTGTAACTACCTTTCCAAACTTCAAAGTCTTACCCGGTTCAATCTCCAAATCTGCATAGTGTTCTTGCTGAATCAACAGGCTGGTTTTATTCTTTTTGGCTTGATCATCTGTATTGAAGATAGATTCCAATGTAACAAGTCCCTTGGGAAACTTGTTAGACTTGAGCTACACCACCTGATCTTCATAGTTCCCTTTTAGCCAATCTTGATTTGATGCTGCAAAAACATCCTCTTCTAGCAGAAACTGCAAAATCTATTCATCACTCTCAAAGACTTGCCAATTTATATTATTGTCAGGAATTGATGGCCTAACAATAATTTTAATATGCTGCTAATCACACCCCCTTTTAATATTGTTAGGAATGTCAAACTGTGCCCCTATAGCAGCCAATCTATCAGCATGTTGATTCAACTTTCTAGGAATTGCAACAATATTGAAATCAGAAAAATATTCAATAACATCCCATATTCTATGCTTATATGCCTTCAGAGTATCGTTCTTAATAGAAACTAGCCCTCTCACCTGATTCACCACGAGCTCACTATCACCATGAACCTTTAGAGCCTTAACACCTCTCTTTCTCGCCCATTCCAGCCCATTAATTAAGCCTTCATACTCAACTGTATTGTTGGTGCAAGAAAAACTGAATCTAAACGTTGCATAGTACTCAACTCCATCAGGTGACACTAACATCGCACCTCCACCAGCACCATGCTTACTTCTAGATCCATCAAAAACCATATTCCAGACCTCATTGTGCTGTTCAGAATCAACATCCTCCCTTTTAACCAAATTTGGCATAACCGAACCAGCCTCCTGAAACATATAGTTACCCATACCAGCGTCTAATACTAAATCACTTCCAGTGCGATGAGTACTACTTTCAGCCCATTCATCTAAAAGAATATCAAGAATTCCAGCAGTAGATGTATGTGAAACAGGAGCAGCATGATCATCTTGGTCAAAAATGACACAATTTGCATTCATCGTACTGGGTATATAAGGTTCAATGATATCCTTTGCAAGTGATTCTGACTTTATGTTTACTTTTGTTCCATACCTTGTGCGGAAAATCATGTGAGACCAATCGGATGAGAGATAACCTCCTATCTTGGCTGTAAATTATCTTGATAAGCAAAGGCCAAAATAGGGAGGCAGATCTATTACATATATGTCTTGTGGAATAGAGAAAGTAGGGCAAGCGTGTAAGGTCAGACTAGCATTTTTTATGAGGCCTATCGAGTTGACAGATGTACCATCTAACTGGACTACTCCCTTTTCTATAGGCTCATATTTTAATTCTAACTGATTAGCTACCCTTTTTGGCATTACAGAACAAGTTGCCCCACTATCAACCATACAATTATGGACCAAATTCTTTCCAATGACTAAGGAAACATAGAATGGAGGAGGTCTCACATCCTTACCTTGAACTATGACATTTGGTTTGTTGTCCATCACTTTCACTTGATCAACATTTGTCATGACTACCTTCTCTTGATCACCAGCTGCATGTTCTTGCGTATCTTCACCACTCAATGCTTTCTTCAACATCTCAGCTTGTCCGGGAATGGACAAAGAATCCCACATAGTCATTGATACGTTCATTCTTTTCATGTTGTCCACAATGTTGTAGGGCATAGCTAGATGTACTTTTTGGTGTATCTTAGCAACAACCGGATCTGTTTCTTTGTGAGGCTGACTGCTGGTTGGCTGATTTGAAGACTTCTGTGGGATATCGAGATTTTTTGTGAATGATGGTCCCGTAGTTGCAGGTTCTTTATCTTTACCAACTGCATGTTCTGCTTCTAGAGCCCTCTTCTTTGCTCGGGTGAGCGTTGCAATTGTTGGATCACCATTCACACCATAGAACTCTTCACTTTGCTAGTTTAGGAATCCAGTCTCATTAGGATGCACATCTCGTTGCTGCTCAGGTACTTCAGTAGATGCATCCAGTTGTGAACTTGTGGCATTTTGAACCATCAGTGCTTGATTGATAATACCATTGGAACATGTTGCTTGATTATGCACTTGATTACATGGAAAACACCATTCATAATCTGCTGCAAGATTATTCTGAGCTGGAACAATATCTTTTATCTGATTTGCTGCATTCATAGGCGCTGTATTATGTGTCAGAAATGGCCTTTGGTTAACATTTTGTTGTTGTCCTTGATAATTTCCTTGGTATAGTTGTCTATTTTACTGATACTACTGATTAAACCCTTGATTTTGATAAGGCTGATTCGCTCCTTGCTATTGCTGGTTATACTGTTGAAATGATGGCCTTGGACCTTGGTACTGCTGCTTTTTCATGCTGGTTAGCTCATTTCCCAAAGTCTACAAAACCATTTCAATCTTTTGCTCGCTGCTTTTAATCTCTTACAGCTCGATTGAAGGTCCAACAATCTATATAGTTGGAACAGTCAGTATTGCAGCAAGAGGAGGTATATGCAATGGTATATTTGGGTGAATATCTGGAAAATATGGCATAGGGGGCCTAGGAGCTATTTTTCCTGCCTGAATAAGACTATTTTCTGCTCTTATAGCTATACTATAAGCTTGAGGTAATGATTGACCTCCCATGGATTGTATCATCACTGATATATCACTATTGAGACTCTTTAAGTAATACAAAAATGCATAATCAGCAGAAGGCCTTACCATAGCAGGTATCCTATTCCAAGTCTTTTGGAAACGGATGTTGAAAATTGTCATTTGCTCTTGAGGGGCTCTTTTAATAGTTGTCAACTGCTCTACCAAAGATAAGTGATCAGACTTGTCTTCAAAAAATGTGGTAAATTTGTCACCAAGATCATCCCATGTTGCAATAGAGCCCACTGGCAAGCTTCTGAACCATTCCAGTGCCTTCTTCTTGAAAGATGCAGCCAATAACCTTACTGCTACGTCCTCTTCTGTTACATGATGCACATTGCACAATGCTGCCACATCTCTTATATGTTCAAACGACGTTATTTGCCCTTCTCCAGTGAATTCTGGCAATCCCTTTAATGTTGCCAAAGGAATATCATTATGTTGCACTAAGTTAAGGGGACTACCTTGATTAAATGGAACAAAAGCAAAGGCTCTTGGTACAGCCATACTATGAGTCTGTGTTGATATACTTGCTGAAACTGAGCTTGCACTTGCTGGTATAGTACTTGAAAATGATGAAAAAGTACTTGTAATTATAGTAGAAAAGCTTACACTTGATGTACCAAAATTGCTCCTACCTTTTGGGAAGTTGAAATTCCCAGAAACAGCAATAGGTGGCTCTTCTCTGACAGTTGGTGATGCTGAGTGTCTCACAGGATGTTCACTATGCAATGATCTTCCTCTTCTGAGATATACTCTTGGAGGAGTTGTTTGCACTCTTTTTGCATGAGGAGTTTGATCAAGAGTCCTTCCTTTCCTTTTAGGTGATGACAGTTGCAAATATTCAAAAGACTTTGAACTTCTGGTTTCCACCTTTCTCATATAAACTTTTGCATTGGTCACTTTCCTTCACAACGGAGTCGCCAAATATGCTGAAACTGAGCTTCTTTAAAGCTGTAAACCTGCTGTAGCATATCAAAACAGCAAGAACTGATAAAAAATTATGACTTCTTCTGTCCCACCGGGCGTGCCAAAACTGTTATGCACCAAATTTGCACCCTACTGAGATTTTCAAGCTCAGCAATCTGGCATAACATGGGACTCAAATTCTACATGTGGGATATGCAATACTGAAAATGAGACCTCCGGATTCTAGGCCGGTTCCTATTGAATAAATATCTATTTTTGCTCTTCAAACCTAAAGACTTTAGAGGGAAAAGGGGAAGAAAAGGGATAAAAATAACTTGCAGATTTAAACTAATTAATGGGTGATACACCAAAATCACTTTCCTTAGCACAGAATGAACCTACAGCCATTTATATGATGATACAATAACTGGTAAAACCCTCAACACATAAATATTTCAAAGGAAGATCTGAAATCAGAATGATATTTAAAGGATGTTAATCACAGTAAATATATCTAAAAATTGATACAACCCTTAACCTGTGAAGAGAATTCCTAGTCACAAAGATGCCAAAATGAGACAAACTTAAAAGGTTTCAGATAAGAAACACAAAAAAGAAAGATCAATCACCAATTTGCATACAAACATGACACCAGAAATAGATCAAAGATGCTGTATAAAGGCTCTCAAAGGCCCTGGAAATACATACTCCAAAGTCTGATACAAAGCTTGGAACAAAATAGCACCATGTCCTTCAAAAAGTACAAAGCCTCTTTCACTCCATAATTTTTGCATCCTCAAAAAAGAAAAGAGGAAGAGAATAAATAAGCTCAATCTCTTCACCCTAACCCTAGAAAAAGGGCCCCACCTTGGATAAGGGGTCGGATTTGGTAAAAAAGCCCTAAAAGAAGGCTCTCAAACTTTCCAACAACTTACCCAAAATAGGAAAAAGTCTCCCAGACCTGGATAGGAACAAAAATCCTCATAAAGAGGACTCAAAAGACTCCAAAAAAGATGTCACATCAGTCAAAAACTCCTCCCCTGAATCCAGCAACCCAAAACCTCCACTTGACATAAACAGATTGTCATATCTCCAAGATTTAATGCTCCACTTAAAGGCTCCTCTTGTCATATCTCAAATATCTTCAACTTGCATTAATAACATTTATTTTTCAAAAGTGATTTATAATTTATCACTTTTAAAAATAAAGTTTTACAATTTTTTAAAGTGCAAGCTGGAATACCACCTAACAAGGTTAATTTTAATTCTGCATTTAAATATCTTTTATTAAAAATGATTAATAAATCATTTTAATAAAGATTTACATTTGATTTAAAATGCAAAAATTAAAATAAGATTTGAGCACTAACTTTGTATTTTAATAAAATCATTTATTAAAATGATTTGTCAATCAATTTTAATAAAGATTACATTTGATTTTAAAATGCAAAATTAAATAAAATCTAAGCTTTTTAGATTTTAATGGCTTACATGATTTCCCTAAGCATATATTTTAATGAAAGCCAATGCTTTGAAAAAGATGAATAAAGCTTTTGTAAAAGGAAAAATGGTCGAACTTACTTAGGGTTCGAACCCTAAAATAAGACAAAGACATCATTTTGCATTTTCGTTTTAACTTGAAAGCTCCATTTTGGGCGCCGCCATGCTTCTCAAACCCTAGCCGTGACTTGCTATCTTCTGGTATTTTCTGCCATTGCTGAACTCGAATCTGGTGTCTTTGGCCGAAATAAGAGCAAATGACGTTTTTTCAAAAACGTAGAGGCACTTTGGACACGATTTTTTCTGTTTGAAATGATGTTTTTTTACTTCTCTGTGATTTTTGTGCGAACTTTGGGCATGAATCAGCATTTTTCTGGCTGCCATGAGCATTCTAATCCACGAACTTGCTGGAAAGCTCTTTCAAATTCGAAAATAATGAAGATTTTAACAGGTATTTGAAGATAAAGTTCTGATTTTCTTCTTCTCATGCGAATTTCTGAAAGTTCTCTTTATTTCTTATGCTGCCATGAACACTCTTTGAAAGTATTTTCTGAACAAGCTTTGTTTATGAACTTCAAATCTGTGTCTTTATTCTTTAGATCTGCAATATTTTACTCTGCAAGCTGTGAACTTGAAGATCTTGAAGTGATTTTTTTTTTTTTTTTTAACAAAGAACAAACTTGCTTTAAAAAACTTGGATCTGGTCTTTTGCTTTCTGAATCTACAATATTTCACATTTGTAAGTTGCACCATGACATTTTCTTCTGATTTTCTGCAAAAGCATTCCATTTGAGCTCATAACAGATAAAATACTTTGATTTTCTGAAAATAAAGCCACGTTATGATGTTCTTTTCTTTTGATTTTCTGCAAAAAACGTTTCACTTGTGAACTCATAACAGATAAATACTTCATTTTCCTGTGTATTACAGCCACATTTTTCCTTTTTTATGGGCATTAGAATTCTGTTCTTTGCAAAAACATAGCATCTTGAAGCTACAACAAATAAAATACTTCATTTTTTGTAGACATACAGCCATGTTTTTGCTAAATCTGGGCATTTTGTAACTCATAGAAATCTGATTTATGTTTTTAAAAAAATAAGCTTTTCTTAGATTTTTGAAAAACCCTTCAGTTTGTTGTTAATCTTTTCACTATATAACTCTACGGGCTGCATTTTCTGTTTTAAATGGCTTAGAAATCTGAAGCTTCAATGTATTCTTTGGAGAAGATGAAAACTTTGAATTTGATGAAAATATAAAATAGAAGTATATTTTCCTTTTCCTGCAAAGAAGTGAAAATTCGTTATCTTGCCTTCTGTACTAAATGTCCTTCATGTTCTCTTTAATTCTCACTGTTGTAGCTCTTTTTGTTTGATTTCCTGTGCTGATGGATTTAAAATTGAATCATTTAGCAATGAAAACATAAATATGTTCTGTGCACTTGGTCACTTTCATGAATATGCATACATTCGGAACCTGAGATCAATGTCATGCTATCACTCTGTCTTTGACAAAAGAAACTTGTAACATTGTATGCCTGCTTGATGAAAGATAACGCATATCTGTATCTCCCATGACTCTTAAATGCTGATTTAAAACAGATTTGCTGCTTACTGTTGAAGAATTCGTAGAAAAATGAATTGTTGCAAAATCTGTCCTGTGCTTGAATACTTAGTCAATGTGATTTTTATCTGATGGGGCAGTGTCATTGTTATGAAATTGTTCAAAACTTGGCTTAAACATATGAATTGAACATTGCTGCTATGAGTTGCTTTTATGACAGCTTCTTATTTAAGACTCTAGTTGATATCAATGACTATCATGTATGATGTGAATGAGAGGTATTTACCTGATATGCCGAGCTCTACCCTTGTGGGAGCCCGTTTTACTCCGCATATCTGATAAATGATCATGATGAACCTGTTCTTGCACACTGAAACAAACATGTCAGCAAAATAAAAGAAGCTGAAAGCTTCCATTGAATTACATTCTTTCTTTTCTGATTTTTTACAATTATTTGATGCATGCCTGATCGACTGCATGTTATATTTATGTTGGTAGTGTAGATGTATGATAGGATTGATCCGTTATTGCTTAGAGATTAACTCTAACGTCCTCTTTCATATTCCTTGCAGACGCTTTTGGAGCTGGAATGGGAGCTGAAATTGAAAATGGAGCGAAAGCTGGCGTCTTCAACTGTCAACCGATTCGTCATTCCAAGCAATGACGAATCACCTCCTACCCTATGTTTCCATTATTTTCAGTTGTATAGCATACAGTTATTGTTTATGCATTCTTCCTTTGATTGTAAAAAATTAGAAAAAGTTACTTCCACGGCTTGTGTGGAATTCAACATTTTTATAGAATGAATAAAAGCATATTATGCAAATATTTTCAATTTTTTGTTTCAGACGTTTGCACAATAAACTATGATTCACATGCAAAATGGTCTCAATGATGATTACTGAACATTCAATCAGCAAAACATGAAAATTTTTGTACCTTAAAATGATGAACTTCATCCAGTTTTACTTGTTTTAACTCAGAGTGAAAAATTAATATGTAACGAAAGGCTTTTCAACAATTAAAACCAATAAATCTGACTTGACCTGAGCTGTAAGTAAAAAGTGGGTAACAGGGACAAAACTCATCCACAAAATAGAGATTAAAACAAAATTCTCTCAATGAAGAATGAGAAAAAGGTAATATGACCCTAATACCCACAACAAAATCAAATAATGGTATCCATAAGTGCTAGATAAGGATTATACAATAACTAGAAATATGTAAGATATAAGCATGATAATGATCATAATCATGTTACCATGAGATATAAGAAAGATAAAGATCATAAATATATAATAATAATATACAAGAATGATAACAATCATAAGATAAATATGTAACCATAAAGATGATAGCATACATGTTGTAGTTGAGGATGGGGGGTTCAATGAAGGGTAACGATTTTCTTGCAATAATAAATCAAATAACTTGACTGTAAGATTCACACATGATATTTAATGACCATAAAATTAAAATAAAGAACATTGTGTGCTCACAATAAATTTCATGACATAAAATTGCAATGACTAAATATTGAATGGGATTTTATTCATGCCAAACCCTCACACCACAATTAAGAATCTCCCAATTTATATTTTATATCACAAATAATGTACTCACATAAGCCATTAAATTTTTAAATAAACACATCCAATAAATATTTCTCATATATCTACAAAACTATTCAACTTATAGAAACAATTCGTTGAAAAATATTTTAAAAAATAAAAGAAAAATTAATATTACAACCCATATTTTGTAATAACTTTTTGATAAAATATACCTTTTTTTTAGGCGAAAGGCTATGTGCCTATTTAATATATTAATATAAAAATATGATTAAAAAATTGTCAGGAATGTCAAAGAGAAGAGTCTTAAAAAAATATACATACGTTATGAGTATTTATCTACCACCCATATCCTCAATACAACAACCCAATACCAAAAATGAAAACCTCTACCAAAAACATTTAAATGTTATTCATAACCCATATTCAATGTTATTTCCCCATATAAAACCCTAAACATATTCATCATATACAAAATACTAACTAAAATACTACATGTATTAACATATGTCACTAACTGAACCCTACTTACAAACCCTCCCTAAACGTCTAACACTAGAATGAACCAAATTTAAAACCACCCCTACGAGGGTAATAAACCGAGTTTTCATCTTGTACTCCTTGAGAAAGCACCCTTATATGACTTGATGCAATTGCTTATGAGTGAATTGTAATATTGATATCGGGAACTTGAGGAGCCATTCTATTACCCCTGTGAATTAGTGGTCCACTAGACACTTGCATACCTTGAATGCATTCATGAGCTTTAAGGAAAGAGAGGGCATGATATTTCCTTTTAAACTGATCCTCTTCCTCCCAATTGAACTCAAAGTGATATTTATTAAGTGCTTGATTCAAATAGGATGAAGAATCATGCATATTAGACAAAATCATTCCTTGAAATGCTTCTACATACCTTTTCTTATGATGGAAAAAGTGTTGAGGAAATAGCCCCCCAACAAATCCATCTCCCTTGGTGAAATTGTACTATTGCACCCCTTTTAGCAAAGTATTATCCTCCAGGTAACGCTCAACAACCACCTTATTTGCTATTACTTGCGAAGTATTATAGTTCTGCACCAAATCAAGAATATTGGACATGAAGATAAACAAGAGGTTTGTTGGGAAGATAATTCGTTGTGAATTTTTATATAGAATCTCTTCACCAATAATTGTTTTGATACACTTCAACACCAATGAGCAGTTCACCTTGAAAACTGATTGCAATTGCTCCCTTTCAATACAGTCAGTGATAAAATATACCTTTTAAAATTGATATTTTATCGATAAAAAATTATCAAAGAAACCTAAAATATAAAATAACCATAAAACATTCTTAAGGAAATCTAACATTGTCTTCACATTTGATCTCTTATAACCTGCATATGCACCTCCATGACTAATAAAATACATTAAAAAATTAAAATTAACACAATAATATATATCTGTTCACATGTTCAAATTCATTAAAATATTCAATATGGTGCATTAAAAAGAATCTTTTCCAAGACACAACCATAAAATAATGACTAAGAGAGAAAATAGGAGAAACTTTGTGAAATAATTCTTTCAATTTGGAATTTAAGTATAATTGCATGATCTCTATGTGGTTCCCAAACTTTAAAAAAATATTCAAAATTCATGTAGCATTTCAAATGAAGGCTTCTAAAATAGGAAAATGGACATGGATTCTCTAAGTGGCATGCAAGATTCATATTAAACTTTGGAACTAAACTTAAATTTTTATATCACATGATTTTGTGGATTAATAGTTTAAATTTTCATTAAAAGGTGAAATTAAAATTTGAACTCTTTTCTAACTTAACTTCAACTCCTCTTCAATCCAAATCCTTAAATATCTCTGTCTAGGTGTTTTGCATGGAAAATATCTCCAATTCAACTAAAGAAAATTTATAACTTTTGAACAAGAAAATAATATACATGCATAATAAAATATTACATAGTGTTTTACCATGGGAAAAGTCTTTCGAGAAAAATTCCAACCTCCAATTCTTGAACCAATTGCATTATCATTGATTATAATACTTAAAATACAACAATAGACTAATGCCTTCATAAGATCACATAAAAATTAGTTATTATAGTGATATTTTGATTCTATTATAGTACTTGTAGTGCAATATGTTAATACCTCCAATCCAAGATATATAGGATAAAAATAAACCACAAACTCTCCATTGTATTTATACCAATGTGCTAGAGACCATGGGCTATAGGAACCCAAATTCATGCATGATTATAATGGAAAAAAATAATGTAAACCGCTAAAAATAAATTAGCAACTTCTATCACCAACTTTGGTGCTCCAAAAGGTCTTTTCCATTTTGGAAAAATGCTTATAAGAATCTTAGTTAAATAAAATATCCACAATTATCTTTCTCATCATGTTATTTTTATAACAATTCTTACACACACTTTACAAGTTGCTCATAGTTGCATTTACTAATTTCCATGAGACTAAGTAGACCTTACAAATTTATAAGTTTGAAAATGAAAGTGACACACAATGTCACTCCAAGTGGGATGACCCAAATATGGTCGTGCAATAATTAAATAAGTATAAAAGAATACTTCAAACATTAGGATTATGAGTTGCATGACACCTATCCCAACAATGCATCTTGTTTTAGTACATCTATTCTATAGAAAAATTAAAATAGTCTCAAGTAAAAAAAGATAAATTCCTATAAATATTGGTGTGAATAAGGTCGTGTACCTAGTTTGAAACCTCTGTTGGGGCCCAACAAGGTTTCCACAACCACGTCAGAGTCTGAAAAAGTTCTTAAAACCTTTCAAAGTTCTAAAAAATTCTTCTTTAATTTTTGTGTCGACACATAAGCATGGTTTCAAAACCTTTTTCGGGGCCCGACAAGGTTTTCACCACCCCGAAGTCTAACAAAATTCTTAAAACCTTTCAAAGTTTCAAAAGAACTTTGACTTTTTCAACTTCATTATGAGATTTTGAAACCACTTTTAGATCCTGACAAGGTTTTTGAAACCATTGAAATCTTAGATTGGAGATCAGATGAAAGACTTAAGTCTTATCACAAAGATAAGACAAAAGATAGAAGGAAAACATGATCGTTGAAGATCGAAGGTAAGACATTAGGGATCAAGGATCAAGAAGAATACTTATGTCTTATTGTAAAGAAAAGACAAAAGATAGAGGGAGATCTGATCATCAAAGAGCGAAGATATGACATCAAGGATCGAGGATCAGAAGGAAGACTTAAGGTTTACGATGAAATGGTAAGTGTTAAGGAGGATGTCCAATCCCTAAAGCTCAAAACCTTAAGACATGTCATGTTTTGAAGGATTTCATCATAATTTAGGTGATCAAGGGGAGGACTTAAGGATTAAAATAGTGATAAATGTTAAGGGATAAGGCCGATAACTGAAACCCGAAATATTCATACTTGGGAAAGTGATGGAAAGAAGGGATAAGAGGTATGAAATTAGGAGTGATAGAGATGGTATGCAAGAAAGAAAACAACTAAAAGTCCAAATGTTTGAAAATTCAACCCTTATCCATTTTTGGGTTTCCAAGGACTATTTTATGCATGATGCCCATATAAGATTTGCCAGATCAGTTTTTATTGATGGGTCATATAAGGTGGTATGAAATGTCAATATTTTGGTGACCTCTACGAGATGATTTCTTGCTAATCATGGAATCCACGGGCCTTATTAGTCTATTGGGAATAGAGTAAAAAAAAGGAAACTACATCAACATGCCCTCCATGGAGAAACACAAAAAAACATGTGTAGGCCTGCACTTGGAGGAAAGAACAAAATGACTAGGATCATACATTCCCTTAAGGAGAATCTGGGGTCTGTATCGACACTTCTTGGAAAAGAAAAACTAAGAAAAATGTACATGGATCATCAAAAACCTCAGAAATAAGGTTTGAGATGAGTTCCATTAATTGGAATTAGAAGAACCTCATCATCCAACCTACAGAGATGGAATACATCAGCCTCCTTACAACAAGTGATGACATATAGACCACTCCAAATGGCATAAAATTTTATATTCCTTCCTCCTTTGGCTTTGTTTGCATCCCATTTCAGTACCAAGTCTCCCTCTTGGAACACCCCATGGAAATATTTCTTGTCAAAAAATTTTGTGACCTGTGCTTGTCGAATCCCAAGAGTATGCATGGCCATGTTCTTAGTCTGTTCTAATTCCATTAGCTCAACCAACCTCATTGTCATGGCATCATTTTCTACTAGTTCTAGCTATTGTGCTAACTCAATAGAAGGAAACTCTAGTGATAATAGTAGCCTTGCTTCCCTTCCATAAACTAGCATGAAGGGGGTGTTATGCCTTGCATAACCACCCCATTTTGTTTTTGGATCAAAATGGGTCCCCCTTTGCTTTTGTTTGTCCTTGGTGTTCTTGTTTGGGTCTTAGGAGTTTTTATTTTTCCTCCTAAGTCCTTGTTTCTTCTATTTTGCAAGCTTAGGTCATGGGCTGGAACCGAACTTAGAACTTTCCAAAAGTTCCAGGTTCAATTTTGGTTTTGATCCCGGCCCCGTTTCTTGCCTTGTTGGCTTCTTTGTTGTTTTTCTTGTCTTGGGATCTTGGGTTTGTTTTCTCCCTTGAGTTTTATTTTGTTTTATTCCCCTTTGTGTTTCGCTTCCATTTGGTGGAAGTGGAACTAGAACGAAAAATGGACCCAGAACTTTGCAAAGTTCCAGGTCCATATTTGGTTTTGATCCTACTCACGTTTGTTTACTTTGTGTTTTGTCCTCGTTTTGTGTCCCATCTGAGATTGCCTTCGCTCTAGTCCCACTTCCCTTTGTTCTTTATTTTTCATTTTCCTTGTGTTATTATTTCCCTTTGTTGGGAGTGAAACCAGAGTGAAATCTAAACCTAGAACTTTGCAAAAAATTTAGGTCTAGTTTTGGTTTTGATCCTGCCCTCATGCCTTTGTTGCCCTTTCCCTGTCGCGGGACCAGAGCTGGATCCGGAATGGAATGTGGAACTTTGAAAAAGTTCTTGGTTCTATCTTTACTCCACTTTCACTCCTGCTTTACCTCTTATGTGCACGATGGTTGTGTACTTTCCTTCACTCGAGTTCTGTGCCCGACCAACCACATTAATTGAAGCCTCCTCACACGTGCAAAATACTTTTTAAACCTTAATTGAGGATTATTTGGATCGTTATAATCTTCTAAAGCATTTTAATGAGCCAGAGCTGAAACAACTTCAAGAGGAGCACAATTTGGTTGCGGGTGAGTGTTCATGAGTGGATTCTTGTTAGTTTTCAACCCTTTTTGGTTGCATTACAAGGTAGGTGGAGTTTCTTCTATTCTCTTTTTGTTTTTCTCCATTTTGTTGTTTGGTCTATTATTTGCACGTTCGTGGGGATTTTCCCATGGATCTTCACATGCTTCCATATATGTTTTGTTTTTGTTTTTCTTTTGTTTTGGTTTTTCTTTCATTTTTCTATTTGTCTTTTGCTTCCCCTTGTTCATTTTCGTTGGTTTATTGTTGTTTTCCCTATTCTCGGTGGAGGTTCCATTCCATCGTGCCCTAGTTTTGATTAGGGCTTCCTTTTTGAAGGGTTCTAGATGCTTGAAGTTGTTTTAAATCTTTCTCTAGACCCTTCAAATCTTATGCCTTTGTCGGTCTTATGAATTAGAGTTAGGATTTTGATGCCCTAGTTTTCATTTTGGTCGACAAGTCATACAAACTAGGGTTTTTATGTTGCCCCTTTGCATAAATTCCCTAACTCACTCGATCCTAGTCTCATTTGTCTAGGCAGAGTCAAGCTTAAATTCCACCTCCCCATGCCTTCTTTTAACCTAGGTCTAAATTGATGTGGGTATGCGGGGAGAATCTGCTTAGCCTTGGTAATCTATAGTGGAACCGGAGCCAGAAATGAACTCATCAAATGAACATTCATGTAGGAGTACGGTTCTGAAAATGATTCCACCTCCGATGGGTTTTGATTCTGATTCTGATCCCGCCAACCTTGCAAGACCGGATCATCAAATGATATGAGATATTGGAACTTTGACAGTTCTAGTTTATGTCCTTATCCCAGTTCCGGTTCGGCTTGAGTTATTTGTTTTAGCTCTTTGGTTCCTGATCTTCTCCTGGCCCCACTCTTGACAAGTTTAAAATTTACTAAGTATGAAGGGCTACCTAGGGAAGGATATAGTAGTATGAAAGGTAACACTTGTATGATGATTCCCATGCCTTCAGTCGATCTAATCCAAGGTTGTCTTGCATGATTAAATGATGTAAGGAGCATCTGAAGAAGTTTCACAAAAGGAGTGAATCCAAAGAAGATAAAGGTGGAACAACAACCTTACACCATGAGGTATAAACACCATGATGCTACTCCTATAGCCAAAAAGGTGGATTTAGAATGGGTTGACATTATAGATACTAATCTGGGGTCATTTAACTGTGATGAGTTAATTATAAACACTTTGTCAGAGGAAGTGATTGAGAGGGCTGAAATAATAGCCGAATCTAGACTAGCACATTTCACTCTCTTCCCTCTATCAATTCAGTGTCTGAAGCTTATACTAGTAGCAACAAGGGATTACAATCCTGCATTAAAGTAGTGCGTAGACCTCCAGGGGAATGTGATCATTGATTTATCTCCACAAATGATGAGGTTCTCGTTCAATGCACCTACTCCCAAGAACCCTAAGAAATTAAATGAAGCAGGGGCATTGCAACTATTCAATAGGGACAAGGAAACTAATAGGTCCCATATAAACAAGAAATGGTTGAAAACTAAAAAGAAGTCTTTGAGCAAGGTTCTTGAACAGTCCAAGAGGGGAGACTTTCAAAAGGAAATTGATGACTTAATCATGATGTTTTTCAGGGTGTTTGGAAAGAAAGACTCTGCACATTTTAAGAAATGGATGTTTCCATTCATTGAAATAATTTTGAATTGTAGACAACAGTTTGATTGGGGCATGATCTTGTCTGATAACCTACATAATTAAATGCTCAAGGTGAGGCAAACAAAGAACTTCTTCATGACCTCCTATGTTACATATTCAGCTACATAGATGGGCATATTCCCTGGTTTGAATGCAATAGGCATATTAGGGGAAGCTCCTGGAAAAAAGAAGGCATGGGAACACTATGATAAATTGACCCTACAAGCATCAGAGCTACATCATAGGAGGGTTAATGATGCATTCCTTTATGCTATTATTAATCGGTTGACAGGAGATGTTGGATATAGGATGAGTAGAGAATCCATCGCCTTAATTGTTAAATGGGGACATTGGTATATCTAGTACCCCAAGTTCTCTTACTTTAGGTAGTAGGTTTTGATGGAAATCCTCATCGACTACCATGATGTTGCAATGATAAGATTGTTCTTATGGAGTTTGTATATCAAGCCATGGTAATCAATACAAATTTTTCCAATAAACATAAGCCAGGATGCCACAAATTCCCTATGAAGTTGGGGGAATATTGATGAGTTCATAATTGGCTACCAAGGAAGTATGTGAAGAATTGAGTTATTTGAAGTTGTGATTGTATACAGCCCAAAAGCACTTTTACCCAAAGCATAAGATGAATGGCTTAGCCCCCGCCATTTTTGAGAATCATTATAACTTGTTAGAATATTTCTAGATAGATTTACAGGATGAATATGATGTTTGAAAAAGGAATTATGAAAGGTTCACCATCCCACAAATGGTTGAATATGGGGTGAAGGAAGACATTCCTGAAACATTGTCAGATAATGGTGTAGTTTTGGACCCCGGATATGAAGCATAGAATGTGGGTACAAAGAACTTGGACCCAATAAATTGGGATGAAGAAGAATTTATTGATATCAAACAAATTTTTAGGACTGTGATGGAGAGTATCCAATGGGATGTGATGAGAATAAAGGAGCTAGAAGCTCAACCATCTAAGAAGAGGAAAGTAGGGGTTACCCAAGGCTATAAGAGAGCCAAGAGGAGGACAAGCCCTAAAGAACAACTCGAATATTATCCTCCTAGCCCTAGAAAGATGCTAATCCAGGAGTACCTGCTCAAGATACCCATGAGTCACAAGATGTGGAGACTACAACAGTTGGAGAAGGAACCTCATCTCAACCTTCTCTCCCAAAAAAATCTACTGAAGAAGTACCTGAAGGCACCCTCAATGAGAAAGCTGAAAATCTTAAGCAAAAGGAGGTTGAGATACATGATATACACTTATTCAGAGGATACACACTCAGATAATGAGCCTCTTGCAACTACACCTGCTGAAGATGTTGAGGACGTTAAGGTGGAGCATTTCCTAACCATAGAGGATCAATGGAAGCTCTTTGAGGAGGCAAAGGAGGTTGAAGCCAAGGCCAAAGCTAATGCACTTGCAAGACAATAAGAGTTGGAAGCTAGAACCAAAACTGAGGAGCTAGCAAGGAAACACAAAGAGGAGGACCTTCTATAGTAGCAAAAGGAAACTGAAAGAAGAAATCCAAAGCGACAGAGGAGGCCCAAAGAAAGAAAGAAGAAAAAGATCTCTTACTAAAGAGAAGGGAGGTAGAAGGACAAGCTAAACATGAACATGAAGTACCTAAAATGTGGAAGAAGGTTAAAGAATTAGAAAATCAAAGAAATGACATGTTAGAAGAGAAGATATTGGAAGAAGAAAAGGAGAAAGCTAAAGTTGATAGGCTAGCTAAGGAGATGGCTAAAAAATAGCAGCAACAAGAGGTTGGTTACCAACCTAAGGTAACACTTTTGTAACCCTTCTCTTCTACAGCTTCCTCCTCACCACAAGTGATCACTCCTCCTGCTGGCCCAATATGGTTAAAGCTTAAAATAGAGAGGAAATAGATAGTCCAAGCTCAACCCCTGAATTGGGATGACATGATGATGGAAATTGAGAAGGAGAGGCCCAAGAAAAAGGCTCGAGTCCATCATTCTACCAAATTGACAGATGTTGGGGAAATTGTGGTTGAATGTTCCATCCCCCTTGTTGAAAAAGATAAACAAGAGATGCAGTTGAGTGAATATCAACTAGGCACTGTGAACTTGGGAAGGCCTACAAGGAACCAAAAAATGGATCTTATTGATATTGTAGCATCTTCTACTAAATCAAGAATGATAAAAGATAAGCAAAGGAAGGATGAGCTCAAGGCTCAATTGGATCAATTGCATAGGTTCTTGAAGGAATTACCTTCTCTTGTTTCTTTACAATCTGTTGCTCCTGAGACACCAATTTTGTTAAGTAAGAAAGAGGTTGATGACCTCATAGAAATGAGAAGCAAAGTAGGTATGTTGGACAGATGGACTAATAGGTTGAACCAACTGGTAGAAGAACTGCTTGCTGAAAGTCATAAGGATCATAAAGGTGCATGGGAATCAGTCAATGACATGACTGCAGATGTTGAGACCCTCTAGAAACAAGAGGAAGAATACAGAGAACAATGTGAGGAGATTGAAAGAAATTAATAAGCTACCTCAAAAAAAACTTCTAGAACAATCCATCCTTGAAGAAGGTAATGCCGATTTTATTGAGAAAACTATTAGCATTATCATATTTCGATCTTCATTCATTTTTGCACATAGGAATGAAGTGCAATAGGATGGGAAAGATTTCGCAGATCTAGTTGTAGAACTAGAGGCAATTATAGCCATGATTGTGAATGAAGATATCCCTATAAAGGATGGCCTCCCTCTTGATGAGCTTAGGAATAAATGGAATCATAGATTCCAAGAGATAGTACAAAAGGGAGATGATAGTGATGATTTGCTAATAGATAGATTAATGGATATAAAAGAGGTAGTAAAGGTTGCTCGGAAGGAGCTTGCTAAGCTAGAAGATATGCAGAAGTTCACCTCTGCCGAGTTGAAAAGGATAAAATTTGAAGACAATTCAATAGATGGGCTAGATGTAGATATACTTAAACAGGTATTGGATAATTATGATGAATATCTACTTGAGTAGAAGACAGGGGAATGAAGTGGCTATGGAATATTCTTTTTGAATGAAGCATCAAATGGCATGACCAGTTGGGCAGCTCTCTCCTACTTTTCAGGGTCATGACACAAGTTCAACTTAAGATCCCCAACAGTTCAACCTTCTCCCTTTGCATGCAGATTTTTGAGAAAGAGTTAGCAATTGTTAACTAAAGATCATAATGGACAGTTATCTCATATAGCTCTAGTTGCTCCTTGATTTGTGGATCTGATTCTTGTAGCCCTGAAGGCATTGGGTTACTAGGATTTTTTTCTATAAGTGGGAATTTTTCTCATATTGTAAATGTCGGCTAATTGAAGTGAAGATTAGCAGCCTAAAGAGAGATCTAGGATAGTTTTCTATAGCTTTTAGGAGTTTTTACGGTTTTATGCAAAGATACTCAAATATTTTACAAGTTTTAATATAGTTTATGTTATGTTTAGAAGTATATTAGTTTAATGGTAATGTTGATAAATAATAGTCATTTGTATGCCAGTGAGTTTTGTTGTGCATAAATGTCTCTTATTTGATGAAAATCAATAGAAGATTTTGAATCTAAGACTATTTCATTGAGTTATTTGTGAATGAGATCTCTTTATGTTTATTGATCTATGAATTCTAGTAATGAGCTGGTGATATGTTCTTTTCTGAAAATAGAGTTTTAAAAAAGTGATGATGAATGGTTGTACGTCTTGAATTTGCACTATGGATAATGAAATGGTATAGATTACTCTATGGATTGTGTCATTTTATGGTTTTAATTGGTTAAAAAAATGCTCATTATGAAGTTTATATGTCTGAATTAAAGGAAACTTGTGTTTATGCTTTGTTGTCCTAATATTTTTTCTATCTTTTCTTGTTTATTTACACCCCCCCAAACATTAGATTAATTTGTATTTTGTAGTTTGTACCCTTTACCAGTAGGCCCCTTGAACATTACAGTTGTATAGGTCACTACACAACAACAACACAGTTGAGAACCAACTATCAAGACCTTGGAAGATGGGTAGTTTATATTATTTTTCTTTTTCAAGAGAAGTAGAGTAGCAATATTCTATTTTAACGTTGACTTTTGACCATCAACAAAACTGGCACTGGAAGGAGGGCCTAGAGGAACAAATTGGATCAAATCGGGTCCTTTTCACCAAAAAGGTTTGAAAGATTTCTCGGATCTGCTACAAATCTAGAACCGTTAGTTGAACTCTAGACCCCTGTTAGGCCCAAAGCCCATAGGGTTTTGATCCCACCATTGTTAACACCACCACTTACTCCACCTAGGTTTCCACCAATACCATAGGTGGAACAACCAAATCCACCACCACCTATGGCATTCTTTGCCAATAATCCTTCGCCACTAGGAGTCATTCTTGGTGGCATACACAAAATGCCTAAGAATCGAGAAATTTTTTCCCCCAGGTATGCTCATGGGGAGTCATGAAGTGCTAAAGAGCACATACATACATTCAAAGATGCATGTACCCACACTCAAATTTTCACCATGATGTTGCATGTAGGTTGTTTTCTTATTCGTTGGGAGATATGGCTTATAATTAGTATTTGAATCTACCCACCGGATGAATCTTGAGCTGGACGAACTTAGAAGATGCATTCATTAACTAGTTTTAGGTTTATGTTGATCGTGCAGTCTTATATCATCAATTCACCACTATCAGGAAAGAGCCACACAAACTGTTTCCCATGTTTAATACCAGATTCCAGACGATGTATAGGAGGTTACAAAACCCATACTTGGTGGCTAAAAACATCCTTATCCAAGCTTACCTAAAGGCTATAAATCCTTTGATTGGCTTGTTTCTACAAAGAACATACCTCGCAAATGAGATTGATTCTTTGTCCAAGGTATACCACCTAGCTATTAAATTGTAGCAACAAATTAGTTCACAATCAGGAGGTCTAGGAGGGGTTTTCCCTCCTCTAAGATACTCCCAAGTGCCTAATCCCACCCTGTTGTTTAATACAGTTCCAAGGATGTCCCACTCTGCATACAAACCTTTAGTCGAGCTACAGGCTCCATCATAGCAATTATTCTTTAGTGGCCCAACTCCTGACTCCTCATAGCAAGCTCAAAATTCCCATAATCATGTTGGAGGGTCCAACCTTGCAACACATACATCAGTTGCAACCACTGCATAAAGTGAACGTATTGCTCACCTGACAATAGAGTTGGAGACTCTTAAGAAAACATTGTATCAGGTGACTAATGAGATGGCACAACTAAAGTAAAACCCCCTCAAAATCAAAATCAAAATCAAAATTACCAAAATCGGGGAGGGTATTCCAATCAGGGTAATTATTCCAACTAGAATTCCAATCAAAACCAAAGGAATTTTCAAAACCAGAATTCCCCCAATCAAAATTACCAGAACCAAAATAGGGGATGCAACCAGAGATCCAATAACAACAAGCAATGGAACACTAGACCAAACAATGGGGGATTTCCTCATAACTGTCAAACTGGTGAGGATAAACCACACACTACAAATGTTCCAAATCTTAATTTCATGACAAACTAGTGTAGGTTGCATGACACTGCAACACATTTTGAGGTTAACTATCCTGAGATGGAGAAGATGGTTATGATTACACAATTTGATGCTCCATTACAAGGTGCTCCTAACAAGAATGGTGGATCCACAGATACAGCCGTGGCTTATTAACTCTTTGATGAAGGATCTCCTTTCCCCAGGCAAGAGGAAAACGAGCCAAAGGAAGATGTATATGAAACTCAAGCCTTCCAATCCAAAGGAGGTCATTTCTTGAGGAATTAGAATAAAGGCCCGTTCACCACATCTACCCCTCCAAATACTATGGTTCCACCAAACTAGACTGCTAACAACAACCTGCCTCCACTGAAAGGCCCACCTGAATTTCAAAATAAAGGTAACTCATCTTTTGTTCCTAAATATTAGATGAAAATGACATAGAATTCAATTTTATTTTAGAAATGCAGAAACAAAAGACCTTGTTGTCATTCTTTGACATCTTGAAGTGGTGCCCTACCCAACACAACATCATGTTGAGAGCTTTGGAAGAGGTAGATCAGTCAAAAGGAAAGAATAAGGTGACTCCAACTAATGAAATGAATGCGACCCTGTACAAAGGTAAGATAGGGACCCCACCATTCCTTCTAAGCCTAAGAATCTTTGGAAAGAATCTACATAACTATATTTTGGATTACGAGGCCTCAGGTAATGTTATTCCTTTCTCAATTTGTAAAAATTTAGGTCTAAATCCACTTTAGACTCATAAGAAAGTGATACAGTTAGACAAAACTGAGGTTAATGTGGTAGGGGAACTAAAAAAAATTCATGTGCAGGTTGGATCAGACCCGCAGATCTAGACCTATATGGATATCTAGGTAGCTAATATCCCCAAGACATATGGCATGCTTCTAAGCCAAGACCTAATGAAAAGCATTGGGGGTTACCTATCCTTAGAATTTTCACACATGTGGTTGCCATGGAAAGGGATAGCAACACAAATTAGGATTGAAAGTGAGCCTCATCTTAAACATATGATCATTGAGTATGACTGTCCTAACGAGGTAGCCTACTTTGAAACCAAGATAGGGGTATATAGGAGGGAGGAAATCATGACCTTTTCAATGTTCAATCCTAACACTGTACAACCTTTAGATCCCAGTGATTTGATGACCACTTTCAACTAGCAGGTTTTAATTAGAAATTTGTAGAAGGATAGGCTGGTTTTGGGAGAAGAGGTTGATCTATGGAGTCTGCTACTCTCTAACTGGTGCAAAATTCATTACCAGAGTCATTCTGAACTGACTTGTCAACCGTGTGTAGACATTCTAAACTGTGTCTATTAGTCAATGAAGACTTGTGAGTGCCACCCTAAAACACCTTTGAATCAGTTTTCCTTTGAGGCTAGAGATGCCACTATTTTGACACAAACTAATAGTACACAAGAAGAAGTCCTTCCTCCAATCAGACAAACTAAGGTTTCATGTTCTACCTTGGGAAATGATATTGTAGAATCTCAAGAACTATTTGATACACCTACCCCTACCAATCTACCAATTTCCAAGGGGTTGTTGAAACCAATAACCAATTGCAAACCCACTGATCAAGATTAGATCCAAGAAGTGTCCGCATAGGTCCTAAATTTGAGTGAAATTTTAGATGATCGTTATTCAAACCACTCTCCATGTCTAGAAGTCTTAAACCAGTCTAAGCCGCCACCCATTTCTTGCAAACAATTACCTCTGACTCACCCTAAGAAAGAAACCCCAACCCAGGATCAATTGTGGGTCCTAAAATTCGATGGTTCCAAGTCTAAAATAGGGAGTGGAGCTAGAATTGAGCTAACAAACTCGAAAGGGAAAACATACTTTGCTTCTTACAGGTTGCAATTTGGTTGTACCAACAATGTGGTAGAGTATGAAGCACTAGCTAGAGGACTAATGTTTGCACATCAGAAAAAGGCTACAACTCTAATAGTCATGGGAGATTCTGAATTCATTGTCAAACAGGTTCACAGTCAATACACATGACATAACAAGAGGTTGGTTGCATACAAGAACAGAATATGGAATCTGATAGAAGAATTTGATGCCTTCAGGATCAAATTTATTCCTAGAGAAGATAACCAAATTGCAAATGCAATTTTTGTTGCTGCTAGTACCTTAGAACCCATGCAAGATTCTAATTTGAAAATATTTTCAATGGAGTTAGTCTCAATCCCAGCCATTCCCGACAACATCAAGAATTTCTAGGTCTTTGATGATGACCAACATATACTAGCCTTCTTGGTGAGCTCAGATGTCTTTGAAGGACAGATTATCGATGAATCAAAGAAAGATTAGAGAGAGTGGGATCCAGAAACATGTGATGAAGAAGGGATAATGAACCTAAAAATGAACAACATTCCTAAGGGAATGGTAGCATTAGAGAGGATCTTCAACTCTAATCCTCAAGCCCATGAAAAACTACCTATTGACATTGATGGAGGGAAGTATGAGTTAGTTAACTTGGTAGATTCGAGCCCTAAAAGGAATGTATTTATTGGCAAAACCTGCCCCACACACATTTGGGATAAAATCCTGACAACATTGAAAGCAGATATAGCAGTGATTGCTTGGGGGTACGAAGACTTGAAACCCTTTGATACTTCAGTAATAACACATACTATCCCCTTGAAACCTGAAGCAAAACCTTTTCATCAAAAGAAATGCCAAGTAAACACCCTGATTGAGCTCTCAATTCAAAAAGGAAGTACAAAATTTTCTCTCAGCAAGGATAATCTTTCCAGTAAGGCATTCGACATGCGTCGCTAATCTGGTCCCTATTCGTAAAAAGAGTGGACATATCAGGTTATGTGTTGACTTTAGAAACCTTAACAAAGCTTCAGAGAAGGAAAATTATCCTCTTCCTTCCTTGGATGAGGTGCTGCAAATAGTAAATGGTTCGCAAATGATGTTAGTCCTGGATAGATATTTAGGATACAATCAGGTAATGGTAAACTACGAGGATAGGATGAAGAGCACCTTCACTACCAAGTGGGGGACATTTTCTTATCAGAGGATGTCATTTGGTCTTATCAATGTGGGAGCCACCTTTCAACGAGCAATGGATGTGGTATTTAAGGATCTGGCAGGTAAATGTATTATTATATATATAGATGATTTGACTATGTTTTCCAAGAATTGAGAAGACCACATTGTGGATCTATCAAAGGTCCTTTGAAAGTGCATAAGTTATGGCATCTCCCTCAATCCGAAAAAGTGTGTGTTCAGAGTTTCAGAAGGAAAATTACTAGGCCACATAATATTAGAGAAGGGAATTTCAATTGACCTAGATGGAGTGGAATCCATTCTAAAATTGACCATGCCTGGTAGCAAAAAGGAGATGAGATCCTTTTTTGGCAAGATAAAATTTGTGCAGAAATTCATAACTAGATTTGCAAAGATCGTGAAACCCATCAATGAAATGATGAAGAAGGATGCTAAGATTGAGTGGAGCAATGAGGCTAAATCTACATTTTCGCAGATTAAACAGTCTATTTCAAAGGCACCAGTTCTAACTAGCCTTGATTATCTGAAGCCTTTATATATATATTATTTTGCATCTGACCATTCTTGTGCCACTATTTTGACACATCGAAAAGGTGAAGGGGATGAAAGGCTGATTGCTTTTATGAGCTTCGTTCAAGAATGTTGAAGTTAGATATCCACCTTTGGAGAAACACGCTTTGGTACTAGTTCGGGAAGTCAAGAATTTTTGGCACTATATCCTCTGCAGTCAAATTATAGTCATAGTTCTTGACCCTACTGTAAAGTCCCTTCTTATGCAAAGTGAATTGGAGAGAGATGAGGAAAGTGGATGGAAATCCTATAAGCATTTGACCTTGAAATCCATCCGATGAAGCTAGTCCAAGGACAAGGTTTATCCAAGGCTATGGCAAGTGTTGATACTAAGATTACCTGTCAGCAGTATATGATACAATCATTTATAGGCGATCCTTGGTATGTTGATTTGATTTTTGTGTTACTAAATAACAAATGTCTACACGAAATGAATGCCACTCAAACGAGAGCACTCAAGTTGAAGATTTCCCACTACATGCTCAAAGGGGGAGCTTTGTATTGAAGAAACTTTGAGGGTGTCTATCTATGCTGCCTTGATCAGTAGCAAGCGAAAAAATCTATAGCAGAATTTCATGGAAGACATGGTTCTACAGATTCCATGGCACACCAAATTCTAAGATCAGGTTACTATTGGCCCCATGTGTTCTACGATTCTCACCAACATGCAAGGACATGTCATACATGTCAAACTTTCGCACTCAAGGAACATAATCCAACAATGCCCCTATAGCTAGTGTACGAGGTAAGACCATTTGTCCAATGGGCATTAGATTTTGTTAGGGTAATTCATCTAAATTCTTCTATAGGTCATAAATTTATTTTGATGGAAACTGATTATTGTACACGCTGGACTAAAGCTCAGCCTTTCATGAAAAATGCCATTAAGGTTGTCATCAAATTCCTTAACAAATGCATTGTTACCAAGTTTGGAGTACCGTTTTCCCTGGTATATGATAATGGCCCTACTTTTTCTTTAGCCAAATTTATTCAATGGGAATATGAGCATAAAATTTTGTTAAAATATTCTTCTAATTACTACCCACGGGGGAATGGAGTAGCTAAGTCTTTGACCAAAAATCTATTGGAAGTAATTAAGAAGCTATTAGAAACTAATCCTAAGGATTGGCATACTCAACTGAGGTCTTCCTTATGGGAAGATAGAACCCGAATTAAGGTTGCCCTGGGAAACTCACCATTTAAATTAGTCTATGGCCAAGACCCGATCTTTCCTATCCATCTGTAGATACCTGTCCTTAGGTTTATGCAAGAATTCTACTCAAATGATGATAGGATAGAAGTTAGACTAACCAGTTTATTGAATCTGGAGGAACAAACAGATGTTGCTTTACAACAGTTTTCTAAACATCAAGCTGTTGTCAAACGTTGGTTTGACAAAAGAGCAAAAATCAAAGCTTTTAGAATATCGAAACTTGTACTACTATGGGATAAAGCCAGGGAAAAGAAAGGGGACCATCAAAATTTTGACCAACTTTTTTTGTGTCCATATCAAATTGTCGAGATCCTCAGTGAGAATGCATTTTGGTTGAGCACTTTAATGGGAGAGCTTGTTCCATTGCTTGTCAATGGGTAGTTTCTCAAACATTATTTTGGCCCATGAGGGTCTGATGTTCTATTTGGTTGTATATATGTAATTAGATGGTTTGTTTGTTCTATTTGTTTGTTTTGTTCTGTTGTTGTTGTTTGTGTTTCCTTTTTTTTTTTTTTTTGGGTGACCTCCATTTTTCTCTATTTTGGAATTTAGAGTGATTATTCAATGTATACTAAGGGTAATAGGAGAGAAATTGGTTTAGGTATTTTCAGGTATTTCTATAGAATTTTTTCCCTTTGAGACTTATGTCTTGTGTTCTTTTTAAATAGCAGCCTGAAAGGTTAAGAACAAACAGGTATATTGTAAGTAATCTCATAAACCATGGCTGAATTTGTCACATAATAGATAGAAACATTTGTTTTACATGGAGGCCTATTTGTCTCAGAGTAATTGTATTCTAGATCTAGGTGAAAAATTTGAGTCCTGACACTATCATGAAGACCATTGTAGTTCTCAACCCAAATTTCAGGATGATACATCTGAGTATTGAGGAAAAAATGAAAAAGAAATTATTTAAGTAAGCCTATATAAAAAAAGAACCATTAACTGATGGAAAAACTCAATATGAGAAGGGTAATTCAAGTATCTCTACTGGGGCTATGGATGCCTCGCTGGAAGTAGAAAAATGCATTGAGAGAACTAGAGGTATCTTCATCAGGGCTATGGATGCATGTCTAGCAGTAGACCAATACCTAGGATATCATTGCACAATAGTCAGAAGGATTCAACTCACATAGCCTAAATCTTTAATACAATTATTTTGGGACGGGAAGAACCTTTATAGAAATAGATACACCATACATGCACACATTCAAATTCGATGTGGTTATTATTGATTGACATTTGAGATTCCAGCTCAACCTTGTTTGCCATAACTGATCATACTCAAGTTTAAAATGTACATGAACCAGAGGTTCTAGGTGACTGAATTTTTCAGTATCTTGAAAATGGATAAACCATTTTCCTAGTCGAGTCACCAATTTTAATGTCTTGCATAACCACCCCATTTTGTTTTTGGGTCAAAATGGGTCCCCCTTTTCTTTTTTTTGTCCTTGGTGTTCTTGTTTGGTTCTTAGGAGTTGTTATTTTTACTCCTAATTCCTTGTTTCTTTTGTTTTGTGGGCTCGGATCGTGAGTCAGAACCAGACTTAGAACTTTCTAAAAGTTCTAGGTCCAATTTTGGTTTTGATCATGACCCTGTTTCTTGCCTTGTTGGATTCTTTGTTATTTTGCTTGTCTTGGGCTCTTGGGTTTATTTTCTCCCTTGATTTTTCTTTTGTGTTTCATTTCATTTTGGCAGAAGCAGAATCCCTATTTGTTTTCTTTTTGTTTTTTCCTCGTTTTGTGTCCCGTTCAGGATTGCCTTCACTCTGGTCCCACTTCCCTTTCTTCTTTCTTTGTCATTTTCCTTGTGTTATTCTTTCCCTTTATCATGAGCGAAACCGGAGTGGAATCCAAACCTAGAACTTTGCAAAAGTTCCAAGTTTGGTTTTGGTTTTGATCCTACCCCCATTCATTTGTTTCCATTTCCCTACTGTGGGACCAGAGCTTGATCTGAAATGGAATGTGGAACTTTGAAAAAGTTCCTGGTTCTATCTTGACTCTGCTTCCGCTCCTGCTTTACCTCTGATGTGCATGATGGTTGTGTGCTCACCTTCGCTCTAGCTCTACACCCGACCAACCGCATTAATTGAAGCCTCCTCACAAGTGCAATTTTTTTTTAAACCTTAATCAAGGGTTATTTGGCTCATTATAATCATCTAAAGTGTTTTAACTAGTCATATCTGAAACAACTTCAAGAGGAGCATGATTTGGTTGCGGACGAGTGTTCATGAGCGAATTCCTGTCGATTTTCAACCCTTTTTGGTTGTGCTTCGAGGTAGGTGGGGTTTCTTCTGTTCTCTTTTTATGTTTCTCCATTTTTTTGTTTGGTCTATTCTTCACATATTCATGGGGCTTTTCTTGTGGATCTTCACATGTTTTCATTCGTTTTTTGTTTATTTTTTTGTTTTGTTTGGGTTTTTCTTTCATTTTTTTGTTTGTCTTTTTCTTCCCCTTGTTCATTTTTCGTTGGTTTGTTGTCATTTTCCCTATTCTCAGTGGAGGTTTTGTTCCACCGTGCCCTAGTTTCTATTAGGGCTTCCTTTTTGAAGGATTCTAGATGATTGAAGTTGTTTTAAATCTTTCTCTAGACCCTTCCAATCTTATTCCTTTGTCGGTCTTACGAATTTGAGTTGGGGTTTTGATGCCCTAGTTTTCATTTAGGTTGATAGGTCATACAAACTAGGCTTGTATGTCACCCCTTTTCCTAAATGCCCTAACTCACTCGATCCTGGTTCCATTTTTTTGGGTGGAGTTAAGGTTAAATTCTGCCTCCCCATGCCTTCTTTTAACTTGGGTCCAAACTGATGTAGGCATATGGGGAGAATCTACTTAACCTTAGTAATCTATAGCGGAATCAGAGCTGGAAATGAACTCGTCCAATGAACATTCATGTAGGAATCCAGTTCCAAAAATAATTCCACCTCCGATGGGTTCCAATTATGATTCCCATCCTGCCAATCTTGCAGGACCGGATCATCAAATGATACGATATACTGGAACTTTGATAGTTCTAGTTTCTATCCTTGTCCTGGTTCTAGTTCCACTTGAGTTATTTGTTTAAGCTCTTTGGTTCCTGATCTTCTCATGGCCCCACTCCTGGTAGGTTTAAAATTTTACTAAGTATAAGGGGATACCTAGGGAAGGATAGAGTAGTATGAAAGGTAAAAATTGTATGAAGATTCCCATTCCTTGAGTTGATCTAATCTAGGGTTGTCTTGTACGAGTAAATGATGTCAAGAGAATCTAAAGAAGTTTCACAAAAAGAAGGGAAAGTTGTTGAAATTTCAAAAGGAGTGAAGCCAAAGAAGATAAATGTGGAACAACTACCTTACACCATGAGGTATAAACACCAGGATGCTACTCCTATAGCCATCAAGATGGATTTAGAATGGGATGAGATTACAAATACTAATTTTTGGTCATTTAATTGTGATGAGTTAATTATAGACACTTTCTCAGATGAAGTGATTGGGAGGGCTGAAAGAATAGCCCAATTCAGACTAGCACATGTCACTCTCTTCCCTCTATTAGTTCAGTGCTCGAAGCTTATACTAATAGCAATAGGGGCTTACAATCCTGCATCAAGGCAGTGTGTAGACCTCCAAGGGAATGTGATCATTGATTTATCTCCACAATTGATGAGGTTCTTGTACAATGGACCTTCTCCCAAGAACCCTAAGAAATTGAATGAAGCAAAGGCATTGCAACTATTCAATAGGGACAAGGAAACTAATAGCTCCCATATGAACAAGAAATGGCTAAAAACTGAAAAGAAGTCTTTGAGCAAGGTTCTTGAATAGCCCAAGAGGGGAGACTTTAAAAATTAAATTGATGACTTAATCATGATGCTTTCCAGGGTGTTTGGAAAGAAAGACTGCAAATTTTAAGGAATGGTTGTTTCCATTCATTGAAATAATTTTGGATGGTAGACAATAGTTTCATTGGGGAATGATCTTCTCAAATAACCTACATAATCAGATGCCCAAGGTGAGGCAAACAAAGAACTTCTTCATTACCTCCTATGTTATATATTCAGCTACACGGATGGGCATATTCCCTGGATTGAATGTAGTAGGCATATTAGGGGAAGCTCCTGTACAAAAGAAGGCATGGGAGAACTATGATCAATTAACCCTACAAGCATCAAAGCTACATCATAGGAGGGTTAATGATGCATTCCATTATGCCATTATTAACCGGTTGACAAGGGATGTTGGATATAGCATGAGTAGAGAAGTTATGGCCTTCATTGTTGAATGGGGACATTGGTATATCTAGTACCCCAAGTTCTCTTACTTTAGGTTAGCAGGTTCTGATCGAAATCCTCATCAACTACCAAGATGCTGCAGTGATAAGATTGTTCTTATGGAGTTTGTATATCAAGCCATGGCAGTCAATACAAATTTTTCCAATAAACATAAGCCAGGATGCCACAAATTCCCTATGAATTTGGGGGAATATTGCTATATTCATAATTTGGCTATGAGGGTAGTATGCGAAGAATTGAGTTATTTGAAGTTGGGATTGTATACAACTTGGAAGCACTTTGACCCAAAGCATAAGATGAATGGCTTAGCCCCCACCATTTTTGAGAATCACTATAAATTGTTAGAAGATTTTTGGATAGATTTGCAGGATAAATATGATGTTTGAAAAATGAATTATGAAAGGCTCACCATCCCACAAATGGTTGAATATGAGGTGAAGGAAGATATTCCTGAAACATTGTCAAATGATAGTGTAGTTTTGGACCCTGGTTATGAAGCAGAGAATGTGGGTACAAAGAACTTGGACCCAATAAATTTGGATGAAGAAGAATTTATTGATATCAAACAAATTTCTAGGATAGTGATGGATAGGACTATCCAATGGGATGTGATGATAATAAAGAAGCTAGAATCTCAATCCTCTAAGAAGAGGAAAGCAGGGGTTACACAAGGCTATAAGAGAACTAAGAGGAGGAAAAACCCTAAGGAACAACTAGAATATTATCCTCCTGGTCTTAGAAAGGATGTTGATCCAAGAGTACCTACTAAAGATACCCATGAGTCACAAGATGTGGAGACTACAATAGCTAGAGAAGGAACCTCATCTCAACCTTCTCTCCCAGATAAATCTACCAAACAAGTACCTACAAGAACCCTCCATGAGCAAGCTGAGAATATTAAGCAAAAGGAGGTTGAGATACATGATATAGACATCGATTCAGAGGCTACACACTCAGATAATGATCCTCTTGTAACTGCACCTACTGAAGATGTTGAGGACATTGAGGTGGAGCATGTCCTAACCCTAGAGGATCAATGGAAACTATTTGAGGAGGAAAAGAAGGAGGCTGAAGCCAAGGCCAAAGTTGATGCACTTGCAAGATAGCAAGAGTTGGAAGCTAGAACCAAAACTAAGGAGATAGCAAGGCAACACAAAGAGAAGGACCTTTTGTAGCAGCAAAAGGAAACTAAAAGGACAAAGCCAAAGCGGTAGAAGAGTCCCAAAGAAAGAAAGAAGAAGAAGATCTCTTACTGAAGATAAGGGAGGTAGAAGTACAAGCTAAACATGAATAGGAGGTAGCTAAAATGTGGGAAAAGGTTAAAGAATTAGAAAAGCAAAGAAATGACATGTTGGAAGAGAAGATATTAGAAGAAGAAAAGGAGAAAGCTAAAGTTGATAGGCTAGCTAAGGAGATTGCTGAAAAATAGCAGCAACAAGAGGTTGGTTCCCAACCTAAGGTAACACTTTTGCAACCCTTCTCTTCTACAACTTCCTCCTCACCACAAGTGATCACTCCTCCTGCTACCCCATTGTGGTTAAAGCTTAACATGGAGAGGAAATAGATAGTCCATCCTCAACCCCTAAATTGGGATGACATGATGAAGCAAATTGAGAAGGAGAGGCCCAAGAAAAAGGCTCATGTCCTTCATTCTACCAAATTGATAGATGTTGGAGAAATTGTGGTTGAATGTGCCATCCCCCTTGTTGAAAAAGATAAACAAGAGATGCAGTTGAGTGATTATCAACTAGGCACTGTGAACTTGGGAAGGCCTACAAGGAATCAACAAATGGATCTTATTGATATATTAGAATCTTCTACTAAATCAAGAATGATAAAAGATAAGAAAAGGAAGGACGATCTCAAGCATCAGTTGGATCAATTGCATAGGTTCTTGAAGAACTTATCTTCTCCTATTTCTTTACAAGTTTTTGCTCCTGAGACACCAATTTTGTTAAGTAAGAAAGAGGTTGATGACCTCGTGGAAATGAGAAGCAAAGTAGGTATGTTGGACAAATGGACTGATAGGTTGAACCAACTAGTAGAATAACTACTTGTTGAAAGTCATAATGCGCATAAAGGTTCATGGGAATCAGTCAATGACATGACTGCATATTCCTAGACCATCTGGAAACAAGACAAAGAATACAGAGAACATGTGAGGAGATTGAAAGAAATTAATAAGCTACCTCAACAAACACTTCTAGAACAATCCATCCTTGAAGAAGGTAATGTGGATTTTATTGAGAAAACTATTAGCATTATCAGATTTTGGTCTTCATTCATTTTTGCACATAGGAATGAAGTGTAACAGGCTAGGAAATATTTAGCAGATCAAATTGTGGAACTAGAGGAAATTATAGTCATGATTGTGAATGAAGATATACTTATAAAGGATGGCCTCCCTCTTGATGAGCTTAGGAATAAATGGAATAATAGATTCCAAGAGGCAGGGGGATGATGGCGATTATTTTCCAATAGATAGATTCATGGATATAAAAGAGGTAGTAAAGGTTGCTCGAAAGGAGCTTGCTGAGCTAGAAGATATGTAGAAGTTCACCATTTCCAAGTTGAAAAGGATAAAATTTGAAGACAATTCAGTAGATGGGCCAGATGTAGATATACTTCAACAGGTATTGGAGAATTATGATGAAAATCTACTTGATTAGAAGATAGGGGAATGAAGTGGCTATGGAATATTCTTTTTGAATGAAGCATCAAATGGCACGACCAGCTGGGCAGCTCTCTCCTATTTTTTGGGGTCATGACACAAGTTCAACTGAAGATCCCCAACAGTTTGACCTTCTCCCTTTGCATGTATATTTTTGATAAAGAGTCATCAATTGTTAACTAAAGATCATAATGGACAGTTATCTCATATAGCTCCAGTTGCTCCTTGATTTACGGATTTGATTCTTGTAGCCCTAAAGGCATTGGGTTACTAGGATTTTTTTTCTATAAGTGGGATTTTTTCTCATATTGTAAAGGTCGGCTAATTGAAGTGAAGATTAGCTACCTAAAGAGAGATCTAGGATAGTTTTCTATAGCTTTTAGAAGTTTTTACAATTTTATGCAAATATACTCAAATATTTTACAAGTTTTAATACAGTTTATGTTATGTTCAAAATTTTATTAGTTTAATGGTAATGCTGATGAATAATAGTCATTTGTATGCCATTGAGTTTTTTTGTGCATAAATGTCTCTTATTTGATGAAAATCAATAGAAGATTCTAAATCTGAGACTATTTCATTGAGTTATCTGTGAATGAGATCTCTTTATGTTTATTGATCTATGAATTCTAGTAATGAGTTGGTGATATGTTCTTTTTTGGAAATGGCGGAGTTTTAAAAAATTAATGATGAATGGTTGTACATCTTGAATTTTCACTATGGATGAATGAAATGGTATAGATTACTCTATGGATTGTGTCATTTTATGGTTTTAGTTGGTTAAAAGAAATGCTCATTATGAAGTTTATATGTCTGAATTAAAGGAAATTTGTGTTTATGCTTTGTTGTCCTGAGCTTTGTTCTATCTTTTGTTGTTTATTTACACCCCCCAAAATTTAGATTAATTTGTATTATGTAGTTTAAACCCTTTAACAACAGGCCCCTTGAACATTATAGTTGCATAGGCCACTGAACAACAACAGTACAATTGAGAACCAACTACCGAGACCTTGGAAGATGGGTAGTTTATATTATTTGTCTATTTTAACGTTGTTGTGTTACTTTCAACCATCACTAGGTGAATTTTCAATAGCTCTCTTGGGAGTTATCTTGTCAACCCAAAGTGTTGTCTTCAATTTTATATGCCAAGATCTCTGATTATCCTCAATGGTCCTCTTTTATTATCCTAGTGAGGTTTTTGTTTGAAGAATCAGCTAGACCATTACCCTGAGGGTAATAATTTGATGAATTTTTCAAATATATACCATTCCTAATTTCCCAATTAAATATTTGGGTACCAACAAAAACTTTGGCATTGTCGAAGATAATGATTGAAGGTGCACCAAACTTGCCCATAATTCCATCAAGGTATTCTAAAATTGAAATTTTAGTAGAACCCTCCAATTCAATTACCTTTGTCCACCTGGTAAAGTAGTATGTGGTTGTTAAAATCAATTTATTACCAATATTATATAGTTTATTTATCATACCAATAAATTCCAACTCCCACTATGCAAATGGTTGATCAACCCAAATGGGGTGAAGAGGAAGGGTAGCTAATCTTTGTTTTCCAGAGAAGAAAGCACACCTTTTGCAGTACCTCACCCATTTGTGAGAATCACTAAATAGGTTTGGACAATAATATCCAACCCCCATTATCTTGGTAGTTGTGGTCCTTATAGAAAATTGGCCACTTAAAGGACCATCATGAATTCTTCCATTGCTAAACTAATTTTGTTCTATGCACTTTAACAACACTCCATTGAGGTATTTTTTGAAAATTATGTCATCCACCAAGACATATGGGATGTATTGCAACCTAAAATTTCTTCTTTTGGTCCTATATAGACCTAGAGGATACCTACCTTCTTGCAAGAAGATAGCCATATCATTCAGCCAATTGATTTGAGTGTCAATATTGGATATATGGTGCTTTTGTAACATGAGGGCAACCTCTACAAGAGTCTCAAATGTTGATACAAGTTTCTCACACAACCCTTTACCTCTCACAAGCTTGGTGATTTTAATATCAATTCCATACTCCATACCTTAGTGATTTTTCCACCTCTTTTTCATTACATTATCCTTGCTCAAAATAAATTCTTTGATGTTGGCATGAGGGACCAACAACTAGATCTTATTGTTAGACAACATATGCCTAAATTTTTAAATTCCCTAACAAAAGCAAGATCCTACTTCTCAACATAGATATACTTGATCTCATAACCTTTAAATCCTTCATTAAAGAAGGTAATAGGTTGCTCTATATTTTCATTGTTCAATTATGTCTAGATAGTTGATATGCTTGCTTCTCTTCTGAAAGTGTTAATAATGAAATCCTTCTCATAATTGGGATTGACAAAGGTGGGAGCTTGAGAATTTTTTTGTTTGATAGCCTCAAAACTATCTCTACCTTCTTTGGTCGAACTGAAGACCATATATTTTCTTTAATATAGAGGTAAGAGGCTTTACCAAAGCATCAAGGTTGGGAATTAATCTTCTTACAAAATTAATAGTCCCTAAGAAGGTTTATAATCTTTTTTTGTGGCTATGGAGTGGAATGGACAAGATGGACTCCACTCTTTCTAGGTCAATGGAAAACCATATTTAGAAATAGTGTATCTGAGTAATTTGTCTTGGTAGGTGGCAAAGACACATTTGTTTGGATTTAGGGAAATACCATACTCCTTGCACTTCTTGAAGACTTGTTCAAGGTGGTTGAAGAGATCACCTTCATGTTTTAAAAACACCATTATGTCATCCAATTAGACCAACACAAAACTTTTGAAAATGCCTTAAAACACAATGCCCATGGCTCTCTAAAAAGTTGCATCAACATTGGTTAACCCGAAAGGAATTTTTCAATAAGCATAGGTACCCCATTTGGTAGTAAATGATGTCTTATGTTGATCAGATTCTTGGACTAGAATTTGATTGTAGAATGAGTAGCCATCCAAGAAATAAAATATTTTTGAACCACTAAACTTTTTTATAATTTTCTCCATGGAAAGAAGAGGGCAGTGACCCTTTAGAGAGTCTCAATTCAAATCTGTAAAGTCAACACAAAGTCTTATTTCCCCATTCTTCTTTTTTATAGGGACCAATTTTTCCACCCATGAATTTTTTTGATGGGAAATGTGATCCTAGCCTCTATTAATTTAGTCAACTCCTTCCTCATTAGAGGCTCAATTTTAGGATTGATAGGTCTTTGTTTTTGTCTAACAGGCTTAACATCTAGTTCTAATTCAATGGTGTGATAGGAAAGGTTAGGATCAAAACCTTTCATATCCTCATAGGTCCACACATTCACATTATCATAAACTTGAAAAATCTTGATGAAGCTTTCATTGTTAGTTTCATAACATACCTTTACCAACTTCAAAGATGTTCCCTCTTCAATCATAACTGTCTTGTAGTCACCCTTCTTTACAACTAGGTTCATTTTATTTTTCTTCAATTGATCATATGAATTAAAGACACACTCAAGAGTGACAAGACCTTTTTGTAACTTTTTTATATTTAGTTGCATGATCCAATATTTGTATTGGCCTTGTAGCTTAGACTAATTTTTAATAGAAAAAAATTCCTCCTCTTGAAGGAAATTGACAGTTTTCTAGTCATTTTAAAATACCTACCAATTTACCTAGTTTTTTGGAATAGCAGGCCTCACATCAATCTTGATATGGTATTCCCTATTATATTCAATATGTGTTGGTATATCGAATTGAGCACCAATTAATGCAAGTCTATCAACATGTTTGTTCTGATTTCTAGGGATAGTTTGGATGCCAAAACCCTCAAAGTCCTCAATCAAATCTCAAACCCTATGTTTTTCTAGGATTTGAGGAAGTTATTATTGGTTATACTCTGAGTTCTAATTTGGTTGACAACTAACTCATTATCTCCAAAGACCTACAATAATATCATCTTCATTTTTATGCAATTTGAATACCTTGGATAGGGATTCATACTAATTATCCACATTGCTAGTGTAGCTAAATCAAAGTTTGAAAGAGAAGTAATACTTCTCCTTACTTGGGGATACCAACATGATACCAAATCCTACACCATTCTTGTTTCTAGAGCCATCAAAAAATAACTACTACAACCCCTCTAGGTCTTTTTGCATTTTCATGGGGTTTGGGATATGAGTATTTTCTTCATGAATGCAATAAGTTTCAAGACCAGTTTCCTCTGTCTTAGTGAGTGGATCAACCTAAAATGCATTACCCCATTCATCTAGAAAACAATCAGGAACCTCCTCCAAAGAGTAGCATGCTCATGAACAAAACGCTCATCTCCCTGATCATGCAATATGCAATTCATATTTATGGGGCTAGGAGTGTAGGGTTCAATATGATCTTTTGCAAGGGATTCAACTTTCATGGTAACCTTGGTACCATAACTAGTCTTAAATAGCATATGGGACCAATTAGAAGATAGGTATCCACCTATCTTAGTAGTGAACTATCTATACAAATATATGGCAAAGAAAGTAGGGAGGTCTATGACTGAAATATCTTACAACACAATGCAGCTAGGGCATGCATGTAAGGTTAATTTTAGATCCTTGATGACCCCAACTATCTTGATAGAAGTGCCATGCAATTGCACAAATCCATTAGCCATAGGTTCATACTTAATGGCAAGCATATCAGCTACATCTTTTAGGCATAATAGAACTACTAGCTCCCAATTCTATCATATAGTTATGCGCTATATGATCTCCAATAATAAAGGAAAAATAGAAGGGAGGTGGCTTACTGATTTTACTTGAGTTCCCCTCTTATTTAGGTTGCATTAGACAGGTTGGAGGAGTGACTCCTTTTTCTAGGATATCATTTGGTTGCTTGAACCCTTCCAAATCCTTTTGTAGAAAATCCCTTTAAGATGGGATGGACAGATCACCCCACATGGTGACATTTAGGTTAGCCTTCTTCATTTGATCAACTATATTGAGAGGTTGAATAACCTTAAGTGAAACTCTTGGGACAACAAGGTCCAAATTTGTTGATTGGATGACTTGTGGTTGCTCTTATGTTATATTACCCTTACCAATAGTCTAATTTGGTTGTAGCACAATTGTTCTACCTATTGTTCTAGAAATTGTAATGGTTTAGGGTGGTTGGGAGATTGATGTATGACCAACTATGGAAGATGTACCACTATCCACTGCTCTTTTCTTCAACCTTGGAATCTAAGCCACTGCATCAACACTACTTTGGTTTAGGAAAAAAAGTATTCCTCATGCCAATTAACCAATGTGGAGTCTCTGTGTATATGATCCTACCTACTAACAACTATTTCATTTGCATTATATTGTTGTCCCAAAATTGAGAGTTCATTTTGAACCATTAAAGTTTGCATAAAATCTCCATTTTGGTAGGCATTTTGATTATGTGGTTGATTACATAGGTAATACTAGTCATTTTCTTGAGCTAATTTAATCTAGATTGGGAAAAGTGCCTTTGAGGTGTTGATAGTAGCTATATTTATGCTATTAAAGGGTTTGGTATAATTCCATTTATTTTTCCCTTGATATGGTTGTCTATATTGCTAATAATTTTGACTTTGAGGTTGGTAAGGTTTGTGTAATGTCGTAAAATTTCACCCCTTGCAATTTCACATACATTCTAGCATTTGCTTTAGTGTTCACTCCCCTACAATTTGTGTAGGCTCATTTTAGCCCCTACATCAGCCATTTTCCCTCTCAGGATGCTCAAATCCCCTTTTCAGCAACTACCCTCGCGTGTCGACTTTGCATCAAACCTTGTGCTTTTCCCATTTTCATTATTTTGTAGCATGATGTGTCTAGACACTAGCATGCCACACAAACGTCTGTGCATCACACTAGTATCCTGTGACATTTAAACATTTAAACGACCATTTCCGTGCATGTTTTCCACTTGTCAACCAACTTTATCAGTGATAACAGCTCGAGATGCCTGGTAATCACCAGGGAAGCTTCTTTTCCCTACTATTCTCTCTTTAAATTCCATATTTTCCATCTATTTGGTCTTCTGAATCCTTCTAGCTTCTTTCTAGCTTTGGCTCCTTCCTTTTCCTCCTCTCTTTCTCTTGCTATCTTGCTTGCATAGCTCTGATAGCTTGTTACAACAACACTCTCCAACTCTTACAAAACTCTTTGCAACACCCTTAGCTCTTACAGCTATCTTTGTCTCCCTCTTTGGCTTCCTTAATCCTCACAACTAATATCTCTCTTGTCTTATGCTTGCAAGCATCTTGAGATTTCACACATCCCCTATCTATTGCATATATATTTTGTGATACGAGTTCTCCTCCTCGAGTGGGGATTGTTTTTATCACCTACATTTTGTGATATAGGTTCTTCTCCTTGAGCGAGGTTTTCTTTTATCACTCATCGCATACTTTCTTTCTCTATCTATTTGGTTGTCCATGGAGGTGGGAACATCAAAACGAGGGTTTGACTGAGGAAAACCCCTATACAGCCCCAACATTTTCTCTAGATTTTTCGTACACAGGTATTAAAGAAATTCATTTGCTGGAGGCTTCATTACTTAGGTTGTGAGAATTTTCTATCTCTTCTTCTCTTTATCTCAATCATTTACTTTACTTTATTTCAATGCTATTGTATTCTATTATTTTCTTGTACTCTAAAAGTTCTCAGTAATTAGATTACTAGTAGTCACTTTGCTAATTTTTGTGATGTTCCCGGTTTTTGGTCCGTACAAGATGCAAGTGCACCTCTAAGATTCTAGCGCACCTCTAAGACACCACGCACCTTGTTGTCATCTGTATTCTACATTGTCGTCCTTTGGTTGAGAGCCTGTAAGTCTATCCAGAAAACCTTTGTGGCCTGCTCTTTCCGATTCTCGAACTCTCACGTTGTTCCTTGAGGTAGTTTAGGGAAGTTCGCCCCTTGGGTATCTCTTGAGAATAAAGAGACTCATGAGTATCGAATCCCCCTTCTCTACATTTTGGTGAACCCGACATGAACCACAGTATTTTTCAAAAAACTAGAAATTTATTTACCCCAACTTGGTGGGGTCATAACTTTTGCTTCGGTGCTCAGAATTCAGAACCATTTATACTGTTGGAAAGGTCTCCAAGAGGACTAATTCAGTACCTTAAATGTGTTACCTTCAATGATCAAATTTTAGGGATTCATGCAAGTTTTGAGCCCAAATTCTTCTCCGAAGACCTCCGAAAATGCAAATTACTAGAATCTAGAAAATACCCAAAAAAATTGAAAATCTGGATTTTCAATTTTTCTTAGTTTTGTTATCAATTGACTTTTTTATTCATTATTTATTATATTTAGCTTACTATTTTCAAAATGAATTTAATATCTTCTTTTATGAGTTCAGTATCTAATTATATCAAAATGTTAATGATGTTCCATTTCATGCATGTGATAGTGACTTGACTTTGCCTATGTCACTTTGTATCTTTGATCCTTCTCATGAGATTCCTCTCACTTTGAAGGATATCTTGTTGCAAGAAGATGAAATAATTGATAATTTTCTTAACATTACTCTACCTTTTGTTCATTCCAATGCAATTTCTTCTAGAGAAGATGCATTAGCGAATGATGAATATCCTTACAAATTTGATCCTCTCCGGATCGATGTTGAGAATATGTCATCAAATAATTATTTCACTAATTGTGATGATTCTATAAATGTAATCTATGTTTTTGTTGCCCCTCAAAGGCCTAAGATACCAGTCATTTACCTAACTCCAACTAGTCCTTCTCCTAAAAGGATTTGTTCTATTAATGGTGTTCCATTTGATAGTGACTCCCATAATCTTTCTAGGGCTCCCTCTTACAGAGTAGTAGCCCATACTTATAAGAATAGAATGAATAAACAACCAAGCCTTCCTCAAGCACCTAAACCTACAACTAAAGCACTCGGTGATTACGATTTTTTTGAGCAACTTCAAATTACTCTGGTTAAGATCTCACTATGGGACTTGCTTCAGTCTGCTCCAGTTTATCAAGGTATGCTTTAGCAAGCCTTGCAAAAGATCCTATTTCCTTCTTCTGATAGGCCGGTGGATGCTAATGCGTTGATAGCTAATATTCATGCAAATTTTCCAAATATTACATTCTATCCGCATGAACTCCCACCTCTGAAAGTACAGAAGCAAGCATATCCTTTAATGATTATAGTTAACATTAATAATATCAGCATTAGACATACTCTTGTTGATGTTGGTTCAACACTCAATACATGTAGCATTGATCTATTTCCTAAAATTAATATTGATTCATCTTCTCTTAATGCTTCTTTTGTTGTCATTCGTGGGTTCAATAGTGTCAGTTGACAAGCCCTAGGAACGATAGTCTTGCCTTTGAGGTTAGGGCCCATTACCACACCCACCCTTGTATATGTTATGTCAGAAAAGTTACCATATAACCTTCTTATGGGTAGACCATGGATTCATGCTATGGGTACAGTTTTGTCTACCTTGCATAAATCTATTAAGTTCATTTGCAATAATTGAGTAGTCACAATCAAGGCTGACCCTGAGGCTATGCACTTATGTGAGATGGAAGTTGTTGGTCAGATTTCAGTTGTGCCTACTCTTATCCCTTCAATGTCTTATAATGTGTCGATGTTTACTCCAGTAGTACCTACTAAAAAGGATACTCTTGAAATATATGTCCCTGAAGAAGATCCTTCTACATAAATAAATCTTAAGTTTGCTCCTTCTACCTCTTCTCAAAAGAATGCATGTCTTGGTAATGATTGGGGTCATTTAGACTTTACATAATCCTTCATTAGGGAAAATAAAGTCTCCCCGATCCACTTAGTACTTCCAATAACATCATCCAAACCCGCTATCAAAGATGGTCATTCTTATGTATCACGGGGTAATGTGAATGCAAATTGTAATATCCTTAATGTCAGTCCTCCTCCTTCTGAGGAAGATGAACACACTTCTATTCAAGAAGTTGATATTTATAATCCTATCAAGAAGGCTAATAGTAATCTCGTAGAAGAGTGTGATCCCCACTGTTGGAATAATGCTCTCTATGAAGATCCTCCATTGTCTTCTATCTTTGTGTCTTCTTCTTGTGAGCAGTCAAGTCTTTCTCCACAAGAGAAAGAGTTGCTTCCTACTCCTCATTCTTTGTCTAAGCATAAGCGTATTTTGTTGAGGCTTCTTAAATCCCACTTAATTACTCTTCCTCCTCCTACACGTAAGAAATCTCATAAGCATGATAAATAAAAACACTTTCTGTGCATACCAATCAGTGCTTGGCCATTCCACTAGTAAATGTAAGGCATTGAAAGACAAAATGCAAAAAATTATTGATTTAGGTGCCATCACTCATCTATTTGTTGATGCACCTACCTCTTCTTCAAATGACAAGTGATATCGAGGTCTACCTCTATCCTATATTTTCTAAGTATCTTGCATGGTCCTCCTCCCCTGTATGTTGGGGGCAATGATAACTTGTTTTGGAGATGCACGCCCTTCTTAAGGACCCCCTCTCTTCTCTATATCTTTCAATTAGAGCATCCCCTTGAGTGGGCCTCTTACTATCTTGAAGGGATCTTGAGGGACCCCCTTTGAAAATTTTTATCTCAAATGAATTCCATGGCGTCTAGCTTGGGGGCAGTCTGACTAGACCTTTCTTATCTATGACCATCCTGCAATGCAGCTTGTGGTAGCCACAGGCTTCTCAGATCAGTTTTTCTTTACAAGATGGAGAACCTGTATTTCTCCTTTGCATCAAGCTTTCCTAACATGTTTAACATGTTTCTTTGTAGGTGTGCCTATGAAGTTACTTCTTGATCAACCTTGCAGGACTGAGCACCTGTAAGGCCAAATCTGACTCTATAGGGTCCCCTTACATTGGGCTTCCTTCATGAGAGAGTACTTGGGGGAATGCCTTCTTCGTAGGTTTGAGGGCCTATCAAGTTGCTTCTTAGTTCAACTCTATAGATTCCCCTTACATTGGTCTTCTTTCATGAGAGAGTACTTGGGGGAATGCCTTCTTTGTAGGTCTGAGGGCCTGTAAAGTTCTTTTCATCCTGTGGGATCTGTTCATCATTGGTATACAGGCCTTTGATGCAGTTTGTTCAACTATGTAGGAGAGAGTACCTACAAAGCCTTTTGTTCACCTTCCATAGGTTTGCGCATCTACGGTGCATTTGTTCAGCTCTCTTGGGGTCTGAGGACCTATGGAGCCATCTCTCTTGGAATTTTCATTCCTTTCTTGCTTCTCTATCTCTCTCTTAAATTCTCTTCTCAATTGTTTATACTAGATTGAAGATATGCATCTTCTTCATCCTAAGTATATGCTCTTTCTCTCTTCAATATTGGTTTCTTCTCTGACTTTTGGGTGCATTCTTCTCTTGAAGTGATCAATCCTTACATTCTTCTCTTCGTTTTAGAATTCTTCTATATGTTATTTCTTAATTTTGGGATGACGCATAGTACCGAGACAACCTTTTGCATCAAGGTCTCTTTCACTTTGCTGACTCAAATATTTTTAGTTAGTTAGGTGCCTATGTGTATGTGTTTTAAATATTCTAACCCTATGATGTAATGGTTTTTATGTTCTAACATTGTTGTCTTGTGCAGGTCTTTCTTGTCTAATGTGTTTGTATTGTAGGTCTTCAGCTCGAGGGCATGCTTCCTTGGTTCAAAGGGTTTTTTTCTTCCTCTAGAATATCCTTTTGGCATAATGATGTTATTTATGTTTAGTAGATTTCCTTTAGCATGCATATTAGTGTAGATTCATATGCCCGCTAAAGTGGGGGAAAAATGTAATGTTGTAAAATTGCACCACTTGTAATTTCACATACATTCTTGCATCTTCTTTAGTGTCCACTCCCCTAGTATTTGTGTAGGCTCATTTTAGCCCCTACATTAGCCTTTTACCCTCTCAGGATGCTCAAATTCCTTTTTAGTAGCTACCCTCGTGTGTCGGCTTTGCATCAAACCTTGTGCTTTTCCTGTTTTTGTTGTTTTGTAGCGTGATGTGTCTAGACACTAGCACTTTGTGCGGACGTCTACGCACTACGCTAGCGTCCTGTGACATTTCAATGTTTAAATGACCATTTTCGTGCATGTTTTCCACTTGTCAACCAACTTCATCAGTGGTAATGGCTTAGGATTCCTTGTAACTACCTAGGAACCTTCTTTCCCTTCCTATTCTCTCTTTAAATGCTATCTTTTCCATCTATTTGGTCTTTTGAATCCTTCGAGCTTCTCTCCAGCTTTAGCTCCTACATTTTCCTCCTCTCTTGCTCTTGTTGTCTTGCTTACACAGCTCTAATAGCTTGTTACAACAACACTCTCAAGCTCTTACAACACTCTTTACAACACCCTTGGCTCTTGCAACTATCTTTGTCTCCCTCTTTGGCTTCCTTAAGACTTGTAATTGATATCTCTCTTGCATTATTCTTGCGAGCATCCTAGGATTTCACACATCCCCTATCTATTGAATCTATATTTTGTGATACGGGTTCTCCTCCTCGAGTGGGGATTACTTTTATCACCTACATTTTGTGATACAGGTTCTCCTCCTCGAGCGAGGTTTGATTTTCACTCATCGTATACTTTCTTTCTCTATCTATTTGGCTGTCTGTGGAGATGGGAACACCAAAATGGGGGTTTGACTGAGGAAAACCCCTATACAACCCCAACATTTTCTCTAGATTTTATGTACACAGGTATTGAAGGCATTCATTTTCTGGAGGCTTCATTACTTGGGTTGTTGTGAGAAGTTTCTATCTCTTCTTCTCTCTATCTCAATCATTTACTTTACTTTATTTCAATGCTATCTATTATGTTATTTTCTTGTACTCTAGAAGTTCTCAGTAATTAGATTGCTAGTAGTCACTCTGCTATTTTTTGTGACGTTCTCAATTTCTAGCCATACGAGACGTTAGTGTGTCTCTGAGATGCTAGTGTGTCGTGTTGTCATCCATATTCTGCATTGTCATCCTTTGGCCAAGAGCCTGTAAGTTTGTCCAAAAAACCTTTGTGACCTACTCTCTCTGATTCTAGAACTCCCGCGTTGTTCCTTGAGGTAGTTTAGGGTAGTTTTACCCTTGGGATTCTCTTGAGAAGAATCCCCCTTCTCTACAGTTTGTTGTTTTGAGTTTTCCTCCTTATTGTCACCAACTCATTATTAACAACATGCAATATGATTTTAACCTCATTCATTTCACTTGAAGGTGCATCAGGAGTATATGGTTGACTAGTAGAATCAACTTGAATAGGATCTAATATAGGCTACCGAGGAAGAAACTCTAGGAATAGAGGATTGATGGCATTGGAGCTATTTTCCCAGCTAGTATAGATAATTATTTGCTCTGATGGTAATGTCATATGTACCTAGAAGATTCATTCCACCCATATATTGTATCATGACAAACATGACACTATTAAGACCCCTTAGATACTATAGGAAGGAATAATTTGGAGAAGGCTTCACCAAGGCAGCGATTCTATCCCAAGTATTCTAAATCTAAAACCAAAATCTCCCATAAATTTATGAGGTGTCATCTTAATTATTGTCAACTGCTCTACTAAGGACAAGTGAACACTCTTTTCTTCAAAATTCTTACATAAATTTTCACCTAAAATTCATCCTAGTTGTGAATGGAGTGAGGCTGCAAACCTTTGTACCATTGTAATGTATTTCCTTTCAAGGATGTGTCTAGGAGTCTAACGGTCACATTATCATTTGTAATATCATGCACAAAGCAAATATTGGCCACATCATGATTTTTTTCTATTGGAGTAGTGGCCATCTCACCAATGAAATGAGGAATACTTTTCAAGGAATTTACTAGTATTCCATCCTTTTGGGCTAACACAAGAGGGCTACCACCATTAAAAGAAATGAAACCTTGAATTCTAGGGACAACCATATTGAATAATGGTCTATTTATTTGGGTGATAAGATTCCTAGGTTGAAGCAATCTACTAAATGGAGATGTGGATTGAGCCATAGGATATGGAGCTAAAAAATCCCTACTTCTCCTTACTGGTGATAAAGAATGTCTATTTCTTATTTTAGAAGCAAAAAATGATAGTTCAATGTATTGAAAATTACCTCTAGAAGATACCCTTGTTTGAATTCTAGGCATGAATTTGTAGGTATGATATTGAACCAAGATTTCTGAATCACAATAGAGTTAATAAATTTGATTGTAGATTCACCATGTACGTTTTTAAATGTCTCTTTAAGGATAAAGTGTTAAGAACACCATTTTCTCAACAAAATGAAATGAATCTCATCAAAATTGTTCCATCGGGCATGCCATAAATTGTTGTCACATGAAATCACACTTTGATGAACATAGGATCAACATTTCAATGACACAAAAAAAATTACCTCAAGATATGGGACCTTGCAAAATGAGGTTAAATCTTTGGAGAAGGTTGGATTCCTTTTCTAAACTAGGTGTAGATATGTTGTTCCAACCCAAGATATGAAATCCTAACATTGATCCTATTATATCAACTAACAGAGGAAAAGGGAGAGAAAGAATTGCATAAAAAGGGAAGGGGAGGTGATACAATAGGATTAGAGATGTTTCTTCTTGCTTGTGATTGAACATAATACCAACAAAATTACCAGATACATTCACACAAATCTATATTAAACCAGTTCATAAGAAGGTGTGTGAAGGTTAGGGTTTAACGTACACTAAGAGGGAAAGATTTTTCTCTATAGTTAGATTCTACTAAAATATTTAACAAGATATTTAAACTTTAAAAAAAAGGAACATTCATTCATATGGAGGAAAGAATATTTTGCACAACACATCCAAGGTGAGAGAAGGAAAGATAGAAATTTGTATTGATAAAGAGGAATAGGCCAATGTTACAGTTGCAAAAAATGTAGAGTATACATGTATCTGCAAGAAAAACCAAGAACCCATGAAGAACCCTTTACAATGAGCACAAGAGTTCTCTATATACAAGAAACTCAAAAAGAAACATTCCTAGGAAGAGTTCCCAACACTCTTCTAAGCTCCATCATGCACTTACATTGATGACCTTTGAATATGTGTGTAGAAGGATGAGATTTCCCACAAAACATAATCTAAGCATGGAAATTCAACAAAAAGGACACCTGTAGATCATAAATGAAGCATGGTTTCCACTAAACTCTCCCAAAAATACACTCAAAGCATTAAATACCCTTTCTATAGCCTTAGAAATTGGGATTGGACATCTGAGGAGATTCATAGGGAATTAATGGAATTTATGGATTGAAAACATGCCACCCAAAAATATCACCAAAGTTTTGAGCTTGAACTAACCACTAGATTAAACATTAAATGGTTTACAACCTCGAAAAAATACCTCTTTCGAACATCAAGCGTCAGGTTTGTCATATATTGCATGATGAAGAAGATGGTATGAATAATTTCAAAAGTGTGATCTCTGAAAGATAACTCCTATCAGAATTTGTATATTGGGCCTATCGTATGTTGGAAGAAAGGGAGATGAAGAAAGAAAAATTCAAAAGTTTGGTAGAAAGAAGAAAGGGTATGGAGGAAAGGAAGATGTTGGGGATCAAAGAGAAGAAAGAAGGCCTATGGTTTCAAAAAAAAATTTGGGGGCCAAAAGTGGTTTTGAAACCTTTGTCAGAATATGAAATTGGTTTGAAAATCTCTTTTGGGGCCCAAAATGATATCCACAACCACATTAGAGTCTGACAAAGTTCTTAAAATCATTCAAAGTTACGATAAAACTCTTGTTTATTTTTTGCATTAGCTCATAATCCTAGTTTCAAAACCTTTGTTGGGGCTTGACAAGGTTTTCAAAACCGCGTCAAAGTTCAACAAAGTTCTTAAAACCTTTCAAAGTTATGAAAAAACTTTGTTTTTCAGCTTCATTATGAGGTTTTAAAACCACTTTCGGGTCCTAAAAAGGTTTTCAAAACCATTGAAATCTCTATTTGGAAATTAGATGAAAGACTCAAGTCTTATCACGAAGATAAGAAAAAATATAGAAGGAAAGCCCAATCATCAAATACTGAAGGTAAGACATCAAGGATTGGGGATTAGGAAGAATAATTATGTATTATCACAAAGAAAAGATAAAAGATAGAGGGAAACCTGATCACCCAAGACCAAAGATATGGCATTAAGGATCGGGGATCAGGGGGAAGACTTAAGGTTTAAGATGAAATGGTAAAAGTTAAGGAGGATGTCTGATCCCCGAAGCCCAAAACCTTAAGAAATGTCATGGTTTGAAGGATTTCATCAAAATTCTAATGATCAAGGATAGGACTTAAGGAATATAAAGAAAATTAAAATGATTGAGGCTGATGGATGAAAGCCAAAACATTCATACTTGGGAAAGCGATGGAAAGAAGGGGTGAAGAGATAGGAATTCAAGAGTGATAGAGATGGTATGCAATGAGGTAGACAAATGAAAGCTCGAAAGTCTAAAACTTCAACACAATAATTTTTTGGTTTTCAAGGCTTCGTTCATGCATGATGGACCATATAAGATCCCTCATATTAGTTTTTAATAATGGGTCATATAAGGTGGCATGAAATTTCAACAAAAATGACCCTCAAGTGTGACAATACCTAAGCCCAAAATTGAAATTTGTGTAGAATCCCCAACTACAATCTAAGTAGTGCTACAGTTTGAAAGGGATGAGATCAAATATTTAGAGTGATTCATGTGATGTGTTGTGGTGGAATCAATTATCCATGGAGCTACAAAAGGTAAGGCCCATGCATAAAGAGCATGATCTTTACTTGTAAATGAGGAAGAAGATTTAGGAGTTGAGATGTGTAACTACATGAATTCCTCCAAAGCCTCTAATATTTTCCAACATCGAGTGATTGGATGTCCTCATTACCACAAAAACTACAAGGTTCGTGTGATTTCTTCTTCATCTTGGAGGAAGATTCACCAGACTTGAAGATTTATCATACCAAGGAGTGCTTTGTGGTTTATGATCTAACTTTTGAGATGGTATGGAGGAACAATCACTACTTGAAGTCTCTATCTTGGGCTTTTATTTCTTCATTTCTTTCCCTTTGTCTCTTTTTGTTACCGATACTTTTGTTTTAGAATTGGAAAGAGAATCAAATTGAGTCAACTTTTCTTGTTCACGAATCAAATGCTCATAGAAAAATAAAAAATGGCATGGTAAATGAAGTTCCTAACAAATCCATAGTGTTGACGTTGGTTTTACTCGTAGTACACAGTTCAAATAAAATATCCACAGACAAGACCACGAAGAGCCTATCCTTCTTGAAAGATATGGAACAAAGACAATTTAAGGGGAAATTCTGCGTTTACAGGACAAAGATTGGCTTTTGTTCAATCCCAAGTCTCTGATAACCAAGCAATGGTTGCACTAAGGTCGCTCTCAGGTAATGATGTGACATTTGTTGTTAATCTCAAGGGGGACTATGGTTATTCTTTGAACATTTTAGATAACATTTCAAATTGAATTGATAAACTCGAATATCATGAAACCAAAAGATTTGACATAATATTTCATGAAACATCATAAATTCCTTGCTATCACTTAAGTAGATTTAGCATTAAGCATTCAACAACTTCATGGAAAATAAAATATTTTCAACAAAATGCTTTCCATTCATTTATATTTTTTGGAACATCTTCAAAAATATTAAACATCTATTCTAAAACAAAGTATAAAAAATACTGAAAAATAAAAGTTTCTCCCGGTTATTCTCCATGGATGCCCCAAAGAATTAATCAAAATAGAGCAAACCGCTTTATTTTTCACCAGATTGTTTCACAACTATGTATAAAATGTTGCAAGCTTTTAAAGAGAGCGTTTCGTTTATGGACACCGAGTAGGTTTTGTATGCACCCTTAAACGGCGCAGCATACAGTCTTGTTCAGCCGAACTTACAAAACCAACTACAAAAGATATTGAGATAGGTAGCTATCCATAAAGCTCTAATATCAATTAATGTCTATGTGCATACAAATTTTTATGCCGGAATGGTTCAGAAAATAGGAAAAAAGAAAAAAACTTAAAAAAAGTTTATGCTCCTCCGACATCCACAAATTTTGAACTTAAAATAAAAATGAAGCATCCTCTGGCCTTTTATAGAACACAAGGCTCAAATAGGATAAGACAAATACATGAGAGGAAATCTAAGGGACCAAGCTCATCAAGGAACATGGAATATTGTGACCAATAAGAGAATTGCAATTGAAGTCAAAGGAAGTCAACTCCAATTACTCATTGAATATCTTCAAGTTCTACTTTTTCATCTTTGTCAGGATTCCTTCTGAAATTGAACATACCTATCCAAACAAAGGTATATAGGAGCTTCCCATTATAACAGAGTGATTAGGTGGAAGTCAAACTCCTATATCTCAAGTTCCTCGATTTGAAAATTCTAGGAATAAATTACTCCCAGAATAGATACACTTTATTACTACATGCTTGAACTCCAGCATCCCGGTATTCCAATAACTGGCACATCTTTGCAATGAACCTTGTTCCAGCATGAGCTCCTTAAGTGCATCATCAAACCTTGTAATAACATCAGGTTTGTTCGCAAGTACAATTTTCCTGACCGTCCATACCCGAGCTTTGCATCACAATCAATATCTCTTGCAATCACAAATTCCATATATTAAATCCCCTTTTTTTTAAAAAAAACAACATATTATAACATCTCATGTAAATAAAACCATTATTTAAATATTAGTACAAAAATTCCATAATTAACACGTCTTTCAAAAAATAATATCATGAATCCTTGTACATATACCGAATTACTGGGATCATTAGACAAATTTAAAGTTTTAACATTTCATTTCACATTGCAACCCAATACCCGGTACCCGGTATTCAGCTTTACCCACTTACTTTCCCGGACCTCAGTTATACCGGAACTCCATTATACCAAACTCCTTCTTACCAGACTCATGCTTACCAGACCAAATCCTTTCACTTTAAACTTCACATTACCTTTTGCCTTTTCTATGTTTATGGTACCCGATACCCGGTGTACGAAACACTTACAATACAAAGTACTTCCTTTTATCAAATATTTTTCTTCCTTTCTTCACTTCCGGTGATCTTCCAATTAGCTAGGTCCTGCCATAAGAGTTATATTTTTTCACTTGGGTCCCCAAGTCTTTTCAATATTGGGGCATGTTGTGAGACCACACAACAACTTACAACCAATAAAACCAAATTTAAATCAAACTTGAAATTAAATCACTAGTTGTAAATTAAAACTTATACATATTTTAAAACAATAACTTTCTACCTTTACCTAGATTCTGGCATAAAAATTAAAACTCCACCGGAAACATCCGTGTGTGCTCTGATTAATTCCAGTTTTCAGAACTTAGCAAAAAGAATTAGTTCATTAACATTGAACTATATAATATAGTAATCCTCCAAAGCCAACCAGAGATAGAGCCTTGTTTCCAGTCAAGCGTCCATAGCCCCGACAAGGTTATCACTATAATTCCCCCAAACATAGCTATACTGCAAGTCAGGCGTCCATAGCCTTGGTAGAGTTATTTGGATAGCCTAAAGAGTTGATATCTTTTTCTTTTTTTTTTGATATAGCAATGATAGCTCATTTTTCACTTTTGATATTGCAATAATAGCTCTTTTATCAACTTGCAAGCATTGAAGCACTGCTATTAGGTTGGAAATTACAGTGGTAGCGAAGGCTACTTTTTTATTTTTCATTCAATGTAAATCCCTTCATCAATTCACTACTTCCCAAAAACTTATTTAATGATTCCCTATAAGTGTGTGTTTCCAACTAAATTTCATTAGTTATGCCAAATCCTAGCTAACTGTAGCTCGCTATATGTTAGAAAATATGCATAAATTAAAATTTAGCAATAGACAACTTAATTACCAAATTTAAATCTAAATTTAGAAACATTAGTTACCACCCTTCCAGTTAAATTTTATGGCATCTTCTAAATTTTTTGCTAACTATCTCGACTTGACGGCGCTGCACTTCATTAATGGATCAAAATATCATGATTACCTTGGAACACGATCACATTCTTTTTGCATTAAATTTGCATTCCTTGCTCAGCATGTATTATCCTTCCAACTTACTCAGGTGATGACGTGTATTTCCTTGTCGGCTTCATTCTCTTGTATAGTCCACACACATAACACCTCCATAATTAATACAACTTTTTTATTTGAAATGAACACTATTAATTTTGAAATCTCTAACTTGCTTGATTCACAATCTCCGTAATGTTCAAATTTGAAGCAATTTCACCAAATATGTGTAAAGAATTAATTTGATTTAACCTTTAATTATGAAGATTATTGCTCAGCTACCACCTTGCATACAATTTCCAAAAAAAAATTACTCAAGGCAACTATGTATCGCAACTTTGCTTACGACTCTATGAATTCGTGCATTTCTTCTCGAATTCTCCACACTTCTTTTTTCTTTCTCTTTTTTTTTTTCTGTAATTTCGTTCTTCTCTAGGTTTTTTGCATTCGCTTCTTAGCCATGGATACTCCAATTTTGTTAGGTTGTTCTCGTAGGAAAAATGTTTTCTTGTGGAGAATCACACCACAAAGGCTTGAAAAGGTCTTTATCATTAGGACTTCCAGTTTCACTGTGCCAAACTTATGCGTAGTCCTTGGGGAAAGATATGTTGCATCCAACCGCTCGTTCCATTTTTACTCTAACATAGCTTCTCACTTTGTAGCTTCACTTTTGGACATTGGGATACATGTTGAAGACATTCGCACTGCTGCCAACTTAATAGTGAAGCCTGAATTCTTAGAGAATCTATATACCATCTTAGTTGTTGCATATCTGACCATCGGGATTCCCTCCATGGATGATATCCCTCGGTTCCTGGAACAAGGGGAAGTGGTTCCACTTCGGCCCTTTCTCACTGATCTCCATATCCAATACTTTGAAACTCACTAGGAACTTGCCTACATAGGGTATTTAGCCCTGATAGAAGAGGCGTCCCAAATCAACTGAATGGCTACTATCATTCGCAACTTTGCTCGCTTTTCTTTTTTAATCCTTTTGTGATTTTTTGAATGAGGATTTTGATATCTAATGTATATACATCATACACACAAACACACACACACACACATATATATATTGGTATCTTTTTTTTAAAAACGTGTTTTACTGTGCATGGCTTTATTATTTCATTTCTAGTTCAGTTTTGCAAAATGTTTGAATTTCACTCTCATGCATAAGATAAATTTAAGTAGAATTTGCTAATGCAGAGGCCAAGCAAAAGAAGAACAAGACAAAACAAAACAAGAAAATCAAAACAAACACAAAGAAAAACCCATAAAAAAAAAAACTAAAACTAAACTAACCCTAACTCTAATATCACAAAAGATTAACTCTAATGAAGCAATTTATTTCAATTTCTATGTCTATTTCCTCTACATATTTACTACGAATTACATCAGATTTGTCTTTATATTCTCTTATCAAAAAATTTAATATTCTACTGTAATAATGGAATATCTTAAATTTTATGCGTTTAAACATCATAAATCCAAAGGTGTACTTACCCAAAATCTGGCTCAAATGTATGAAAATGATCTCATTAGAGACCGGTTGCACACATTTCATCTGATGCGACAATATTGTACCTTCTCCCAGCCCTGGTCCATTTCCATGAACGGTTGCATTCATTTCTTTGTTTCCTTCTCTTCTGAAAATTTTCATATCTTCGGCCCTGTCTTCACTTTGCATTTTGTTAGACCAAGATATATCACTATTTATATTGCTATCAGAAAGAGAAAAAGTAAAAACTTGATATTTTGTATCTTGTAAAAAATTAGGAAAATTTCTTTTTATAGCTAATGAATTCTCATCTTGAAGCACAATACGCGTGTTTCCTGCTTGATTTTCCCACCCTATCTCGTTATCTATGTTTTCCACGTATACAAGGAATGATGATTCATCCATGTCTTTTCCTCGGTTGTGATGAAATATCTCTGAATCTAGACATTCTTGCATATTCCCCTGCAAAGCATTAGAATTTTCTTTAAATAATCGCAATTTTCTAACTGTTTCAGTTTATTGGTTAATTTTTTAATATTTTTGTCTCCACTAGGGCAGAACATTTTTCTCGTTAACAATCCTTGTCTTTTAGCAGTTAAAACTTCTTTTGTTAATGGAATTGCTCCACTTATGGCCAAACTTACCCTAGTTAAAAAAAATTGCACTCAAGTTCACCATGATCAGTTGTATCATGAATTCTACACTCAGTGACTCTTCCAAAAGTAAACAAACTCAAAGGATATAGTTTTTTATTAAATATTTTACAAAGTTTTCCAACTTCCATAATGAAAACCAGCTTGCATTCAATTTCTCATTTACAAGCTTCTTGCCAAATTTAGTAATAACATTTCAAAGCATAATTCTCCAATTCCAAAGGATGAAACCTAAAATATCAAAGAAATAAGAGAGATGTATCGAAGCCCGACCTCCTTCTAGTGCTAGTTCCTGTTGACGACAATTTTACTCACAGTAAACAGTTCGAATAAAATCTCCATAGACAAGACCGCGAAGAGCCTATCCTTCTTGAAAGATATGGAACAAAGACAACTTAAGGGGAAATTTTGCATTTACAAGACAAAGATTGGCTTTCGTTCAATCCCAAGTCTCTGATAACCAGGTCATGGTTGCACTAGGGTCACTCTCAGGTAATGATGTGACATTTGTTGTTTTAATCTCAAGGGGGACTATGGTTATTCTTTGAACATTTTAGATAACATTTCAAATTGAATTTATAAACTTGAATATCATGAAACCAAAATATTTGACATAATATTTCATGAAACATCATAAATTCCTTGCTATCACTTAAGTAGATTTAGCATTAAGCATTCAAAAACTTCATGGAAAATAAAAGATTTTCAACAAATTTATTTCCATTCATTTATATTTTTTGGAACATTTTCAAAAATATTAAACATCTATTCTAAAAAAAAGTATAAAAAATACTGAAAAATAAAAGTTTCTCTTAGTTATTCTCCATGGATGCCCCAAAGAATTAATCAAAATAGAGCAAACCGCTTTATATTTCACCAGATTGCTTCATAGCTATGTATAAAACGGTGCAAGCTTTTAAAGAGAGGGTTTCATTTATGGACACCGAGTAGGTTCTGTATGCACCCTTAAATGACGCAACATACAGTCTTGTTCGAACGAACTTACAAAACCAGCTATAAAAGATACTGAGATAGGTAGCTATCCATAAAGCTCCGATATTAATTAATGTCTACGTGCATACAAAGTTTTACTCCAGAATGGTTCAGAAAACAGGAAAAAAAAACAAAACTTAAAAAAAATTATGCTCCTCCAATATCCACAAATTCTAAACTCAAAATAAAAATGAAGCATCCTTTGGCCTTTTATAGAACACAAGGCTCAAATAGGATAAAACAACTACATGAGAGGAAATCTAAGGGACCAATCTCATCAAGGCACGTGGAATATTGTGACCAATAGGATAATTGCAATTGAAGCAAAGGAAGTCAACTCCAATTACTCATTGAAGCTTTTTGGGTTCTACTTTTTCATCTTTGTCAGAATTCCTTCTGAAATCGAACAAACCTATCCAAACAAATGTATATAGGAGCTTCCCATTATAACGGAGTGATCAGGTGGAAGTCAAACTCCTATATCTCAGGTTCCTCGATTTGAACTTTCCATGAATAAATTACTCCCATAATAGATACACTTTATTACTACATGCTTGAACTCCAGCATCCCGATATTTTGGTAATTGGCACATCTTTGCAACGAACCTTGTTCTAGCATGAGCTCCTTAAGTGAATCATCGAACCTGGTAATAACATCAAGTTTGTTCGCAAATACAATTTTCCTGACCGTCCATACCCGAGCTTTGCATCACAATCGATATCTCGTGCAATCACAAATTCCATATATTAAATCCCCTTTCTAAAAAAAAACAACATATTATAACATCTCATGTAAATAAAACCATTATTCAAATGTTAGTACAAAAATTTCATAATTAACACGTCTTTCAAAAAAGCATATCGTGAATCCTTGTACATATACCAGATCACTGGGATCATTAGATAAATTTAAAGTTTTAACATTTCATTTCACATTACAACCTGATACCCAGTATTCAACTTTACCAACTTACTTTCCTGGACCTCGGTTATACCGGAACTCCATTGTACTAGACTCCTTCTTACTGGACTCGTGCTTACCGGACCAGAGCCTTTCACTTTAAACCTCAAAGATTTCTCTTCCTTTCTTCACTTTCAGTGATCTTCCAATTAGCTAGCTCCTGCCATAAGAGTTATATTTTTTCACTTAGGTCCCCAAGTCTTTTTAGTCTTGGGGCATGTTGTGAGACCACAAAACACATAGTAGAGTAGAAAGTAGAAGAGAAGGCCTGAAATGACCCTCTAAGCTTAGAAATAATTAGGAAAACACATTCTTTGTCGGCCTTATTCTTTCTACAACCATGCAAAAAGAGATCTCAGTGACTTAAACTTCTACAAGAATTCCTTTATGGAGGGGAAATAATTAGGTGCAAGTGATGTCAATTTCACCTCAATCTATAGAGATCTAAACTTGTTGATGGTTCCAAAAATATTATTGAAATTCATCCACATATCCTTGGGAGAGGTGCAAGACTCAATACGAAATAAGAGACTATATGAAACCTTTATTTAAATTAGTCACATAGCCTCATCCATCTTGTTCCAATGATACTAAAGTATGTGAAATTGATGAGTCAACATTGGTTGTACTTCATCCAAAGTTGACCATAAACCCTTTGACACGGGAAATATGGTCATATGAGCTTTTCAAAAATTATAGTTGTGTGGCATAAGACATTCACATGAAGAAGTATCCACCATGATGGTTGAGGTTTTCAAAGCAATGTGTGTGAAATATTTTCTATTCTTTGATGTATATAGATACTGAAAGTGAGAAATATACCCCCCACAACAAGAAAAAATAAACCCTAATACAAATTTGAGAGAAAGATTATTTAGAAAAGAAAAAATCACATTAGATAAATCTCTATGTGACTGGTGAATTTTCTAGAAAAATGAACTATATGGTTGTGTAGAGAACTGAAAAACTTTTCCAATTCCTATTCATTTACAAAAATAGAGTCTGTATGCCCAAGTTATGACCCCAGAAGCACAAAGAGGTAGATTTGAATTCACCACCCTATAAGAAATTTTTGAGGAAAAATTAGGGAAATTTGACTGCACCACAAGAACGGGCCTGAAACTAACTTGTCCAAGTTATACCTAATTTCATAAAAAATTGCCCAATATGCCCTATAATACACACATATGGATAATAATTAAGGCCCTAGTCACATGGGAAACTGACCACTTGGGGTTGGGGGCTAAGGCACAAGTCCCTAGTCACTCACATAACTATAGGAGAACTAGGGATGCAAATGATGTCCTAGGTGGAGAACCTATGTGTGGAGCCTGTGGGGGTCTTCATGATGGTGACGAGGTTTGAAATGGGTGGCACTGCACTTGGGAGGGTGTATCCCCTAGTGGTGTGGTGCCCAACTCAGCGCTAAAACTAGAATTTTGTGCTTTTTAAAAATTTATTATTATTTTTATTTTTTCTTTTTTCTTTTTGTTTGTACGGTATGGACTGACAAGGGCCATACAAATGCTCATATTAAAAAGGTTTTCCTCAGAAGCTCCCAACGCTAAAATTGGGAAAATTTATAATCAAAATTCAATGAATTGGCCTCCTCAATGCAATGGTGAGGTCCTTTTTGTACCAAAATGCACCAAAAAATTTCCCACCTCCAAAAATGCAAAAAAGAAATGAAGATTCCAGATTTGCTCCTATAACCCTAGTTGAGAAAAAACACTCAAAATTAGAGAAGGGGTTCATTGAATCCACACTCTAATACCATGCTAAAATTGTGAATAACATGAGACACAAGATCAAACAATGGACACAAACACCTTCTACACACGAGTTCAAAAAAATAATGATTTGTTATTCTTCAACAAGAAAATATTAAAAAAAATGAAATAATAAAAAGAGAGGAAGTGTTTTATAAGAGAAACCCTAAATGATAAAGGGATTATATCATGACAAGTGTCGTCATCCTGTGTGATGAGATAAAATGATCTAATATTATCTCTCTAGATAACAAAAAATGCACTCTTAAGTTTAGCTAAAGTGCATGAGAATAAATAAATTAGCATTATAATTAATTAAACATTAATTAATTTTTAGCTAATGCATGATTACTCTAACAATTCTTTCATGGGATTCTATTTATTTCCTTATCCTCTCATATTTGTAATTTTAGTTAAAATAATCCATTACTTTTTAGTTTTCTACCTTTTGCTCATCCTCACAAAATTTGGAGTTTGAGGATATATATTGTAGCACTTTATTTCCATTAAATAAGCAATTATGATATTAGTCTTATGTTTTAAATATTCAAATTCTAGTTATGTGATTATATACAATTTTAATATGGTATCAACACCATGATCTGTCCTAAATTTAGTCTATTTCAATGCTTTTTTAGAATAATTATATTAGATTATGAGGGGACTCTCTTTGTGATTTTTATTGCAAGTAAATTTAGAGCTTGATGAAATAACTATGATCTTAGCATAACATTTAGAAGGCTTGAGAAAGTCAATATTGACTTTTGTTTCACTAAAATCAAAGATCAACAAGCTTGCTTACAAATAAGGGTTTGGTAATTGAATCTACCATACAAGTTGTTTCTAAGGTTTTTGAGATTGAGCAAGCCCTATAATATGTTCAGAAGACCCAAAAACCTCATTTCCAAACAAATTTTTCCTTGGATCAATGATGGGATAATTTGAGGCAAAAAATTTCCCTTTATCACATAGTGGACCATATAGTCTATAAATAGTACAAATTTATAGAAATAAAAAAAATTACCCTACATGTTATATATATTGTGCAACTTGCATAAGCTACTAATGGCTAGAAACATTCACCATTCTATGGCCACTACATCACCAGAGCACCACCAACACAAATGGTGTCTTCCTCTATATAAGCTAGAGTAGCTAAATTCAACTCTTTCACTTCCTACTAAGGATTAGTGGTTATTATGTTTTCTTAGGAATTTTTCAAATATTAAAGTAAGTTTTTGTCAAATGAAAGGTAGTTTTTAGAATATTCCAACATGAAGAAAAAAACTAGAAAATCCTAGAATATTCTTTGCTAATATAATCACTAAATCATCCTCTTCTTCCCTCTAAAACTAACCCCTCTTTAATGGAGTTTTGATATTGGTACTTGAAGTGTAAAGGATCCATTCTTTCTTAGTTTTTCTCCTTTTTTCAAGATTTTTTTATAAGGGCTAATTTTTCAAGAGAGTACTAGTGGTGCAGATGGTTCTTAATATTGATATCTAGTTTTTATAAAGATTATAGATTCTCACAAGTGATTCTCAATAGTTCTTATTTTGAGAATCTTTGGGGCTTATCTCGAGCTCATATAATATCATTTTAGGGTGCAATTTTTTGGAAGTGCATAATTTTCCATTTAATTCTAATTGATGTAGTTTGATCTAGTCTATTTTGTATCAATAATTGTAGTTTTATCTCAATGGCCTATTTTGGACATTTATAACACACTAAAACCAATACCACTTTGCTAATTTGGAAAGTGGAAACTATAATCACACTAAGTGTAAAGTGTCATCATCATAATTTATTGTGGAGGTCTGAAATTAAGTTATTTAGGGGGGTATTTATAAAAAAATACACTCAATTTATCATATCAGGTACTTGTCTTTTAGGTGTCTTACACATGGGATTTTGTAATCATGGACTACAATAAAATTTCATCCTAGGTGGCTTCATCCATCGACTTCTAGTGTTTCTACAAAAATAATACATAATAAGGGATGAGAATTTATTTTAATGAAATTAAATATGATCCTACCTCCATCTTGATTAAATATCACATTGAGTTGCATTTGGATCCTCTAGTTCTATCTTTTCCAAATCTTACTTATGACTTGACACATCTTGATTCACATTGGTTCACATCTCTATTTGGGAACCTATGGTAAATGATACTAAATATTGCATATGGTTCACATAAAATAACACCTCAAATTGAGAGTCATCTATTATGGTTAATATTCTTGAATCATAATGGTACTTTCTCATATGGATTTTTTTTAGTCATAGTTCAACATCAACATCAAGGTACAAAAGAAAATTATAGATTTATTCATCATTTTTAATCCTCTTTTGGGGAGGAGTTTTTTCCTATGTGCTTTTCCTCATCTTTTGAGGGGCATCATCATTGTACATGAATACATGATTATGTCTATCTGACATAATCCATTTCATATTTCATATTTCTCTTAAGACAAGGTGCGTGTAATTGTTTAATTACATATTTTTATATTAAGTTTACTTAGATAATTTATTTTTAATTATTTAGGTGATTTATTTTTATTACTTAGGTAGGATACAATAATTGAGTACACATCATTTCTGTAGTGTCCCTCCAAATGTTGCACTTTTTTTTAGTTTTTTTTTTTGTTCTGTTGGTGGTTGTTTTAGTTGTTTTGATACTATGTTACTTTACTTTAGTTATGGCACTGATACTATGTTGGTTTTATATTGTGTTGATGATACATTAGATACATTGTTGATCATTTGATTATGTTGTGTGGTGAAATTAAGATGAACATTATGTGTGCTATGGTTATATGATGTATCTGATGTTGTTTATAATATAGTAATTGTATGTTAGTCTTGTTGAAGGAGATAATGTAGCATTACTCACTCGTGAGTACCCTGCTACACTGCAACTCTCTTTCACAGTGTGATTGTCGGTTTATGCGGATATGTTTGACAATGTTGTTTTATGTAGTTTGCAGGTACCAGGCATTGGCTTCACTTGCTTTGTCAGGTCTAAGTGTACCCTGGCCCAATGGAAACATGTTGTATCAGAGATATGTTAGGTCCCTCTTTGGCCATCGTTCCTTTATGAGACTATTATCTGTGTTGTCACCCATCATTGAGTTGTTGTTAAGTCTGTTATGTTGTCTTGTTTGGGAATTAATTAATTTAGTTAAATGGTTAATTAAGTAATTTATTTGATTTAATGTGATTTTATTTAAATGTTAAATTAAATCGAATATGTCTATATGGTTTGATTTATTAAATTAAATTAAACAAGATGTTTATTCTAAATGTAATTGTTAATTTTAATGTGCAAACTTAAAATATATGAAAAGTGGATATTTTGAAAGGGCTTGTATTCAACAGATCATAAACAAATATCTAAAATCTTGACTTTGAGTTAGAATATTGATTTGGAGTTAGAAATTGTGATCTTGAGTAAATTGTTTAAGTTGGAACTAATTGATCAATCTTGATTGCATGCTCAGTTAAGTCTTGTGACTTTGAGTCAATTGTAAATGCATTAAAAGCTTTTGGTTATGCAAATATCATTCACAACAGTTTTTCTGAGAAGCTTCTTGTTTTTTTACTGTATTTTTGTTTTCGAAAGCTCTGTGAAAAAGAATTTGGGAGGATTTTTGTGATTTGATTTTGGATTGGGTCTGAAGATCGCGATATTCAAAGTTAATTGAAAATCCAAAATTCTTCTTCTTCGAATCTTTGATTGTTCAAGCGAGATTTAACAGGTTCTTTTCTTTTCTATCTGATTTTAAATCTAAAGATAAAATTTCTGAATGTTATTTTTTTTTAAATTAGTTTCACCTGAGTCGCCAACGTAGTGTTCTATGCCTCTTTAGTCTTATACATTGCTACAGGTCGGATGGGGAATTTTGTTATCTATATTCTTCATGGTCGCCACCACAGTAGGTCCTTGTAGGTTGAGAAATTTTAGATTTTAAATCTAATTGTTTTCGGATTTGATTGTGTGATAGTCTTTTTTCATCAATGTTTTGGATCACACTCAGTGATCCATCATTAAGATAGGTTGAGAAATTTTAGATTTGATGATATCAGTCCTGTTTCATCTTTTATTAAAACCATAGCTAAATGTGTTAATCTGATCGAATTTTCTTTTAGGTGTTAATCTGATCGAATTTTCTTTTAGGTGTTGTCTTAACATGCAACGCATCTACTCTCTCTCTCTCGAACTGTAGATTTCTCGAACTGTAGATTTGAATATATTCTTTATCAGTTTCTCCGTGAACATAATAATATGAAAGACTTTTAAATTTGAATAGGTGAGATTTGAAACGAGTAAATGTGAATACCTATGATCAAAATATTGTGGTCAAAGGAGTTACAAATATCATGCCTTATAGAATTCATTCGCTGCAACCATTTGTTATAGTGTAACTCTCTTCCATAGGCATAATCTTTTTAACCTCCATTGGCGCAACCTCTGATGTTGATTGTTTGTTAAGACCAATTAATATGATCTAAGTCTTGTTGGTATTAGCAAGTACAGTAGACTAAACTGGAGTTTTGTTATGTATATGGGAGGAGAGGTTGATAAGCACTATTGTTTAGTGTTAAGTCATAAATACTATTCGCCATACATTTGTCTAATCTTTTACTAACTACAGATACCTACTTTCCATTTAATCACTGTAGGCTACTTCTGTTTAAATATTAATCGGCCTCTTACTCGTGTTAAGTATGTTTATATATATATACATACGTGTAGACCTACAGTTATAATGTTCAATTATTTCTGATTCTTCGTACCTTACTGTATTCAAATTAGGTTTGGGGAATAGTATTATATTAGTAAATGTGTTCAAATACCTTTTATATATATATATATATAAATATAATAGAAAACTTTGAATTTAATTGGTCTGCTTTAAGTTCGGTTAAATAAAGTAATTTTTGGTTATTTAGTTTAAAAGAATATTAAAATTTAGATCTAGTATCTTTTGGAACAAATAAACATTTATATGTAATATAAATGCTTAAATGAATTTGAATGATTCTATTTATACTAAGTTTTCTTTTATTTGAATAGAGTGGCCATGTTATCTTTATGAATGAAGAGATAATATTTAAGATTTGGTTTTTAAATGAATATGGTATATAAATTGTGAATTAACAAGCTAACACTTTGAACTATTCTTTTAGTTTTTGATTAGTGTCAAAGAAAGCTTTTGTGCGATTTATTGTTAAAAATTATCAAAGTGAAAGATCATTTGGTTTCTGATATGAAATTTTTACTTTTCTAGAGGCTAGGGAAACCCTTTGAATGAATTGTTTAATCTATTTGAGTCATGAAGTTCATTGATATAGTTTATTGTGAGACTAGCCATGCACGTTGTATTTGATACCTATGTGGTGATTGGAAGTAAAATGTTTAAGTCATGATGAGATGTGCTCATTCTTGGTTTTATTTATTGTGCATGATGGTTGTCTTTGGCTTGATTTGTGAAATGAGTTATATTATTGGGAAGAGTGGCTTTCGATAGGGGTCGAGACCCTAAGAGGTAGCCACGGTAACCTATCAGGAGTTTGTAATTCAGTGAAAACCTAATTAAATGTACTAGGGGTTGGGTAGTGTTCACTAATTAATTCAAATAATTTGTATGCATCTCCTTATACCTTAGTGCTTGTAAAGATTAAGGGTAGGTTGATATGGCCTAGAATGGCATGATCGTCTGCCTTGTCTTCTTGAAAGGTAGTTTGATTCAACATGAGTTTGTTTAAGGGCCGGGAATCGGTAGAGATTTCCAGGGTAACTCGATATGAGGGTCGGTAATCTAGAAAGATTCACCAAGGTAACCTATAATAAACTATGTGATGACACTCTTTTCCTAATGCATGATATGTGGTCTCTTGTGTAGAGTTACCCTTGTTTATATTGTTGTCTTTGGGAGCATTGTTTGTCTTTATGTGGTTTAGATATTGTTATGTCATGATATGCATGTCAGGCCATGTAAATGTTATGTTTTGTCTTCTTTCTTGTTACCTTTGTGGACCTAATATTATCTCCTAGCACGGAGGGAGTGGACCTTAGGTTACCATGTGGTTGGGAGGAACATGCTATATCCTCCATTGTGTCCCCATGCAGGTGTTGTGGTGCGAGGATGATATTGTTCTTGTGACAGGTTCCTGGCTTTACAATGTTCATGATGTTGGACACTGAGCGTGCTCATGAACGAGGTTGTCAAATCTGATATGTTCTTCATCTATATTGTATACACTCTTGATGTGTAAGAGTGAACTTATTGTAATGATATTATGTTGATACGAGATTTGTTATATTCTCACTTGATGTAACTTGAATATATAACTTGACTACATTATGATTATATGATTAGATCATTCATTATTGCTATGTTCTATTATTATATTTTAAGTCATTGGTTAGATGATGTGATGTTCTTACTTGTAATTGTAAAGTAGCATTGTCACGGAACCATGTGAATGTATGTGTATATATTTCTATGCTACTTTTGTAACTCTTGTTGTAAATGAATGTCTTTTAAAAAAAATTGTTCGGTCTTTTTGTTGCTTTATGTGTTGTTCTTTGAGTTCCCTGGCGGGGCGTTACAATTTCCTTCTTTCATGGGATTTAAATTTTTTCCTTATTCTCTTAGATTTGGAAACATTGTTAAAACAATACCACATTATTTATTTTTTTCCGCTTCATCATCCTCATTAGATTTAGAATTTTGAGGCTATGTATTGAATCTATTTTCTTCCATTGAATAATAAAATCTAATATAGTCTCATATATTGAATATTCAAATTACTATTTTATGATTAGCTATTAGATATTTGTTCAAGTAAAATTCTTTTCTATGCAAAATTCCAACAATACCAATTTTAGCGCAAGCAAGAGAAGCATGGGATTACTACCAATTATGTTTGATTTAGAGTCACTAAAACATCTTAAAAAATCAATTTTACTCATTTCTTCCACCATAACAATCATGGGGCCACAATTCTTTAGAGTACTATGTCAAATAGTTTATATCTTCTCTATTTCAATAGTTTGCATGTATGCTTCACAATCATGGCATTCCTAAGACCAAATGTAAGTGGAAATGTAAAAATATTTTGGAGATATTTTACTCCTATGTGTACCTTTCATGTAAAAACCTACCCATCCTTACACAATGTAAGGAAGTCAAGGTAGTTCAAACTTTCCTAATTTATTTGAAGTTCCACTTTTCCCTTAATATTCTTTGATAAGTGGAAATTCCACTTGTAAAATATGTAATTTTACATTGAACTTTACTTTGTAATTTTAAAATTGAACAAATTTTAATTGAAATTACAAAATTTAATAACTCCAAAATTATAAAGTATATAAATTTTTTGAAGAAATTTAAATCTTACCTATTTTGAATTACTTTAGAAATTTACCAATTAAATGATTTAGTTAATTAAATAATCAGAATTTGACAGATTTAATAAAATCACATAGTACAACTTACTTGCAACTATATGTCAAACCTTAAAATGTTTGTGAACTCCTCTTGTGAACCCATTATACCTACACCTAATCTTATATTTTTAAATTAGCATTTCAAAAATCAAGGAGAGCTAGTTGTAACGTTCTATCAACCTTTTGAGTTATTTTGTGACTTTATGAAAATGTAAACTACATTGAAAACCCAAAATTATGTCACTTAGATCATTTAATCATTTGATTTATTTCACATAAATTAGTTAAATGGGGAAGTTGTGAGTCAAATTAAACCATATTTTGACACTTTCAATTTTTTTTACAAACCATTTACATCTATGACCAACTTATTGATGACTCTAACTTTGATAAGTAACTTGATTCTTTAAAGGGAAAAATTATGAACAAGAATTCATGGTGTAGATATTAATGTTTTTAATTTAATTATATAGAGGTGAAAAAAATATTTTGTGTAAACTTGGGACTCTAACATAATTTGTGGGATTAAAACTAAATGACGTGTTAATTTAATGAATGCAAAAGTTCAAAATTTTATAATGTCAAAAATATGGATAATAGTTGGCTCTTATTGGTGACAAGGACCTTGTAGAAATAGTAGGGACCTAAAATATCTAGCAAAAGGCCAGTGTATTTTTTATTGGACATAGATTAAATATTTAACATTATAGAGCAATGAATAGGGGATAAACCAACATAAACAAAAAAATGAATGAGAAAGTACAAACACACCAAAATTGAAATAAAAATGAAAAAAATCCTAGGTAACCTATGTACATGGTAGGAGACCCCTACCTCAATTTCTTCATTGAGAATTATTTGAAACCATTAATAGCATAAAATAAGTAAAAACCTATGTATACCAAGGAGCTATATCTATGAAGTTTCCATAATCCAATTTTCTTATATTCTTTCATGATGAGGGATTTGAAGCCTTTAAAATGCATATGTTTTAGAAATAATACACCATACCCAAAAAACCAATCTTCATCATAGGAATTAGAATCTTGATCTACTTCAATGTCACCATGTGTAACATCAATCACAATCCGAAAATGATGCAGGAGAATCCAGGGTAGGAGCAATCTTGCATCACCCAAAAAAATTGTTTATTTTAATTTTTGTTAGGTTTAGTGATAGTAGGACTTCTATTTTTAGTAAGTTGGAATTTGTGCATACATGTACATGAAATCTTACACAACTCCACAATTGTAAAATTAAGTTATTGATGAAGGAACCATCTCGATATCATTTATAGTTTGTGATATATTAAGGTTTTTGTTTTTTGAACCCCTTGTCAATTCTTCAAAGTTAATTTTGAGGCACTTAGAGGCCCTAAATAGGCCCAAAAATTGGCCAAAACCCAAAATTATTTAAATAATAACTTTGGTGCAAGTTCATTTTTTTACATAAGCTTTCCAATGGTTCAAATAGTTCATCAATCCAATGTCTGGTTCAAAATTTATAGCTCTCAAAAGTTGTGTTACAAAATTTAATAGGGTGATAAAATGGATAGTTGGATCTTTGAACACACAAGAGGGGGGAGTTAAACTTTCCAAAATATTCAAAGGTGGTGGAGAAAGAGAGGAGTGTTATTGGTATCAAATAAAGAGGTGAAGTGAGGTTACAGAGGATGGATCTGCATTAGTGTAGATTGTGGCTCTAGCTTGTAGAGTTTTCTAATAGAGTTGAATCTCTTTGTAGTGAGATAAGCCCATGTGGTTGTAGCATTGCACTTTTCTACATTTTGCATTTCATTTTATTGAAGGATTAGAAAGTGGCTTGTTTTCCTTCTTGACAGTTTCTATGTGAATCTATGTTTTTGTGTCATATGTGAGTGTTGGGTGGAGTAGCCCTTCATCAAAAAATCTCTATTTATTACTTTCCAAGAATTTATTTTTAAGGTTATCCCAATTTTTGATCCATCCTTCTTTTAAATGTTGAAACCAATTAACATTTCGACCAACAAGGGTTTTAATAAATAACCTTATGAATATATTTTTTTCATTAACTCCTAAAATCCCACAAGCGAGAGTAAACGTTTGATGTGATTATTTTCATCTTGTGAATTTCCCCTATAAAATTTGTGAAATGTTTCCTTGATCTTGAAGACAAGGTTGTATATTGAGTCAAAGCCAAAGGGCCAAAGCAAGTTCCTCATGGCTTAGGTATAATTAGTACCATGATACAACTATGGAAAATGAAGACAGTGTTTACCTTATTATAACATAATTTAATTCATGGTATCCATTAGTTCCATTAGGTTTTCCTTATAGAGTCACTAACCTCTATTTTGGGAGAAGTACCTTCAAATATCTAAAAAATGAAAATGTGCCATTTTCCTCCCCAATAGAGTTGCTGCTAGAAAATTGTTGGCAAATGGATTTTCTTTATCAAATCACAACAATTATAATGGTGAAAATCCCTCAAGAAAATGAGGTTACCTTTGTTGGTCTATGGATCCTGATCAACCTTTGGTGTTAACATTTTAGTCACTTTTCCTGGTGCAGTTTCCTCGAAGCAAAAAATGCATATATTTTTAATAAAGAATTTGTTGGAAATTCCTATTAAAATTTTGTTATGAAATAGTTAATAAATTGCCCAAAATAATTAAAAGTTCTTTCTACGGATTGAATTAATAATGGTCACACGAATTGAAGGTGGAAAGTCATGGCATAAAGTGTTTGATGCTCACAACAAAGGAAATATGTGAAGAGTGAATAATGAATAGTGCACGGATGAAGGTGGAAGTCATAGTTTAGTGGTAACACGTAGCACAATGCATGGGAAATTTGAACAATGAAAATCATGTACATTTTATGTTGCACATTGCAACAAGTTTTCTGTAGGCTTATGTAATTATTTTTGGATGGATGTTTTAATAAAATTTGGATGGTTGTTGTTTGTGGATGTAGCCCAGAAAAGGGTGAACCATGTTAAATTTTTGTTGTCTCACCTCTGTGTAATTTCCATTTCTCTATTTTGTTATTTGAAATATGTATTTAATTGATAATTTAATTCCTCATTCCTAGTGGTAAATCCCAACAACCTTTAATATAAGTCATCAACTATGTATAGTAGAAAAAGTGTTGTACAACAAGAAGTGAGTTTTTAGGGTTTTTCAACAAAAAACTAATTTCTAAAATAGAAATACTTACATCAATTCCTTAAGTAGGAAACAAACTTTGAAAATAATATGTGTAAATAAGATTTGAGAAAAATATGCTAATTTATCAAGTAGGAAATTAGACTTTGACAAATCACATAAACATGCAAATGGAAAATCCTATAATAATGAGTCACACCTTTTGGTCAAAGTAGGAGATTGAAATCAACATTTTTAACTAAATCTCCACTTTTGAGAACTATAGTAGCTAAACCATTAAGAATTTGAAGATGATGTGAACTAGTGATTTGTGTCAATTTATGTGTAGATTCTAAATATATTTCTATTTATTTTTATTTTAAAATAAATTATGTATTTTCTTACGTAGCTGGTTAAGGTCGCCAATAGCTATTTTGATGTGGAGTCCATTAAATCAATCTGGAGGAAAGTTTTAAGAGTCATTATGGAGTATATCACGGTTGACGGGCGCTTCACCAGGGCGTATGGTTATCACTTTGCCATTTTGAACCACTTCCATCACAAGGTTCATATCTATTTTCCTTTTTACTTATTCTCTTCTCTGAAGAACTGCCTTGATGAAGTTGAAAGAAACCCTAGGAGGATTTCTATTATTCACCCTGGTCTTGTCAGGCTCATCTATGAGCATTATCAAAATTTACCTGCTTTGCCTAAAATTGTTGATGTTGGGGATTTGGATGATGAGGATACGGAAAGTAGCAGGGAAAACGATCCCCTGGCCCCTCCTGCTTTTTCCCTTGTTGGGTCTAAAACCACTGCTCCCCAGTCCCTTTCTTGTTGGAATGCCCTTATGGATTATGCTCTGCCTTCTTGTCCTAATCTGCAGCCTTCGCATGATTGCCCTATCCCAGGTTTTGCTTCGCCCTCTTGTTTTAATCCCCAGTCATCTCCTAGTTGCCCTACCTCGGGTTTGGTCTCTAGTTTTAAAGGTACCTCGGTTACGAAATTAGTCTCGTACTTGGGGAATTCTATGGAAATTCTTTTTGATAAACCTATGGTCAGTAAAGAGTCAGCCCCTAGTGCCCCTGCGTCTGGAAGATTTGTGAATGCCCCTAAAGATTCCCCTAATCAGGGTGAAATTAATTCTGCCCTGAATAACCTCAGGCCTGAGGACATAATGAATGTGGTGGAAAAAAGTACGGATGGCCTTTTCACTATTCTTAAGTGGACCCAGAAGGAAGTTTGTGACTTGAAAGGCTGTAATAAAGATCTCAACAACAGAGTCATGGAATTGGAGCAGAAGATTAGCTGGAGTTGTAATGAGAATGAGGGACAGGACACCCCCTTACCGGGGAAAAGACAGCAGTCGCAGGAGGAAAGATTGACTAGGCTCGAGTGCAATATGTCCAAGATTGGCCAAAATATCAGGGCCACTGTGGCGAATAATTACAAAATTGCCAGGCACAATGCCATTATCATCAATGCTATGGTGGAAAAGTTAGAAAAAAATCAAAAGGGCTCGCTGGTCGTGGACTTGGATGCAGACAGAGGTTGTAGCAGATCTGTTGCTGAAGGGATTTCGACTCGCATCCAGGCCCCTGCTTCTCCACACACGGTTCAAATCCTCAAGCAGGGGTTACAGGATATGAATGAAGTTGAAAAGGAAGCCGAGGAGTTGATGAACACCTTGGAATAATGTTGCGGTGGTTGTTTCTGGTTTTTTGGCAGTCCTTTTTTCTGGACCATGTTGTCTCTTTGTGCTGTCGTTTCCTTTTTGGGACAGCTATCTATTTGTTCGAACTTTTTATGCTCTATCTTTGTAGTTTTTAACTTTGTGGTTTTAGGTCTCTATAAAACTTTTTTTTTCCTTTTCAAAAACATTTTTGAAAAGTGACATTATGTTGTAGCACATAACTTTTTTTCTAGAAAGGATAAAATTTTATTTTTTAAAAAATATATTTGTAACACCAATATCTAGTGGATGGATATTTTTTCATAATTTTTTGCTAGATGCTTCATTTCTAATATTTTTGAAGTCAGGGTAATTATAATTTGGACATAGGTGTATGTTGTATCACATAACTTGTTTTGTATATATCAAAATTCTTTTTTTTTGCTGAAACAATGACATAAATACCTAATGCACAAATATTTTTTGGATTTTTTTCAATATTTTATTGTTTTCCACATGTTTAGGAAAAAAAACTCAATGTTTGGTGGAAAACCTATGTTCAATAAAAATTAGAAAATAAATACATAATAAAATAAAAATATATTAAAATTATATTTGTTGGAAAACTCGTTTTGAGGACTACCATCTTACAAATTATCCTGTCAATTTAATTCTATTTGAAGTGTTGGATGTTGTGGTGTGTTGTTGATATGTGGTTGTCATTGATGTCAACACTATTAGCATTGTTGCATTAGAAGTTGTATATGTCGAGGATATTGAGAAAATTGTTATAAGAAGTGCTACAGGTTGTCAGTGGTGAAGTAAAGTTCAGTTTCTCGGTGTGTTCAGTACATTGCTATTCAGAGGTTGTGGACTAAAGGGTTTCTTTTTTAGTATATCTATTTTATCCACGTCAAGTTTCAGAGATCCACATGAAGATTTGATCAAGTAATGAAGATTTGTATTCTGACAGTTTTTATGTTACTTCAGTTTGTGTTCCTGAATGAAGATCATGTGATTTCAGTAAGTTCAATTGTTGCATATGCTTCTATGGTGTTTCATGATGCTTGAGGATGTTTCTAGTTTGTGCTATATTTGTGTTGTCCACATTGATCGTTGTGCTCGCGATCAGAGATTTTCTCTTGTGTGTTCATGTTTTTCATGTTCTTGGCCAACTAGGTGTCGAAGCGTGTTGTGGATCTTTGAGGAGTAATTAATTGAAGTGGTTCATGTTTGAGGAATTTTTTTTTTGTCTTCACTATGTTGTGGCCAACCTTGGTTGATTCGTATGAATAATCTTTATTGTTTTGGCTGACTGTTTATATTCATTTTATTATTTTGTTGAAGCTGACTTATAGCAATGTAATTTCTTGTTGTGGATATATAACAGCGATTGTTTTATCATTTTGAAGTGTGAATGAGAGTGAAAGTGTGAATTGTGCGAGTCCTGTGTGAAAATAATGTATAGATCATTCAAAGGCAGAGCAAAAATTGAAGAAGAGTGAAGAAGTGTTTGTGTGCTTAACCAAAACTGTAATTAGGTATTAGCAGATGCTACTTTTCTCAGTTCAAAATCTGATGGATTTAATCAAAACCTTTCTGTAAGATAGTGTGTCTTCCTTTGGGTAGTAAGCCTATTTTTATTTGAGTAGTGAGCTCTAGGAAATGTGCCTGAATGCATGTGCATTCCTCATTCATATTTTCTTATACTTTTAATAGGGTATAATCTTGTGGACTAACCTCCACCGTGGTTTTTCCCCTAATAGGGTTTCCACGTAAAATCTTGGTGCCATGTGTGATTCTGATGTGTTTTTCATTTATGCTTTCATGATTAATGATCAGATTTGAGAATAAGGTTAATAAGTTGAATAAGTTTGAAATTCGGTGATAACTGATTCACCCCCCTCTCAGTTGTCTACCCTTGAGTTTCCAACAATTGGTATCAGAGCAGGTTCCTTGGAAGAAGTTTTACAGCTTGAAGTGATTGGGGATGGTGACTTATAAGAAGGATAGTCCTAGATTTGATGGAAAAAATTATTCCTTTTGGAATACTCAAATGGAGTGCCATCTGAGATGCATTGGTGAACCCTATTGGAGCATTACAAAAAATATATATGTTATTCCACATAATGGTCCTACTACTTATGTTGAGATCAAGGATGTTGAGTATAATATTAGGGCTAAGGAAGCATTTTTGAATGCTTTGACTGATACTGAGATGACAAATGTGATGGATCTGAAGGTTGCTTATGAGATCTGGAAAAAGTTGGAAACCTTGTATGAAGGTGATGCTAATGTGAAGATTGCTAAGCTACAAAGTCTGAAAGGGAAATATGAAAATTTGAAAATGGGTGATGATGAAAATGTTACTACTTTCATGAAAAGAGTGAATGAACTTGTGTGTGGTATCAGATGTGCTGGTGGATAGATAGATGAATCTGAGATTGTTGCTAAAGTGCTTAGATCCTTGCCTGATTCCTACAAAGTCAAGGCTAGTGAGCTATTAAAGAGCTCTGAACTGTGACAAATAATACCAGAGATATGTTGATTGGTAAGCTTACTACTTTTGAGTTGAGTGAATTTGGTGATGCACTTCCTAAGGTTGAATCTGCATTCAAGGCCACTACTTCTGGAAGAGATAAACAAAGATATGATCCTAGTGAAAGTTCATCTAGAAAGACATTTAAGTATGAGGATGAAATGAGACAGCTCGATGAAGAAGAAAGAGAGCTTGAAGAACTTGAAGCATTGATTGTGAAAAGAGAAGCTAGAGGACAAGGTAAGTATAAAGGAAATTTTCCTATTAAATGTTTCTCTTGCAATAAGATAGGTCATTTTGCATCAAGGTGTCTTGAGAGAGTTTACAAGTCAAGATTTAACAAGCCTAAATTCCAAAAGAAGTGTTACTATGCTGTTGATGAAGGTGTGACAAATGATGAATCTGACAAAGGAAATGCAAGTGAAGATGAATTTTTGTTTATTGCTATCAAGGAAATTAATCTTGTGTCTACTGATTTTGCTAGTTGTAGAAATGTGGAGAAAGCGCTAGCTGCACGAGTTGAAGAGAAAGATGAATGGGTAATTGACAGTGGTTGTTCTCATCATATGATAGGAGATAAAAGTAAGTTTGTGAGTTTGGAAAAGTATGATGGTGGTGTTGTGAAATTTGGTGATAATACAACTGGTGTGATATGTGGAAGATGATGCATTTCTCTTGATGGTAAGCATAATATTGATGGTGTCTTGTATGTTGAAGGTTTAAAGCATAATCTTTTGAGTGTTGGACAAATGGTTGATAAGGGATACAATCTTCAGTTCATAGATGGTAAGTGAAAAATATTGGGAAATTATGGAAATGTGATTGCATCAGGTACACAAAAAAGGTAATATTTTCCACCTGAGTGCTGCTAGTAAAAGTTGTTTGATTGCTCAAATTGATGAAAGTTGGTTGTGGCATAGGAGAATGTGTCATGTTAACTTTGATAATATTGTCAAGATAAGTTCCACTAAGGTTGTGAGAGATCTTACTAAGTTGATGAAACCTACTAATGCAATATGCAAAGAATGTTAGTTAGGAAAGAAAACAAGAATTTCATTTCAGAGTAAACAACAAAATTCAAATGGATTGTTGGATCTTGTGCATACTAATTTGTGTGGTCCTGCTAGAACTAGACGTTTACAAGGATACAGATACTTCATGTTACTTATTGATGACTATTCAAGGATGATGTGGGCTACTTTCATAAGGGAGAAATCTAAAGCTCTAGAAAACTTCAAGATCTTTAAGGCTATGGTTGAGACAAAGATAGGTCTGAAGATTAAGTGTCTGAGATCATATAGAGGTGGTGAATTCACTTTCGGTGAGTTTAATTCTTTTTGTGAAGAGCATGGAATAAAGAGACAATTATCTGCACCGAGGACCCCTCAACAAAATGGAGTTGTGGAAAGGAAGAACATAACAGTTCTAGATGCTACTAGAACCATGATGTTGGACGGAAATGTACCTCATATATACTAGAGAGAAGCTGTGAATACTACTATGTACACACTTAACTAGGTACAAATCAAAGGTGATATTGGTAAGACTCCTTTTGAGCTATGGACTGGTCAAAAACCTATTGTTAAATATTTCAAGATCTTTGAAAGAAAGTGTTATATCAAAAGAGATGAAGATATAGGAAAGTTTGATACTAGGAGTGATGAAGGAATCTGTTGTGCCTTCAGCACACACGCCCCGTTCGAAACAGGGACCCTCTTTTCCTTTCAACCTGCTGGGTCATTTTTTGTTGCCGCCTCATTTTGCATGCCCCGTTTTGATGTCCCGAAAGGTCAGCATACATTCGAAGTTTCATCATAAGTTGACCATACTACTCCCTTTTAATTTTGTCAAGTTTTGGCACTTTACAGGGTCTCTCTGGCAGTTTGCCTCTGCCAGCAGCCTTGGGCCCAGCCGGGCCCGCCCCTTTAGGTTTCCCTGTTGTGTCCGCTATTCCCGATGACAGAGGGATGACGTCTTCCCAGATCCCAGGTCCCGGCATCCTATCTTCCGTTCGGTGAAATTTTTAGAGTTTCGGCTGCTTTCGGACCTTCCGGGCCCGAGACCCCGGACTTCCGCTTCCGAAGTTCTATGGGGGTCTCGTCGTTTTCGATGGCGAACCTCTGGCGGAGCTTCACCCTCCGGGCCCCAACCTCCCCTTTTCCGCCGGTGATTTCCAAGCTAAACTTATCAAACAGCTGCCGTCCTGCGCCTTCCCAAGTGTCGGACCACGAATCTCCCACCACCGTCCGCAAATTCAAAATCCACCAACCCAATTGCTCGTCGTACCTACATTTATTGTGACCATTAATGGTGGTGGGAGTATAAATATAAGGTCCAAGCCTGTCATTCTCACTTGACAGTGTTGCAGAGAGTGATCAAAGAACTTGCCAGAGGATCCCACCATCTTCGAGACCTTCACGCGCATCGCCCTCGCCGTCACTTGACCGATTGTGAGTAGATTCCACACCTCCCCGCATCGAGTGTTTGAGGTAGGTTTTCCTTTCACCCTCCCGAACAATGTTTTCATGATATCTAAGGCTTAAAAAGAGCAATAACCATCAAAAGGACACGTGAATGATAAAACATGACACAACGAACAAAACCCATGTCTTAAAGCTTGAGAAAACCCAACATGGCACTTTCATGATCAATCAGGAACTTGTCCTACACGCGGCTGTTCTTCATAGGGGCATTCGCCCTTTTCAGGCCCAGACTCCTCCTTCACCGCCTGGACTCTTACGAAAACTACAAATTTCAAAAACGGCTATCCCGTCTTTCGGGCCCGAACCATCAGGTTTCCTTTGTCGGTTCGCCATCCGGCATGCAAACTCAAAAATCTTAAACAATATTGGGCTGCATTCCTATTCCCCGAGCCCGTACCTCAGGACTTCCACATCCGGGAGTCTTCCGCGCTCCCACTATTCTCTAATGGTGAATGGACCCCGTCTCCCCAGTCCTCGGTTATCGCCCCTTATCGACAAGACATATTACTTTCGACGAGATGTTACAACGAGCCCCTTGGAGTTATGCAGAAAAATATTTTTCATCGCTGAGACCTTCACCCTTTGGCAAGACCCCTTGGCGAACACACCTTGTTCTCCCCGAGCTACTCTGTCGACGTAACATTTGCGTTGGCAAAACCTTACGCCGACTCCCTTTTCCTTGGGTGAGCACGAAACAAGTCGAAGAGACATCACCAGGTCGGGGAGACCTTTCTTCGACTTTGAATATTTCACCGAAGGCTCCCTTTATTGGCAGGACCCTCTGCATCGCCAAGAAATCACGGCGATATCTCCATCCTTCGCCGAAACCATCATCTCCTGCCGAGGCTTCCTCGTCTGTCGGCAAGACCCCCTAGTGTTGGTGAGAGGTCTTACCGAAAGCAAAACACTACCCCGAGACCCATCATCTTCGGCATGACATAATGCCTTCACCAAGACATCACAGCGATATCAATTTCTCTTGGCGATTCCACGTGGTCTTCGCGGAATTTTCTCAGGCGGTGAATGCCTAGCATCCTTCCACCTCCCGGATCTCGGGCTTCCTTCTGCCATTGGGGAACCCCGTTGAACCCTGAACGTCCTCGACCATGCCAGGATTCGCTATCCGGGACTCTATCCCTCCTTCGCCATTCCGAAAAGGAAAATCTTACCTGCCTTTCCAAGCTCTGGGCTCTGCCTCCCCAATCGCCATGAAACTCAAGATGATGATCCAATGTCTGAACGAAGAGTTGGGTCCGGCCTGCCAAGCCGCCCCTTCTGGACTTTCGTCTGATGATCGCCGTCCCTAACGGTGAAAGCGCCGCAGCATCCCAGCCGCTTGAGCCCGATCACTTGAAAATTGTAAAACTTTTGGCCGCCCTTCGAGCCACCGGGCCCCAGACCTCAGAGTTCCATCTTCGGAACTCCGTTTCTTCTCAGGCATTTCAAACAACCATCTCTGAATGGCTTCCCAGCCTTGTACCTCTGGATGCTCCTTAATTGATCTAAATGAACTCAAATTTGGAATCTGACCTCGACCCACGTGCTTAAATTTGGCCCTCTTTGTTATGATCCTTTTGAACCATCAAAGTTCAGTTGGGAAAGATCTTCTGGATCGTTCCTTCCCGTTTCCCTTTCTAGATAGCATTCCTGCCAGGTAAGTCTGATCCTCCGAGCCCGGACTATCCCAAAGCCCTCAATCAAAAGACAGATATCGTTGAGAGATAGAAGTATCATTTTATTAATGATAATTTACTTTAGGCTGATTTTATGGGATCTCGACTAACATGAACACTTTTGTGATCCATTGCACTAACTATGCCTTTGCTTGCAGAATATATGGAATCAAGTGCAAGACCTTCAGGGGCTGCTGTCGAAAAGGACAAAGGAAAGAAGTTGAGCAAGACTCCTCGAGGAAAAGAGGATAAAGACCAAATGAAATACCAGTTCCAGGGTGAGCCTCTGCACTCGAAGGTTACCATGGATTGGAAAGAAATCACCGACACCAACATAGGCCATGTCGATATTGACGAGTTTACATGAAGGGTTAGGGTCAATCCAACGACCAAGAATGCAAGACTAATAAGACAAAGTGGAATTGCAAAAGCTGCGGGCTTTCCTCCATCTCTTGTAGCCCCTGAACTCGTCATGGCCTGTTGGTAGGCATATCAACCAGATACAAGAAAAATTGTTGACAGGGATGGTAACATTCTCGCCGACATGTCGGCCGAAAGAATCACAAAAACCTTTCGTATTCCCACATTTCAAGAAATGGAAATGCCTACCATAGAGGAATGCCAAGCAACATGGGATGACAACCCAGTAGGATGCAAAAGGTTAATCAATCAGCATTGGCTTAAAGAAAAGCGGGGCAGCGCTGCGAAGGTTCCTCATGAACTCTTCCACAGTGATTTCCACGAAGATTACCATGACCTAGTCACAATGCTAAGCAGGGTTATGGGTCTTCCTACGACGACTTTCTTTCAAGAGTGGATGGTGTATTTTATTGAGCAGATTCTTCGTGGGAATGAAGACATTACCACAAAGATTTCATTTTATTGGGGAGGTATAATAAGCGACTGCTTCCATGAGTAGTTCGTCAATGTGAAGAAAAGCTCAAAGTTTTATATGACTTCATACCTCGTCTACTCCTTGGTGGATCAGAGGCAATACAACGGGTTGTTTGTGGCACCCGATCAGGAGCAGGGTCGAAGACTCAAGGCCTATGATAGATACCCACAGCTCCAGTACCAAAACTTCAAAAAGGAGTACTGCAGAGTGAATGACGCCTTTATCAGCCACATCGTCAGAATGATTGTCGGGGATTTCGAAGGGAGGGTTTCCCACAGTGCTCAGGCATTTTTGAAGCAATATGCCTTCCTCTTAATTCAATACTCGAAGTTTACATACATCCGTGCCCAAGGCTTCACCAAAAGGCCAAACAAGTTGCCTCGATACCCCAACGATCGAATCATCCTACTGGAGCTCTCTCGATAGCTCCAACACATACAGGCGATCTTCAGTGGAAAACACATAGCAGGGATCTCTTATCCCATGACTCTTAGCTAGGGCATGTATAAACTACAAACTTCCCAGTGCATTGGTAACTCCGAGAAAGAACTAAAAGATTACCATTTTCACCTGCACACTGCTCGCCCATGGATAGACCCATATGGTCAGGTAAAAAAGGCACTAGGGTTGGGATTCGCTCATCTCCACCACATTGAATACTTTTGGGAAGATTGCTAGGATGATAAAGAAGTACGTGCAAGGCACTATATGCAGATGACTGTGCATTTTGTAAGGAAGGTGCAACCATTCCCCACACCAGACCAAGTCGAAGAAGACAAAAGCACCATAATGGACCCTAGGTACCCTGCGGTCGCCAATTTTTCAATTCCAACAATTGACTGGGACGAGCAGGAGGTTGATGACCTCGACATTATAACTAAGCCAATCTTGGCCCGTACTAAGGAATAGGTTGATAGACAAGTGGTCTGACTGAAGCAGCAGGAGGCAATTTTGACTTATGAAGGGCTCAAGAGTGAACCAAGTGCCACAGACGATGCTGCTACCACCACTTCAACAGGCGGGACATCTAAGTCTCCTCCAGTTACCAGGTCTAAGAAGAGGAAAAAAACAAAAACGAAGCAGTCTCCTGACCCCAATGTTTATACAAGGAAGGATCCGGGGGGCTCACCTTCTAAGAGGCTTAAGCAAATAGAAGGCACCACGGAGCAGCCCTTAATCCGAGAAGAAGAAGCAAAAGATACTGATCAAATCAAACCTATTTTGGCTCTCCCTGCTTTGGCTGCCCCATCATCTACTTCTCTGGCCATGATCGCCACATCCCCGCCGGCAGTGGACATCTCTGTCCATCTTGCCCCTTCACCCCTGACCGAGCCTGTGATTGTAATTGACTCCTCCTCTGCCATGACTACTCCTTCTTCCTTCACTGCCATGTCGCCCACCACGTCACTCACGTTACCTACACTAGTTGCACCAATACCCGCTCCCACTGTGCCTCAGGCCCTCTCAAGACATATGCAGAATCTCCCCCCGGAGCTCTCCTAGATCCTTATGGATCCCACTCTTCAAGCGGCCCTTGCACAAGTCCTCGCTACTACTCAGCCTTCACAACTGCCGACAGGGCCACTGGCTATGGAAGCTACTATTACCTAATTTTCACCCTTAGGGTCAATCAGGAAAGGCATCTATATTGCAGGTGTTCACAAGGGCCAAATGTGATATTTCCATTAAGAGTTAGTTCATGCATTTGGTAGCATTTCACAGGGTGCTCAGTTGGGAGGCCTGCTTTGTTGGAATTATGCTTAAAAAAATCACAGACTCGAGCCTCCATTAGAACCTACTCAACCTGACATCTTCATTGTATGGCCGACTAGCAGCTTTGATGCATTATGTTTTGTTTATGTTTTGAACAGGTCGCTGTGACCTAGTCTCTGTCTTGCCAAACGCATTCACTGTGGAGCCTATCGCTATAACAAGAGGGGTTTGGTATGACCTCTTATCGCATTGATTTCTTTGGCTGATAGGCCATTCAATTGTTGTTCAGTGAGACTCATGGTGACCACGGGCTTCGCAATAACCTATAGCGCTCGGTGTGAAGTCCCAGCGAAGAGCTAAGTCTCATCGACAGTAGATGGTAGCAAGTCATCGGGGAAACTCTCACCAAAGGAAGCACCATTGGTAAGAAGTTTCAGCGACGTGAGGAAGTCACACCGACTGGACACTTCAGGGTAAGTGAAGGAGCTCACTAAGAATTCTTAGCGAAAATGGATGTCTTGGCGACAGCAGGAAGGGTTTTGCAGGAGTCTTGCCGATAATAGGTGTCTCGCCTAAGGAGGGTTTCACCATCAACATAAGATATGCCTTCGGCATATGGTCACCCTGACATCAAAAGGTCTCGCCGACAATAGTTCATGAGGCAGTGTCGGTGAAAGGAAATAGGTTCAGGGTAAGGTCTCCTTGACCATCCGATGTCTCCCCGACTGAAGGAAAAGCAAACCCTTCACCGAAAGATAAGCTCGGCGAGAGGTCTGTCCGATAGGCCAATGTCTCGCTGACATCAAAAGGTTCTTGCCAAGAGTTGAAGCCTTCGCCAAAAGGTCCCAGCGACCAACTGAGTCTTGCCAAAGGGGAACCGGCTCAGGGAGAAAGACCCAACAAAGCAGAAGGTCTCACCGACCAACAGAGTGTCTCCCCAACATAAAAGACATCGGTGTAGCTTCCAGCCATCGGAGTAGTGTCTTACCAACATGGTGTGGTCTCAGCGACTGAAGCGGGTATCAGTATGACCGGGGGACCTCGCTATGAAGTCTTCCCGACTTGCTTGAGTCTTGCCGAAAGAAATGAAGAGCTCAGTAGAATGGAGTGCGTTCAGGGTGACATTAATCAACTCCTGTCGAAGATGAAGGGCCTCGGGGTAACATTTTTCCTTTGATAAAATGTCTCACCGACACTCAGGTGTCTTGCCGACTGAGGAGGAGCTCAGGGAGATGGTGAAATAAAAAGGGATTCGGCAAAAGGTCTTAGCGACTAGTGGATGTCCTGCCAACTCGATATAGGGTCTCAACAAGGAAATGAAGAGCTCGGTAGAGCAAAATGCGTCGGGGTGACATCGGCAGACTCTTGCCGATATGGTTTGTAATATCAAGTTTGAGGAGACTTCGAGAGGAGGCTATACACTCGGTATGATGTCTTACCAGCGAGCGATTGTCTTGGCGACCACAGAGGCAACATCGGTATGAGTTTTGAAGCTCTATAAAGACTCTCATCGATATATCCATTCTATGCCGATGTCTTTAGAGAAGCATAATCGCATTGGCGAGACACCTTCAGTGTCTCGCTGAGATGCATTTCTTTTCAAAAGAGTTTCGACCGCCCGCAAAGCCTGCGTGGAATAAGCTCGACCAACCAGGAAGAGCTGAGACGAGCCGTGGCTGTCTAATCAAAATGAAGGATGTCAATGGAATGAACGTAGCACATATCTGTTGTGAGCTTAGGGCATTCAAAGTGTTCAGCTGAGGTGGTTCAATCAGGACACAATGCTAGGATCGAAATGAATGCAGTGGTTGCGGAAAGATCAGAAGGTTTCTCTGGGGATGACTCTTCACCGTCACGGACACACATGGGTGTAGCATTAATTTCAGTCAAAAAGATCTAAGGAAAAATCTATCTCGGGGACTGATATTTTGTGAGCCCTAAGGGGCCGACACTCTTTTGTATATAAGGCATTTTTTCCTTTTTGTAAATAGTTCAGATTATGCATTCAGAGGAGTCAGTGATTTTTATCAATCCTTTCTCAGCTAATGTATGCTATTTTGTAACTCAAATTGGAATCTAGAATGCAACACAGAGTTCACCTTGGAAACTATTGTTAACATTTGTATCACTCTTACTTTCTGTATTTTGGATTATGCGAGTCCTCAATTGTGTATCTTTAAATCTGTATTCATATCTCAAATGCTGTGAAATTAATCTTTCCTTCCTGAGATGTATATGTAGATCGAACCTATTAGGATTGATGCATAAGTCTTAAAGAAGTGTGTTGAGCATGTAAAACGTTTGCAATTAGGTTTCCCAATGTATGTTCACCCTGTTTTCTTTCCATAATTCCTCATTATTTCGATGTATCACCTTATATTTAAATCTTCATCCTATGTATTCCTTCTTCCTTTTTCCCGACAAGAATCAGTAGTTAGGTGACACAAAAGGAAGTCGGCCTTCTCCGGAGGTTGACCTCTGCCTACGAGTAACCCACAACTTTAGAGGTCTTCCCATATTTCACTAGAAAGCTCAGTTTTTTTATAACTATGCATAGGGTGCATTTCTAGGTGACAACAGTTTTTTGCATGCCCAGTGGGACCCCGAAATTAGTTTGAACTGCTAGTTTAGTATGCAACCAGTGAAATACAGACTTTATAGAAGTCTTTTGGCATACTTGGCGACTCCACAAAGAGGAAGAACTCCAAAAATCAACACCTTCTCCAGTTTATGAAAAGGGTTCGAACAAGAAATAGCTCAGGCCCTTTTGAATACTTGTAGCTGTCACCACCAAGAAGACAAGGCAGAGTAGAGGAAAGGTGAGGAACAGCAATTATCTATTCTAGAAGAACTCAATCCACTCCTCCATCTGTGAGATGACACATTGCTATCTCATCCTTGGCTTCATCTAGAATACCAATAAATCCAACACAGCCACCTCCAATGGCCACTCCAAGGAATCAACCCTTCGTTACTTTTAATGGAAGGAGCCCCTTAAATTTGGCACAACATAATGACATCCCAATGGCAGCCCTGAAGAGTCTGCCAACTTTCACGGGAGAAGACCAGACTACCCCAATTGAACACATGCGAGATGTGGCTTCATTATGTGGAGTCCATCACATAACCCAAGAGGATGTTGTAGTAAGATTGCTAGCTACTTCACTAAAAGGAAGAGTTGTGCAGTGGTATAGGAGCCTACCAGTCAGTTCAATTGCAACATGGGATGAATTTGGAGACAAGTTGCATAAGCAATTTCAGGACAGGTCTGATAACTTGTCTCTATTAGAACAATTGACTACAATTAAGAGGGCTCCACAAGAACAGATGAATGACTTCAACTTCATATTCCAAAGAACTTGGGATAGAATCCCCGCGACGATGAGGCCACCTCCAGAGTATGCATTTCTGTACTTCTTGAGGGCTCTTAATAGCAATATAGTTGTTATGATACAATCAATGGGAGGGGTTTCTCTACCAAATGCCTTTAAAATAGCTATCAAAGCTGAAAACAGCTTAATACAAGCTGGTAAGCTTGCTCCCAGGCCTCCAATGCCTATATTCCCAGAAATTCATGCAAACATTCCTTTGCAAATACCTCCTTTCACACCTCTACCAGCTGCACCAATGCTGCCAATTGTTGTTCCAGTCATTGATAGACAAGAGAGTGTTGCTTCAGGCTCATCACAGGAGCTACAAGAGATCAAAAGTCTTTTGCAGACTTTTGGCAACAAGTTGGTGAACTTGGAAAAATAGCAGTCCTATTCTAGGCCTTACCAGTAGCAGAATCAGGCCTCAAGTCAGCCCTTTCAAGGCCAACAATAGCAGTTCTGGGGGAAATAGACAGCAGTACCAGGGCAATTACCAGGGCCTAAGACAGAATGTGAACACAAGACCTTTTCAGGCCTATGCTCCAACACCTGTTAGTGCAGTCAAGGACTTGGTTCCTACCCAAAACAATTTAGCAGCAGATTATGAGTGGTGTTACCCTTGTAACCAGCCTCATAATCAGGCTACTTGTTCAAATGGACTCATCAACCAAGCACTAATGGTACAAAATGCATCAAGCTCACAACAGTATACACCTAATGAGTCATCTCCACAACACCAAGATCAGTTTGTAAATGATGCTACCCTACTCAACTGGCAAGGTGAAGAATTATGTGGATTAAATGAAGATAGTTCTTCAGTCGTAGCTAACACTAGGGAAAAGAAAAGAGCTTTTGAGCTTGATCAAACAGCTGATAAAGGAAAGGTGGTAGCTGTGGAACCATCTACATCTTAAGAAATTCATGGTTCGCGAAGAAATCAACAACTCCAAGATAAGGAGTAGCCACACTTGCAGGCCGATGATGTCGGCATAAAGGTACACTCTAAAGTAAACCCAACAGTACCTTATAATAGCCTTGATAGTATGAAGAAAATGAATGTTACAATGTCTATGTGGGATTCATTAGCCATCCCGGGTCAAAAGGACATGTTACAGTCAGCCTTGTCAAGTTTGAAAATGTCTGATGAGTCTGAGTCCCCAATAGGTCAGGTTAGAGTTGTGTTAACCAACGGTCCTTAGGGAAACAATCAACCGCCTAGTAAAGAAATAGAAAAAAGAGTTAAACCACCTCCATTTTACGTATCAGTGATCATAGGTGACAAGTTAGTTCATAATTGTACGGTAGACAGTGGGGCTAGTAGCTTTATGATGCCAAAACAAATTGCTGACAAACTTGGACTAAAGTATCAGCCTTTAGAAAAGGGAGTGATCCAATTGGATGGTACCTCAGTTAATACATTGGGCATCATTAAGGATTTGAGTCTCACCTTTCATGCTTGTCCTAATTTTTCAGTTCCCCAAGACATATGTGTCATAGATCTTCCACCTTTATTTTCCTTGTGCTTATCAAGAGATTTTACGGCCAAGATAGGTGGTTATGTATCAGCTAATTGGTCACACATGTTGTTTAGGACAATATATGGGACTAAGGTTACCATCAAGTCTGAAAGGTTGGCTAAAGATCACATTGAGCCATATAGTCCAAGTCCTATCAACGCTGTCCCCATTACTTTAGACACAAATTGTGTTTTTTCAGCTGACAGTGAGCTGGTGGCCGCTCAAGAGCTTTAATCAGAAGTTATTCCTGATGTGCTGTTACATGAGTGGGTGGTTGAAAATGTGTTGGACAGTCCTGAGGAGCTCATTCAAGATGCTGGTATGGGTAACTATATCATTCTTGAGCCCGATACAAAGATCCCAAACCTTGAAAAGGATGCAGATCAGTTGTTGCAACCACTGAGTGGACTTTGGGAGATGTTCTTCGATGGTTCTAGAAGTAAGAATGGAGCAAGAGGGGGTGCAATGTTGATTTCTCCACAGGGTGATAGGTATTACTCTGCCTTCCATTTTTCTTTTGCATGCTCCAATAACACTGCCGAGTATGAGGGCCTCGTTCAAGGTCTTGAATGGGCAAGGAAGAGAGGAATAACCAGCTTGAAAGTCTATGGGGACAGTGAATTAATTGTTAATCAAGTAAGAGGCCTGAATGTTGCTAAAAATGATGCACTAAAGTCTTATAGAAACAGTGTGGGACATGCTAGAGGATTTTGATGCCTTTAATTTATTGTCTATTCCAAGGAATCAAAACAAGCATGCTGATAGGCTTGCAGCCATCAGGGCACAATTCGATATTCCAAGCGACATTAGAAAAGAGAAGGTACAACATTATGTGAAGGTTGTGGTCAGACCGTCAATTCCTGATAACAACATTCACTGGCAAGTTTTTGACAGTGATGAACAGATCCTTTCTTTCTTGCTCGAAGAAGATCAGTTCTCTATGGTGAATCAAGCAAAACTCAAGCAGCAGCATGATGATCAAGTCATACAGCTGAGGACAAATAAGTTACCCAAGGGTCTTGTTATTGTTGTCACCTAGAAATGCACCCTGATGCAAAGTTGTCATACTGAGCTTTCTAGTGATACATTGGATCACTCCAAGGCTGTGGGTCACCTGATATTGGAGTGAACCTCTGGAGAAGGTCGGCTTCCTTTGGTGTCACCTAAATTATTGATTCTTTGAAGGGAAAAGAGGAAGGAGAGTACATTTAAAATTAAAAATTAACTCTAAGGTGATACACCAGATTGATGAAAAATCATAAAAATGAAAATAGGATGAAATACATCGAGGAAAAACTAGACTGCAGTTGCTCTACTTACTCAACATAACCCCATTTAGTCTTATGCATCACTCTTGGAAGGTTTGGTCTACATCCATATCTCAAGAAGGAAGGAACAAACTTCACAACTTTGTGGTATGAACGCAAATTTAGTAAACACTGTTAAAGAAATGCATACATAAGCTAACTTACAAAAATGAGAGTGATACAAGCATTAATACTTGTTTTCAAGATGAACTCTGTTTCGCATTCCAGATTTCAATTTTGAGTTACAGAAACATACATTAATTGAGAAAGGATTGATGAAAAAATCACTAACTCCTTTGAATGCATAATTCCAACTGTTTACAAAAAGGCAAAAAATGCCTTATATACAAAGAGATATCGGCCCCTTAGGGCTTACAAAAAATATCGAGGTCAGAAAGATCTATCCTCAGATCTTTTGATTGAGAATAAATGCAGCACCCCTACGTGTCTTGGCTGTGAAGAGTCATCCTTGAGGGAGCCTTCTTCCGATATTCTTTAGCTACTGCATTCATTCCGATCTTGGCATCGTGTCCTGGCTGAACCACCTCGGCTAAACGCCTTGAATTCCCTGAGTTCATAACAGATACGCGTTGCATTCACATTTTTTTGACGTCGCTCAAACTACCAATGATTCACCTGTGGCTCACCCTAATTGGCTGAGCATACTACATGCAGACTCTCAGGCGGTCAAAAACTTCTTCCATTGAATCGCATATCGGTGAGACACTAATCGTGTCTCCCCGATGCAATTAAATCTGCCCACAATCATCAGCATATCATGGAGTTGTCACTGAGAGTCCTATCGAGCCCAATAGATCATATCGATGTCGCCTCTGTGGTCGCCAAGACAGCCGTTTGTCAGGGAAACGATTTACTGAAGGAAAAATGTCACCCCGTGAACTCCTTCAGTGCTTCGACAAGAGCCTATTGATGTCACCCCGAAAGCATTTCATTCCATTGGGTTCCAGATTTCCTTTGGCGAGACGTTGGCCTATCAGCCAGACATCACGGCAAAGCTCGTTGTCTTGCCGATGCTCCTCCTTTCGCTGAGACCTTGGCCTATCGGCCAGACTTCATACCGAGCATCTTCTGTCATACCGATATCTGCTTTTGTCATCGAGACTACCCCCATTCGCCAAGACCTCTTGTAGACTTCCCTGTCCTTCGGCAAACTCTTCATTCAGAAAGATACCCGGCGAGACCCCCTACATTGGCGTGACCTTTTGTCGAATCCTTTAACTCTTGTCGAGCTCCATTTCGTTTTGGGGGGACCTTTTGTAATTGCTAAGACATCTCAGTGAGATCCCTTAGTCATACCAAGGGTCCTCTTTCCTTTTATGCCAGGGAGACTTTTTGTCGGCCAGACCTGTCTTGAAACTTGATTCCTTTTGATTGTCGGGGAGACCTAGTGACTTCGGGGAGACTTCTTAGCGAAGTCTATTGATCTACGCTGAAGGCTATCTTTTCGTTGGGACCCCCTGGTTCGCCAAGACATCTTATAGAAAACCCCCTCTTCTTGGTGAATTCTTTTTTGTTCTGGAGGATCTACGCTGAAGGCTATCTTTTCGTTGGGACCCCCTGGTTCGCCAAGACATCTTATAGAAAACCCCCTCTTCTTGGTGAATTCTTTTTTGTTCTGGAGGCTTCACTACTCAATGAGACTCTTGGCGATGGTCTCTACCTCCTGTCGAGCTCCGATCTCGGAGAGACATCACGCTGAAGTATGAACCCTTAGCTGACTTCCTTTCTTTCGGCTTGACTCCCACCGGTCGGGAAGAGTTCTTCCCGACCTCCTTATGTTATGCCGAAGGCTCCTCCGTTGTTGGTGAGACCACACCTTATCGCTGAGACATCTCGGTGAAAGCTTTGCTACGCTGAAGGCTCTTTAAGTTAGGGAGACCTCCTATCTTCGGTAACACCTCTCAGTGAAGCCCGTTGACATACGCCGAAAATATCCTGCTTTGCTTTGTCAGTGAGCCCCAATGCGTTCGGCAAGACCTCCCAGCGAAGAAAATAACCTCCGCCGAACTGAAAACTTTTGGTCGCCAGGACAAAGGGTTCTATCTTGCCGATAGGGAACTATGGGCGAATCCCACTCGACGTGACACTCCTGGGGTCTTGGCGACTTCCCCCTTAGAATATTTTCATGCCAAACCTGAACAAGGCAGGCTTCTTCACTGAGTTCCCTGTGACCTAGCATTAGATTCGTGACTTTTTCCCTAGGCCGAATGCTCCATTTGACCTTCTCAAACCTGTTAAACACAATTTTCCTTGCCTGATTGAGCCTGAGGGTAAAAATTTAGGCAACATTTCTAGCGACCTTTGCTAGATTTTTTCCTGCTAAACATGAAGACCAGTAGCTACAATTTGTCCATTGGGTATGGAGTCATCGGGAGAAACCTCTTAAACGGGCCCAGGGCACCCTGTACACGGCTGCAACTCACTTGAGGCTTACGGGGCGCCACAGGTTATCAAAAGGATACGAGGAGGAACCGAAACAAAAAAATCTACTATGCTAAAAATCACTTAGGGAAAGGAGAAGAACAGAAAACAAATGAGCGACAATGCAGAAGCACTTATTGAAAACATAAAACCTAACTAATATATACAAAAGAGAGACTCCATCAGACTTGAAAATAGGGTTTAAGGTGTATCCCATTGACTGGGATAGGGAGCACTTCCCCTTCTGTCATAGCCAGTTGATAAGAATTATGCTCCTTACAGTCCCTGATTAGGAATGGGCATGTCCACATGTTATCGAACTTGGTATGATGGCCTGGCTTACTTTTCAAAACATCCCATTTCAGCACGAGATCTCCCACCCTGAAAACTTTTCCCGTAGCCTTCTTGTCAAATTTTTTTTTCGTTTGGAGTTGATGATACTCTAAAGCTCTCATTACTTTGTCCCTTGATTCTTTGAGCTCCATGAGCTCTGCATACCTTACAGACATTGGGTCTTGTCCCTCAAGCACCTCCAGCCGGTGAACAATATCTAGAGCCAGAAGCTCCATAGATAGGGGCAATCTTGCCTCCTTGTCGTAGACTAACATATATGGCGAATTACCAACAGACCTCTTAGGGGTCACTTTGTCTGCCCAAAGTGCACTCTTTAAACTGTTGTGTCAGGTCCTTTGATTATCTTCTATGGTTCTTTTAATGATCCTGATGAGGTTCTTATTTGTGCTTTCAGCTAAACCATTACCCTAAGGACAATAATTTGAGGAGGTGTTCAAATGAATGCCATGTTTGACAGCCCAATCAGTCAGTCTTAGACCCATGAATGCAAGAGCATTATCAGATATGATGGAGTCAGGAACTCCAAATCTGGTGATTATATCCTCATAGAAGCTTAAAACTGAAGATTCTTTTTCTTCCTTCAACGCAACCGCTTCTGTCCACCTTGTAAAATAGTCAGTGGCTGTAAGTACCCATCTATGACCAGCACTAGAAGATGAATTCATTGGCCCAATGAAATCAATTCCCCATCTCATGAAGGGCTGCTCTACTTGAATTGGATGCAGGGGCATAGCAGGCAGTCTCTCCTTTCCTGAAAATAGAGCGCATTTGACACACTTCCTTGACCAGGCATAGGCGTCTTTGAATAGGCTGGGCCAGTTGTAACCAACTCTCATGACTTTCCAAGTAGTAGTTCTGGGAGAAAAGTGACCTCCTATAGATCCATCATGGAGCTCATGAAGTACTTTTTCAATTTGGTCGCTGTGAATGCATCTTAATAGGAGACCATTCAGATCTTTTTTGAAAAGAACATTGTTCACCAGTACATATGGTATGGACTACAGTCTAAAGTATCTCCTTTTGGCTCTGTTCAAACTTGGTGGGCATTCGCCAGTTTGTAAAAATTGGGTCATATCTTGAACCCAGTTAGTTACCCTCATAGACACATCATCTTGAGCATTGTGCAGTCCATCTATGTTAGCAAGCACAACATCCTTTTCTGATTCAGTTTTACTACTTGAACCTATAGCAAGTTGCTCACAAAGACCCTTACCCCTCACTAGTTTGGTGATCTTGATGTCTACATCATACTCCATGACCTTAGTGATCCAGCCTGCTCTTCTTTCATTCAGATCT
>VDFB02270651.1:143977071-144258746 GCA_007258455.2 Sequoia sempervirens | reverse complement strand
CAGAACATCCCAGTTACAATGCTCTTAGAATTGAATTCATACACACTGATCACACACCGAACTATTCACCGAACTGATCATCATCTTCAATTACAGAGTACATCCATGTCGTTCATGGTTTGTTGATCTTCCTCACAAGAATGGTCGCAACAGTCCAACTGCTAGCGGTTCACATTCCACTTCTCTGATTGGCTCAGAACATACCATGTAGGATATACATTCAGTCAAGGCATTCAAACAATGTCACATGTCGGTGAGACACTAGGTCATGTCTCCCCGATGCCACAATGCCTGACTATCGTTATCGCCTAGAGTCACCACCATCAACAAGAGTCATATCGAGTTCAAACTTGTCACCCAGACTCACTCTATTGCTAAGATATCATATCGATATCCACTGTAGAACCATCAACCAGACCATCACTATCGGCGAGAGGTCATACCAAACACAAATCCATCTTGTGCAAATCTATCAACAAGAGTTCCGCTATTGCCAAGAGTCTTACAAAACCTTATGTTATACCGATGTTCATACTCATCAACAAGACAATAACCATTGGCAAGAGTTCACACTGATCACACCTGTTTGTCGGTGAGACCAACAGTCATCGGCAGGAGATCATACCGAAGACATACCCAACAGTTCATATTACTCCAACCAATCTATCAGCAAGAGCAACACCATCGGCAAGAGGTTACACCGAAGTTCATCATGTGGAGATCCATCGGAAGTTCACAAACAATTCCATCGACAAGAGAAACGTTATCGCTAAGAGGTCATATCGAATGCACCAGCCTGTCGGCGAGACCACATCCATCGGCAAGAGTTCTTACCGAATGCAAACTTGTCAGCCAAGAGTCTCCCTAATGAAATCCTTGTGAATAACCATCGGCGAGACATACACTGTCGAGATGAGTTATTTTGAATGTTCATGGCTCTCCCCGATGACTTCAGTCACCATGAGTCTCCTCGATAACTACTAGGAACCAAACCGTCGGCAAGACAGAATCAAAGTCTCAGTGACCCGAGCACTTCAAATGATTAGGATACAACTACTAGTCAGTAAGACTTCTAGAGGGTCTCACTGAATTTTCTCTTTCAGGAGTTTACATGCCAGTAAGACTGAGGCATGTTTTCCAACAGAACCAACAACATTTCGCCTCAAAATATTCTATGATTCCATTCCAACCGAATCTACTAAAGTATGAAGGTAGGCCCAACATACCACACATCCTACAAGAAAGAGGCCATAGAAGGAGGCCTACCCAAGCTACTCCAAAACTCAAATAGGGAGGAAGCATGAACACAAGGGCTTTTCCAAACACCCCACCAAAAATGCCAAAGCTACAAAGCAAAGGGACATCAGAAAAACAAATGACACTAACTCATTTGACTGCAAAATCCGACGAAAATTTCTTACAAAAGATAGATAATTAGATGTATTGTTGGGTACTAGTGATATTTAATGTGTAATTTTCATTTTTTTTAATTTTATCCCCAACATTCGTCAAAATTTTGACGAACCTATTTTTTCGTCAAAATTGTGACAGAGTTTTCGTCAAAATTCCAACGAACATGTGAAGTCAAAATTGAGACCAACATAAATAAAAAGTGAGCTCAACTATTTATTGTGACAACATTTTGCGATACTTACGAATTTTCTCTGCTTACGAATTTGCTATACTTTAGATTTTTACTTCCAGGTTTGAAAATCATATTTTAAAGCAACATCTCATCAGATTTCATTTTTAGACTTGTGCATTTTCAGATTTTGTTGTGCAAGTTCAATATTCTGATTTTAGGAGTCTAACGGTTGGAAATCATAATAAAATCAGAATTTAATAAGTTTTGGAATTAACATTTTAAAGTGTTTTTGGGGTCATTAACTTCAGACTATCTTCTCTTTTGTAGGGGTGGTTGCATGCTGAATTTTTTTGGTGTAAAATATCCAATTATTAGATTTTGTTACTTATTATGAATAAAATTATTGGAGTGTGAGTTTGATATTTTTGAGAAGATCGTAAATATTTAAGCTTGGTAAGAAAAATCATGTGTGGATATTGGTCTAGAACAAAATGAAGAGACACTTGATAGATTGTGGGCTACATTTGAAAGAAGGGTGATGGAAATGTTTATTGTCCTTATAATAATTGCAAAGGGCTTAAAAACGAGCGACTTTTAATCCTGGCAATAACAAAATTGTGACAGCATGGTCCACGTTGAAGGGGGCATGATTATGCGTCCATTGGTAAGTTGTTCATTATATGTGTTTATATTGATTGAATTTGTAAATGTTTATATCGTTTTAAAATTTTATATATATATATAAAATCACTTGATCATGATCATGGTTTATTTGTGTTGATCATTATTATAAAGGTGGGGTGCCCTAGGGCACATGATATGGATTATCACGGCCCAAAGAATGTGGTTTTGCAAGTGGACGAACATAGAGCTGTGAATATCGAAGATGAAGTTAATGATCCTATGGAAGAAGATGATCATGCGCCAGAAAACACAGTTGAAGATGATGGTACAAATACATTGATACATGACACATTTAGTGGAAGAGCTGATCATGATGATCAAGATAACTTTGATGATGTTCATGATTTACCTATACTTGAAGGCATCACGAGGCCTTTATGAAGGCTCCCAAACAACTCTTCTCTCTATTGTATTGTTGCTTTGTTGAACTTGAAGGTTATGAATGGTTTATCAAACATAGCAATCTCACGAATGTTAAGGTATGTCATATATGTCATCTTTTTTCATCTATTTTAATTGTTGTTAGTTCATCACTAGTAAATAAAGGATGAAATATGTACCATTAATATTTTTTATGTTAACAAATTATTTTTTGTTGTAGATTGATTCATGAATTTTTGTTACCACCATCAAATATTTTACCTCGCTCATACCGAGATTTATCTGGCATTATGAAATATATCGGAATGGAGTATCAAGCAATAAATGCATGTCCCAATGATCATATTATATATCATAAACAACATGAATTTGCAACAGAATGCCCAGAATTTCATGTCAGGAGATATTGAACAGATCAACTAACAAAAAAGGTCTCTCGCAAGCTTCTTCATTATATTCCCATTATTCCATGTATGCAAAAATTATTTAGGTGTGAAAGCTTAGCACAATTTATGGATTACCATGCATGGAATAGAAGTGGAGATGACATTCTTCGAATGCCTGTGGATGGTTCTGCATTTAGGGACATGGAGGAAAAATGGCCACACTTTAAAGAAGAACCTCGTAATCTTAGGCTTTCATTGGAAACAGACGGTGTTAATCCGTTTGGAGAGTTGAGATCTATTTACTCGGTGTGGCCTATTTTTGTTATCAACAATAACATTTCTCCATGGATGTCAATAAAGAGGGAGCACATAATGTTGTCAATGATTGTTCCAAGTATTTGTTTACATCAATTTTCTTTAACATAGTAGCATCTCATTTGTCTTATTTGTTGCATAATGACTTATTTTTTTTTCATTCAATAGTCATGTACATTAATTTATATATATTGCAATAAAATGGTTATAATAATTATGCAATGTTTATGTTCATTCAACTAGGTAAGTACCAAGTTAAAGATATGAATGTATATATCGAGCCTTTTATCGATAAGTTACTAAAGTTATGGAATGGCGTCACTATGTATGACATCTCTAAACCAATAGGACAAAGACAATTTCAATTCCATGCAATGCTTGTATGGAGGGCTAACAAATTTTTGTGGTATGTTATAGCGTTCGACTGCACTTTAACAATATTTAATTTGATGAAGTAGATATCATGAATGTTTTAAAAATAATCTATTCATTATATATAATTATAAAAATTGACATATTTAATCCAATTATATATTATCTTGTAGGTCTTCAAACAAAGGAAAAATTTACATGTCCAATTTGTGGTCCAAAGATGAAATCTCATAGTTCAACAAGTTTAGAAAAGTAGGTGTTTAATGAGTATAGGAACTTCCTCCATAGATATCATAAGTATTGAACTACTAAAAAACATCTTTTCAATGGGAAAGAGGAGACTACATCAAAACCATGAAGAATGGCACCTAAGCCTATGGAAATTTGGAATATAATAGAGTGTCGTCGAGGTTATACATCGAGATCAAATTGTTTATCTATCATATATGATATGTTTTGAATTTATATTTTTTATATTGTGTTGTGTTTACTCATGTAGTAATTGACAATATTTTTCGTTGTTAATTTGTTTAACTTATATGCTTCATGAAGGTTGTCAAGGCATTAATGGTCGACTTCCATAGGGACTGAAAAGTTATCCCAGACAATTTAGTAGGTTGCCCTACTATGAGAAATGACTACAAAATTTGTGCATTTGTTTGATACAATGCATGTCGAGAAGAATATAACATAAGCGTTATAGAAATGAAGTGGATGGAAGGCATGACAAAGAAAAAGAATTATCAAAATTTGTAGTGACATTAGAGGAAACCAATCATCTTGATGAAAAATTCCATTCAATTAAATAGCGATGGAGACCAAATTAATAGACCAAATTAATATAAGTGACCTTCCTTGGTTATTATAGGACCCGACAAAGCAATGTTATAAAAGAAGTCATAGAAAATTTGTTTTCCCACGAGTTTCCACATGCGAAACATAAACAATATAATAATAAAGAAAGGTGAATTTGGGTTAGGGATGAAAACACAAGATTGGCATACCTTCATTAAGGTAATTATTCTTGGTATATTATATACACTTGTATAATGCATGTACTTTTCTGTATTATGTTTACTACTTTTGGAAAAATAATGAAAAGATCATTTTATAATTGTTAAAAGACGTTCTACATTTATCTCTCCCAGACAACTTTGACAATAATGTCAAGCAAGTTATATATGATCTTGGAAAATACATGAGGTAAGTAGTGATATTTGTTCAATTCGTTGTATAGATCTTATAATTGCCATTTTTTTTACTTGTTATGTAATATAATGTATATTTTGTTAAATCTCGTTAATATATTTGTGCCTTGAATCACTTGTAGATGGTTGTCATCTAAAGAAATCCATAAAGAAGATATAAATTATTGGACGAGAAAAATTCCTCGTCTAATGTGTGAAATGCATAAGTTTCTACCTTCGACATTTTTCAATGCATAAGAACACTACCGCATACACCAGGTTGAAGAGATTGAATTGTGTGGACCTGTACACACAAGGTCAATGTGGATGGTTGAGAGGCACTTGAAATTTTTGAAGGCTTTGGTTAGAAAAAGAGCACATCTTGAGGGTTATATGGTGGAGGGATATATGGTATACTAGACCATGGTGTACATTAGTGAATATTTTCCTAAATTTGCAGCAAAGATCCATGTAGATCGCATTTGGGATTCCAACTCCATTAACAAATTTGAAGGGGAGTACCTGATAGGGAAATGTAGATTAAGGAAAGTGAGAGGTAATTATAAGATGGTCATGGAGATTAATTGGAATAAATTTTACATATGGTTTTTTATGTATATTGTACTTATTTAATTATTAATCTTCAATATGCATCAATTATAAATTAAGGTCGTATACTGTGGTGTTTAACTAATTATACGTCATTTGTGAATTTCAATTTTTTTTTATACAGTTGGCCAAGACTGGGATGCACTTCATTTGTACATCACAAACAATCTTGATTGGATGACAGTATGGAACAATGTCAACAATTTGGTCGCTCATTAACATGGGAAGGTGTGGCTTCATTGGTTAAAGAAGCTCATCGTAATGGAGATTCCAATGTTACACAAAGGAAAATTGATTTAGCATATGGTTTAAGAGATAAAAAAGTACGTATAAATATATTAATCACCCATATTATTTAATTATTTTCAATTATATTGATGTATATATATGTTGAGATTGTTTTCTTTGCATACATTTGGCCAAGAATAAATATGTTTATCAACTGACAATATTGTAATAATTTTTACATGTTTGACATATTGCAGGTGAAACACCACAAGGCTATATGGTGCAATGGTCATAAATTTTGAATCAAAAATTTGGATGACACAAAAAAAACTTGTGATTCTGGTATAACTATAGTCTTTCATGTGACTAATGTTTCATCTAGAAGCGACATACATCCAGAAGTCTCAGAAAATCAATACTATGGTATTTTGGATGATATATTTGAGTGTGAATTTAAGTCCTTCAGATTAATTTTGTTCGTCGTCCTATGGTATAGGCTACAATTGAATGAAAATGATCTCGAGAGAACTGTTATTGAACATGATAATGGATTTACCATGGTTAATACAAGGTCAATCGAGCGAGCTGAAAATGAGCCCTATGTTCTTCCAAGCCAATGTGAGCAGGTATTTTACTTAGAGGTGCCAGGTAAACTGGGTTGGTCATTTGTTGTTAGACATAATCCAAGAGGAAGGCCGATAAAGTATAATGTGGTGGAAGAAGAAGATATCAAAGATGTAGATGATGATCAGGATCAACAGTTAGTTGATGATGTCCCTGACAAAGATGTCGAAGAGGAGGAACTAGATCATGATGATGTAGGAGTTAATGTTTATGAAGATGATATCCATGTGAATGATGACATTATCAAAAATGATATCAATGACGATGATGATGATATGACCAATCCTTACAATGTCGAATCTGGATCAGATGATACAGACAAAGAGTTGGATGAAGAAGAAGATCAATGACATTGAAATGTATGAGTTATGCGATTATATTATCTATTTGATATTAATTTATTGATAGAATTATATTTAACTTATGTGGTTACGTAATTAATTCATGATTTTAATTTTTATTCTATTACATAATTAATTTAATGATGTATTTTTTAATGTTTGAAAGGTCAAAAAATTAAAACATTTCAATAGTGATGTTAACAACCATGAAATTAGTGTGTTTTATGTTTCATGTGATCATAAAAGATTAAAAAGTGAGTTGTAGAGGTGGTTTTTTAGTGGTTGAGGTGTAAAGGCCTTTAAAAGGAATAAAGTGATCATTGTAATGGTTGTTGATGGTTGAGGATTTAAAATACAAGCTCTTGACATTCGAAAATCTGTGTTTTTCTTCAAAATTTCTGTATTTTTCCTGTTATGCAGCATTGTACGGTCACATGCAGCCATATTTTGATGTGAAATCAATTCCATGTCATGAAGATATGTGTTAGCTTTGATTTGAATCTGATTTGAGGTTTTAAGGCGTTGATTTGAGTTAGAAAGTTTCATTTCTTTGCATACAGCCTGGTTACCCTATTTTTGAGGGTTTTGTAGTCCAAACATGATATAAAGGGCTCTTACACTTTTTTTGATTATTGTAGCTTGTGTAAGACGTCCCATGGATACTGTTGTAATTGTAGGATGCATGAATAGGGCGTAGGATGAATAAATATGTATGCATGTATGTATTTGTATTTTTAAATGTAAATGCAAATGCAATTACTGGATGCTCTCCTAGAACAATAAATCCAACATATAATTAAAGAAATCTATATTTATGTATATAAATGTGTATTTCTAAATGCAAGTGTAAATGCAAAGAGCATATGGTTTTGTAGTGTTATAGAGTGTACAATCAATTGTAGGAGAAGAAAGCATGGTAGAATGATTGAATCCAAATTAAAAAGGAGTTGGTGTGAACTTGGATTTTCTATGTTGAAGCATCAAATAATGCCTTGAGCATATTTGGATTAATTAAAAAAATTGCTTTGGTAGACTATAAAATTTCTAAACCAAGGAAAAAATGTAACAAATCTAAGTCAATCATCTTAAAATGCCTCACTAAGTATACTTCCAAATCATGAATCTACTTGGTGTAAGATCCCATAGTTATTCAATTATCAACATAGAGTATAAAACTCAAGGATTTCCTATCTACTATTTGAGTGTAGACTATGGGGTCATGAGGAATCCATATAAAACTAGAATTTATTAGAAACATTTTGATCTTTTTATACAAATCTCAAGGATCCTATTTCAATTTGCACAATGATTTTTCAATGTTCACATAGAGTTGGAGTTATCACTATTGATAAAATCTAGAGTTTAAAACATGTAAAATTCTTCCTATAAGTCTCCATACAAGAAGGCACTTTTGACATCTATTTATGGACTTAAAATCTCTATGTTGCAACCAAGGAGAGTACAAGCCTAATGGAATTCATCTTAGCTATTAGAGAAAAAAGTGCCAGATATGTGTTAGCTTTGATTTGAATCTGATTTGAGGGCTTAAGGCATTGATTTGAGTTAGAAAGCTTCATTTCTTTGCATACAGCCCAGTTACCCTGTTTTTGAGGGTTTTGTAGTCCAAACATGATATAAAGGGGCTCTTACACTTTTTGTGATTACTGTAGCTTGTGTAAGAGGTCCCATGGATACTGTTGTAATTGTTAGGATGCATGAATAGGGTGTAGGATGCATAAATATGTATGTATGTATTTGTATTTTTAAATGTAAATGTAAATGCAATTACTGGATGCTCTCCTAGAACAATAAATGCAACATATCATTAAAGAAATCTATATTTATGTATATAAATGTGTATTTCTAAATGCAAGTGTAAATGCAAAGAGCATATGGTTTTGTAGTGTTATAGATACAACATATCCATAAATTAATGTAATTGAAATTCTAAAGTCTTCAACACATATAATATGAAATCGATCAAACTATTAAACTACATGAGAAATAAATGAAAATAGTAAATGCATATGTATGTGTATTTGTAAATGTAAGTGTAAAATAAATAAGAATAATGAAAATTATAAAAGAATACAAGGGGAGACCAGTGCCTTATTGGGTATATGGAGTCTAATGAATATCTGCAAATGTGGATTTCAATAATAGCAATAATTCAAATTGTCAGGCACAGAAATTGTTTACAACTTGTGTAAATGTGCAAGTGAATAATTGAAAAACTCTTCTTGAGATAGAATGGCAATTCTAGTTATGTGATTCTTCTTATTAATCCAACTAACACTTCCCAATTGTTGTGATTGATTAAAAGATTTTAATCCCTACTTGAGAGAACCAAATAACCAGATCACATATATATAGAAAATGTACAATGATAAACTGAGTATAAACTTGTTATATCAATTTAAAAAATAGAGAAGCATCATAATGGAGACAATCAAATAACTGCATAAATTTAACAAACAATTGATACCAAAATCTTAATCCATAACTTAGATATCTTCATTTACTCCATCAAAATACATGTATCTAAGTCTCTGTATATGAAAGCATTTTGCTAGAAAGCTATCTATTGAATATCTCCTAACACCTATATCTATTGCATTACTATGGAACAAATATAAATACATCAAAACTTGGAAGGGACACGTCCCTTCACAAATGTTCTATTTTACTTAACTAATTAAAACAAGAGATTAGGCTCTATTTAGCCATAAATGAACATTTGATAAATGATCTAGATAATCTTGCCGTTCATGAGTATCGACATCTCCTAATGTGTTCCTGGATGATATTTCCACCTTTATCATCCTTTCGTTGTGCTCGCGGCTCTCGTCCAATGTCAAATCCTTCCCTGTAGCATTTTTTAGAATTCCCTGCAGCATCAATTCACATTCTTTGATCCACTTGGCTTTCTCTTTCAAATTTTCTCCATCTTCAAATAGTGTAGGCAGTCCCATATTCGTAACATCAACTAGCCCCTTTGCATCTTCTCACAATTCCTCATAATAGTCCCTGTGTCTCTTTATAATTTGGTTACCCATACCAATGGCCACACTGTCAGGAACATCTCTTTCATTTAATTCTCAAAACTTTTCTTCAATCCATCCATCAATTCTCTTGTGTTCCTGCCCTGTAACATGGTTCTTTGAATATGCTCCCCATAGCTTATTCAACCAAATCGTTAAGTTGGCCTGCCTTTTTTTTATTATTGCAACGAGTGTATCATATTTACCTTGTGAATATGCAGTTGACTCCTCCCAATGATCTTTTACCTCATGTGAGCTTTCACCATGTGTTATTAATTTAGGAGGTCCCATTGTGACTCCTAGCATGTCCTTCAATGATCATTTTCTCTCATGATCCTTTCATTATTCATTTTGTACATTTCCTTTTCTTTTATCAACATTTGTATTTGGGCTTTATTCAGTTTTGCCACATTAATCCCAATGTCTGCAGTCACCATAGGATCTACCTCTCCAACCTTCAGAGTCATGACATGTCCAAATGTTTCTCAGTATCAATCACCACTGACTTTCTATGAGGTGGATACAAGGCCCATATCATGAGTGATCCTTCATCTGGGTTATATTTGGATCCAACATATATTTCTGTCACCCCCTCTGGACTAAGCTTGTTTTTGGCACTATTATCCTTTAAGAAGCTATCAAACACCAATGCAGAATTCAAATCGAGCCCTGGAAAGATCATAACTCCAACATCCTCTAACATTTTCCTTCCTTTGTCGGGGGTCATATTAGCCATTTCTCTATCCACAGTTAATTTCAAATTATTTAGTAGTTGCTCCTCATTGCTTGGTGTAATATTATCAACTGTCTCCCTTATCTCCTTGCCCTTTTGCTTATACAAGAAAGATCTGAATTCTGAAGAATTCACAAATTCATTGTCTGCTACAAATGACCTATATGCCATCTGTCTGGTGTCTGTATCTTGGCTCTCTTCAACACTTAGTTCTCTAGGAGGGCAGTTGTAATCTTGAGTTTTTAATCTGAAATCCTACTGGGTAGGTCTCGTGGCATATCTTCTCCAGTTTCCTCATCTCCAAAAAAAGGGAACCTATATCTGGCAACCCTTGGTTGTATTCCTCCACCACTCTCTCTGCTTCCTCTGCCTCCAAATTTCTAATCATGTCATCAAACTAATAAGGCACATGATCATATCGTCCAAAGTTTATCCTTTGTTTGGCAGAATTGATATATCCCTCTAGATCAAAACCTTCTCTTGGTGGACCCTTATTCATATTATACTACATTAATTTGTCAAGGATCAAATCATATCCTTCCTTTGCAAGCATAGTAAAACCACCAAAGTACAAAGTTCTAGGCATAAATTTTTGTTTTCCGAATGAACCAAAATTCATGAAACTAGAAAAATCCACTTATCTTAAAATTTCCAAATATGCAATCCTATCCGGGACTGTTTTAGGCAAAATGAATGGAGAATCCTCAAAACCAAACACCCTTATCATAGTAGCATCTTCCAAGCAATACCAGTCTCCCCAATTGTGATCAATTGGTCCATTAAAGTCCTTAGGTCTAAGGAAGCATTTTATTTCATCAGACAATGAGTGCGCACAAGGATGACTATAGAATTCATATACTGGCTTTACAAAATATTCTTCAAAATACAGGAAATTGGAATTAGCAAACCTACTGTCCCAAATGGCAGTCCAAAATTGAATGGGTAACAATTTTCCCTCTTTATCAAATTGTGAAACCTTCAACTTTTGTGGCCAAATCCCCAACTCTTGTCCAAAGTAGAATACTAGATGTATTAAAAGAGAATAATTCCTAAGGTGCAGAACAAGGGATTTATTCTTAATTGCCACCCATGCTAAGTCGAGCTCCTTGGAGACAAATGAAGCATAGTTGAATAACCTAGAATTATGACATTGAATGTCAGATTCAATTACCATGGGAACAATGGACATATACTTAGGAACTTCCATACCCAACACTTGTCCTACCGAGAAATAGGTATATCTCATATAGGGATCGAATAAGTCCACATGGAATGGAGGCACATCACCATCATCAAGTGGGACAATTTTACCATCTTGTTTAATTCTATGTAAGGGAAACCTCCAACCCTTGTAAGTGGTGTCCATTCTCCAAAACTCCTTTTCCAACTCTTCGTTCACAATTTTCTCATTACACCACCCTTCCAACTTAAAAACCTCACATATTGAAGCCTTTGATGTGTATACGAACAGCTTCCTAGATGGTCTGCATATGGCCTTAAGTTTTAAGTCATAGTGGGTGGCCAACAATTTTACCAGCTCTATATTGAAAAACACATTAGGGCAAACCATTTTTCCCAAATTTAGACGCCACGGCTTACAAACTGGCTCAAAATGATCTCTTCATTGAAAGTGGAATCTAAAAAATTCATATCCTCTTATTGGGGTCCAAATATCTCCTATGTGCTTTCACTTGTCATCCAATTTATCCACTCCCACCCTAAGTTGTGCGAAGCGCCTACCTTTGGCCCCAGAGCCAAGAAATTGGTCAATTAAATCCTGATTCAACTTTCCTTCAGCACCCTCCAGCTCAATTCTAGACTCAACTTTCTGCTTCTTACTCTTAGGGTGACTGCTCTCACTTTGTTTTCTACCTTTCAACTTCCCCGAGCTAGTGCCTTCCATATTACTTGCTTAAAATTGTAGAAATGAAAAAGTTAAAATGAAAAGGACTTACTAGTTTTGATTGAGGTATTTCAATTGAAACAATTCTCTGGCCCTTTGTTTGTCTCCTCATTTCCTTCGTTACCAATTCGAAATAATGTTCATTTTGCAACAATTTCCTTTCAATTTATGAAATTACCTGTACTCCATGGCGCCATTAATGTTTTAACTCCAGGCATGAATGTAATAGGTTTTCAAATTCCTTACTGTCACATCAAATGAACTGGTTGGCAAGAAACCTTCAAAATTTGGTCGATCTATACATTAGACCCCAACCAACATTCACTGAATACTCTATTGATTGGGGTAACACTCTACACATCTAACCGATGTTAACATTTATCCCGTATACATCACCAAGAGTCACCCCGACAATCATTTTGGTTCATTTGTTTCTTCATCGGCCTAAATTTTAGTATCACTAACACATTCAGTGGTTCCTTCGATGTTATAAGTCTCGCCAATAACTTTTCTTTTGGTCTTGAATATGTCGCCATAACTCCTACCGATATCCTCCTGTCAGTGTAACTTAGCGGGTCGGGTGAACATTCAGGATTTACATCGATGGAACATGTCTCGCCGATATATTCCCAGTGGTCCTATTGGTGAAAGAAATGATGGTCTTGCTGATGAAACTTCATCTGTGAGACTCTTGGCGATGACCACCGAAGCCAACCCATCGGTGAGAGATCAATCATCAGCACAGGATATAAAAATCACTCTGATAGTTCATGTCTTGCTGATGACTTCCATCGGCAAGACAAATCCAATGTCACACCGATTTGACCTCTTCAGGATTTTTAAATAGACCTACACCATGTCATCGCGGAGACTCTTGGAAATGACCATCGAAGCCAACCCATCGGTGAGAGATCAATCATCGGCATGGGATAGAAAACTCACTTTGATTGTTCATGTTTTGCCGATGACTTCCATTGGCAAGACAGATCCAATGTCACACCAATCTGACCTCTACGGGAGTTTTAAATAGACCTACACCATGTCATTGTGGAGACTCTTGGCGATGACCACTGAATCCAACCCATTGGTGAGAGATCAATCATCGACACATGATAGAAAACTCACTCCGATAGTCCATGTCTTTTCGATGACTTCTGTCGGCAAGACAGGTCCAATGTCACACCGATGACTTGTCTTGCTGATAGATTCCCTTCATCGATGAGACCATAAGCCAATCTCCCTGATATGTCTTCTTTAGTAATCCTAGCTTTGAACATGAGTGTAGGTGATCTTCGAATTTACCCACTATCACATCAAATGTTCTATCAGAAAGATAATTCAAAATTTGGGAGATCATTTTATTCAGGCTTGACTAACGTTCATTAAACATTCTTTTGTTTGGGGAGACATTATGCTGATATCACATAATCTATCCATCTGATTCATATTATAAATGTTTCCAAGAGTCACCCCAACGACTATCTTGATATGTTTGTGTCTTCATCAGCAAGACATGGTGTATCGCTAAGACATTCAGTAATTTACCCGATGTTATAAGTCTCCCTGATGATTATTCCTTCAATCTCATGTCACCAAGACTCCTTCTGATACAACTCCTTGTGCTTTGATCGGTGAGACAAGAGAGGTTTCTTTCCAATGGAACTTCATCAGTGAGACTATATGCTTGGTATGACCTTTTCATTTCACCCCAATGGAACTTTTCTTGCCGATGAAAATCTTTATCGGTGATACCATGGACCATGTCATCCCAATGTGTATCTTCTTATGTAATATGATTGGTGTGACATTTTTGTTCTTTTGCCGATATGCTAAAAATGAGAATATAATGATTTATGAATTAGAGAGACTTGCACAAATTCTTGCCGATATGGGTTATTTGAATACTAGATTTTGGAGGTTTTTCATGATATCAAATGGTCAAGAATGATGTGATCATATGTGACTATGATGGATTATACTCAAGATAAGGTTTTCTTTAGGGAATCAACGAGTGCAAAATCACTGTAAAATTTGCAAAATCACTTGTACTTGCCCTTGAAGTATGTTTAATAACTCCAAAATGGGTGTCTAAAACCATCAAGGGTTTCTCTGGTGTTTTGGGAAAGTTTTGAGTTATTGGGCAAAAACTAGGTTTGCACTGTTACAAGGATATCAAGGAGTCAAAGTGTCAAATCTGACTTCTGTTCTTTGTCAGGATTTGAGAGTTGTTTGGATTTTTTAAATTGGTCATTCTAAACTTGTTGGAAGCCTCTTAAAGGAAAGTTGATAGGTTGGTTGAGTTGAACCTACTAGGTCTAAATCAAGTAGTTGTTATTGCTAAGGTGGATCACTCCTTTTTGCGAAGGCCATACACTTATGATTGGGTCAAGTGTTATTTTCTTTACAAAATTACGACTTCATTTTTGATAGGTTATGATTTGATTAGATGGGTTATAAAACACTTATTTCAAACAAATATCTTTATGAAATAAGTATATTCCTATTTCCTTTTTGATAGGTTATGATTTGATTAGATGGGTTATGAAGCACTTATTTCAAACAAATATCTTTATGAAAGAAGTATATTGGCATGAAATTAAATATGATTTGTATTCCAATGTAAAAACTACAAAGAATGGAAACAATTCTTTCAACACATAAACTATTATGTAGTAGTCAATTAAAATGAAAAAGCTTACTCTATATTAGTTAGGATACACAACTAAGAAAATGATCTAAAGTGACTTATTTATCCTAGAGGAACTAAGTATATAGTATGCAAAGAAAATCAACAAACCCACAACTACCCTTATTTTGAAGGAGTTTAGTTTTCTCCCCTTCCTGATCTTGCTAATATTGTCTAATTATTTTAAAGAGACAAAGGGTCATAACACAACTTTATTCAACCTAGTAAATAGATTGGTTAATGAAACTTGACAAAAGCAACAAAACAATTGCTACATTTGGCATTTCATGTTGAATGAAGAGTGGTGACAATAATCTACTTATAGTTTAATAAAACACTATTTTTATAAGAAGGCTTGACATTAGAAAGATAAGTGTTACTTATAGTTTAATAAAACACTATTATAGTTTTACCAACATATACTATTGTATGCTTGCATGGCTTCTTAGTTAATATATGGGGAGATAGAGATAGATGGGGAGAGAAAGAGAGAGAGATAGAGATACATGGGAAGAGAAAGAGAGATGGAGATATATGGGAAGAGAAAGGAAGAGAGGTGGAGATATAGAGTCGATGGATAGGATAGGGGTTGGGGAGAGATGGTGAGATAGAGAGAGGGAGATAGAGAGGGGAGGGAGAGAAAGGATATAGATAAAGAGGAGGAGATAGAGAAGAGGGGGAGAGAGGGAGAGACAGGGTTGGAAGATGAAGTATTATATAGAAGAGAGGAGATAGATAGAAGAAGAGGGAGAGAAAGAAGAGGAGGAGAGGAGACAGAGTATAGAAAGGAGAGAGAAGAAGATAGGGAGAGAGGGAGAGACATAGAAAAGGTGGATATAGAGAGATAGAGGGGGAAATGGTGGAAAGAGGAGATGGTGGATAGAAGATATGGAAGAGATAGAGAGAGAGGGAGATGGAAGAGAAATAGAGTGGGAGATGGAGGGAGAGATGGAGAGAGGACAGATAGGGGGGAGGGGAGCAAGGACAACAGAGCCGGAATCTCCCCTACCTCTCTATCTCCCTCTTGTCTCCTTTCTATTTGTATGTTTGTCATTGTATCCTCTTCTATATTTTCTTTTCCCCATATTTATCTTTTTGTCTCCCTAAGTGTGCAATGGGTACATTGAAGAGGTCTTTAAAGGAGAACAATGATCATATTCTTTAATCAAATGGCATGCTACCTTGAGCATAAATCCCCAAGGACACATGCCATCCTTGGTTTGTTGACATGAAACAACCAATCAAAATTTAGTTTATCTCTCATATTAATATTATATTAATATATATTACTATTAAATTAAATATATATTATATTAATTATATTTTGTATTATATAAAAATATACTTATTATTAATTATTAATTATAATAATTTTATACATATTTAATAATTTTGTTAAAGAATATAATATATAATTATAATAAGTTGAATAATTATATTATTTATTATGTAAAATATAGCTAATATATACTTAACTATATTGTAGAATATTAAAACCTAGCTAAATGGCGCCATAATTTTCAATTTAATTAACATACTCTAAAACCTAACAAAACTAGGTTGTAGCTCATCAAATTGGAGAAGTGAAAGGTCAATACCAGCACCGAGGAAGAGTTTGGAGTTAAAACAAGGTCAATACCAACATCGACAAAGAGTTTGGAGGAGTGAAAACAAGGTCAATATCAGCACCGAGGAAGAGCTTGGAGGAGTGAAAACAAGGTCAATACTAGCGCCGAGGATGAGGTTGATGGAACTCAGGGAAAATCGACGACCAAGGGACAATGAGTACTATAAGTTTGGCACCCCCATTCTCTTTAACCTGCAATTTTCATGCCTAGTTTCCAAAGATCTTCTCGTACATTGGCACCCCCATTCTCATAAAATGGTATAAGATAAGACAGAAAAAATAAAATAGCTTAGTCTTTCACATTTTTATTGACCAACCTCATGTCTTGGAAAAACTCCCATAATCTACCCACATCTTGGTTGAGGTCTAGGATTCCATCACACATAGCCTTCATCGCATGAGTTTGAAGCAATTGTAGACTTAGCCCAAGTATATGCTAGGCTAAGAAAGATCTAATGAATGGAAATAAAGGCATACAATTCTTCTTTAATGCCTCCACCACAAACATATGCAAGGAAAGGTCTCCTCCCTTCTTGGTAGTGATAACCTCCTCCACACACAACCCTTAAAAATTATGAATAGAGGAATATAATCTTTGAAGAACTCAAAGTTGATTCTCTCCTACCCGATGCAATTAGTCATTTTATCCTTACAAACATTTATAGTGATTACTAGAGGCACATAGACCAATTCTCATAATAGAAGAATTTGATCATACTTTTCCAATGATGGCATTATGAGAAAACCTTAGGTTAAATGAATAATTCCTAGCTAAGTTCTTTAAATCATGTCCAACCATATAAGAGAAGACCGTTGCTATGTGTACTTGGATACCATGGAGAAAGGCTCTTTGGGCTCTTTCATCAATCAAGGTATTGTTAAATTTTAACACCTACAAGTGAGAATGAAGAATCTTTCCTATGATGGTGGCCATCCCATTATAGCTCTTAGAGTTAGAGATAATTTTGTTTTGAAATAGAGATATTTTAAGTTATCAAATCCTACCATCAGACATAATCAAATTGTTGTTGTTTCAAATTACTATGACCACTAAATTTCACTATTTGAAGATGTTGAAACCTTGTTGTAGAGAACTAGAACATTGATGCAACCACTCTTCCTACCTTAAAACATACCAAAAGTCTCCTAGCAATTAGACATAGGAAGATTTAAGATGACTTAAAAAAACCATAAACTTATGATGACTTAACTAGGCGTAGTACACACTCCCTCCCCGTTAACCACTTAGACATATGGAAATTAAATGTAAATTTGCTACTATTTTTAGTCATGTAGGTGTCCAATAAACCACTTGGTGGTGTTTCCCTTCAAGTTTATTTATTTGAATGAAGAGAAAAATTCCTTTGATTACAATTAGAGAATACATTTGAGGCCTTGGTTGTGTAACTGGTGGACCATAGTCACATTTAACACTTGTTACAAAGTTTTGGAGTTCAAACGTTAAGTAGATTTGATTTGTGATGGACACATTTGGATGGTAGTAACAATAACTTGCAATCTATCAAGACTTGATTACCTTATAACCTACGAAATTCTAGCGATGAAATGATAGATTAATCATAATGTCACCTTGGGAAAACATCACCATGAAATAACTTTATCCAACATCCTTATGAGTGTAGGTACCACCAAATAGGTATTTGTCAGATCTATCTTCCTTGAGCGAGGGAAATTCAGGAAGAGAAGAGGAAAGCGAGACATGTAGTAGGTCTAAAAGAGGGAGATCAACTAGAGGTCAAAATATTAGAAGAAAATTTTGTAAACACATGGAATTTTTTCTTGCTGAAGGGGGGTCATGTTCTTATGATGATGAGAGCATAGGCGTCGTCGAGGTTCCCTTGAGGTACAAACATCTACAGAAACAATGGGTACCCAAGGAACTTCCTCCAATAAACACTGATTTTTGTGTCAACAAGAGGATATATCACATAGCACCATCGTCATTACATGGTTTGGGCCTATTTTGCATGGATGGCATAAAGGTTTGTTACGACAAAGTTACTGAATTGATGGAGTATGTCAGACCCTGTTACAGTTACAAAGATTAGATGTAGCTAGTTCGATATACACGAAGTATGCATAGGTATGCACTGTCAACAAATTATATATAGCTAAAAGATAAGGATCAAAACAAAGGAGTGGCTATGTACATTGACGAAAGGCCAAAAGAATAAGGGAATATTGTAGGGTTTATAAATAGTACATGACCTGGGTCAACAAATAAGCAACCCAATTGCATATTTGAGTTGCGCGAGGAAAACCGTGTATTCGTATGTGTGATAAATCAATAACTGTAGGGGAAGAGTTGCTAATCGATTACAATTTGAATCACTTAGTTACAAACACAGTTACTAAAGGGGTGGTATGTACTATGCACCATTTTACCCAACCTCCAATTAATGACTCCAATATACCATTTTATTCTTATGTTTTTTTTCATAAGTCTAATGGTTTCATTTCAGTAATATTTTTTTATATTTAATTTTTGTCACAGCGGGACATTGATCGCACAGGGAAGTCTTTGGCCTAGAGCACAGATCGCGATGCATCTTCAGGTGCTTCTACTCGACAGGTTTACCTCATTGTAATTGTATAAATTAGATATGAGAAAAATGTTTTATTATTATGTTTTTTTCATAAGTTTATTGGGTTAATTTTGATAATTTTTTTAATATTCTTGTTGCAGTCAACTGATCAGGGAAAGGCACCAGTAGTAGATGAGAGCATCCATAGGGAGGTGCAGTCAATATTATGTGATGATGACATCGCTTATTCAACAAACCCTCTCGATATGATAATGAAGAAATCCTTAAGTTGTTATTCATAGTGCCTCAAATAGATGAGATAAGAGAGGGTTAAAATATTGACTGAGAGAGCACAAAATTTGTAAGTAAGCTGTCATGAGGTCTTTAATTATAACATTAGTTCATTCATGGTTTTATATTTTGTACTCTTTTATGTCATGAACTAAAATATGTGTTGTTTTTACAAGATTTCTTGCATCTTCATGATGCTCCTAGCCATGAGCAAGGTACTACAAGTGCTACCTGAGGAGTAGGGGTTAGTACAAGTGTCCATCCTGATCTTCCTGCGCATACATCACATCATATGACATCATCTGTGCCTATATTGTCGTCTAAAATGTCGGCAACACATACCATGCAGGCATCCGTTACTGCACCCTTTGACAGCGAACACATGCCAAAACATGTGTCAGGACATGTACCTGAGGATGCAGAGGCCACTAGTACTGGTGATGTTTTAGCAACATTTCCTGGATCTTTCCGTATTACTAGTACATGAAAATTTCAGGTCACATTTGTGGTGACTGAGGATTTCATTCCCATAAAGATAGAGAAGGTCCCAGGTACTTTAAAATATTTTAATTATTATTATATATAATCCAATTGAAATTTATTTATTGATCGCTCTTTTTAGACTATTGATCCCATGATCATTTTGCAGGAAATGATGTTTTTTATAAACATCTAAGTGATATTACATTGGAGCTCTTCAGGCCCACCATATGTACACAGTGGAATGCCCAAAATCAAGATTTAAAAGATGAGCTCATTAACCGTTTAGTTGTGTTGTTCGGTGATAAAATATTCAACCAAACCAAGGTCCTTAAGAAAGTTGGTACCTATCTAAATTATGTGAGGGACCAATATAGGTCACATTTAGAGAAGAACAAAAAGTACGAGCATTCCCCCATGATTCCAGAGAGAGAGTGGAAGGACCTAGTGTCAGATGGAAAGGAGAAGGTTGAAAAGAAAAAATGAAAGACACCACCGGGCCAAGGAAGGTATGTGATACTATCAACAATGTAATTATATATTGATTACTCTTTCTTTTTACATAATCTAACGTATTTCAAACTTTTCATAGGCTTCTTGACACATCGAAGGCAACAAAGGAAAGACTAGAAAAACACGAGCAACACAAACTTGGCTCTAGTGGTTATATGAAATTAGCCGCACAAATTGTGAGTATCAATAAATGAAAAATTGCATCCAAATAATAAATTGCAAACAATTTTGGTTTTATCACACCATAGAAGCAAAATTCATGATATTATGCAAAAATGTAGGGCTCTGAATTCAACAGAGTTCCCACAGAAGAGGACCTGAAGATTTCCTTCTAGCAAGTCTATGGAGTCGTGGCTAAACACCTAAGAGTCTTAACTAGGCAAACACAATCTTCCACTGCATCCGACATGCAGGTAAATAAACTCAATAAAGTTTATTTAAAATTGAATACTTGTGCAATCTATTCAATATTAATTTCCACCATAAAGTACTTACATGCCTATTTATTTTAAACATATAAGCAATGATAATACTACACATGACATTGGAATGCAACTTGGTGAGGGTGGAGCACAACCTACAGATGAAGGTCATGGTGTGCATCCCAGTACTAGATGTATTCATGTGCTATACAAAATGCAATATGGATTAATACAATTAAACATCTTTAATTGCAATTGGTGTATTAATTAATGTAACCTTTCATGTTTCAACTTTAGAGCATGTAGAGCATGATCAGGCTAGAGAAGACCAGGGACATGATGTGGCCCCATCAGGTAAAGAGGACCACTCTAATGTTCTTTTAAACATATTTAATTGCAATTGGTGTATTAATTAATGTAACCTTTCGTGTTTCAACTTTAGAGCATGTAGAGCATGATCAACGTGTTGAGCATGATCAGGCTAGAGAAGATCAGGAACATGATGTGGCCCCATCAAGTAAAGAGTACCACTCTAATGTTCTTTTAAACATATTTAATTTCAATTGGTGTATTAATTAATGTAACCTTTCATGTTTCAACTGCAGATCAGGATTTAGAGGGTGTTCAACATGTTGAGCATGAGTCTATAAGAGAAGTTCAGGAACATGATGTGGATGCATCAGGTAAAGAGAACCACTCTCATGTTCTTTTAATTAATGAAATACTTGTAACAATAATAATAAAACATATCAATTTAACATTTCTTTATTATTGCAGCAGACCCCCCCTTGCAGCGGCGTCCACATCGTGAGCACATGACTAGGCGTACATTAAGATCATGAGAAGAGGGAAGAACAACTAAAGGGGGGACAAATTATTTAGAAAATGATACTCCACTTCATATTTTTTTAGCTTTAAAAAGGAAATAAACAAAAAAAGTGATTGTAATCATATCATGACAACCATATTTTTGATAATATGTAAAAACTAAAAGAATGAATGTTATATGTTAATGAATGAATGTTATATGTTATTAATGGATGAATGAATGATTAATATTATATGATCGGGTATGGGGAATTGAGAGTGATGTGAGGGGGGGCAGGGGCCAAATGAGCTTTGAGCTTTTAGTGTCATGTGGTTGGCCCTGTTAAGTAGAGAATATTAAACTATTCTTGAAACAAAGAGAAGCTCAATATAAGGTAATGCACTTTTCAATATAAGAAATGCATTATTTGAAGCATCAAACCAATATGTAAAGATGAAACAATGTGCTAACTTTTCACTATGGTGGCAAAAAAATGATTCTTTATAACCTGAATACATGCTCTACATCATAATTTGAAGTTGTTTTCATTCCAATGTTCTGAGTTTAGTTTGTTTGTATGGCTTTGTATGAATACCACATTGTGTTGTGTGTGAATTTGGTTTCAAAGCTCCGTTTCTTCTATTTTTAGTGGTGACATAACTCTAAAATTTGACTTTTGTGCATAACAGGTTAGTGGAAAAATTGACAACTCTAAAGGGTTTAGAGGCTCGATTGAGATAGATACGTGGATATTTGGATCTTGTTGTTGATGGGAGGATTCCACTTAACCATGAAATTTTGTACCATCTGCAGGTATGCAAAAATTTCTCTACTTACATTCATTCTTGATCATAAATGTTCTAAATGATATTAATGCTTCAAACTTAAGATTTGTTTCATTGTTATAATGATCAAAATGTTATACTTTGCTATACATTCAAGCATTCTCTTTCCCCTACCCTCCTCCTTTTAAGAATTCTTTGTCATAAAAGATTCACATTTGTCTCATTTACACAAATTTATCTGAAGCTCTAGGAGTGAATAAAGATATGTAAAAGATGATGGATTATGTCTAAACAACTTTCCATCTTATAGCTAATTAAATCCTTAATATTTGAATAGTTTAGAGCTCGAATAATGCTTGTATATGCATGTGTAGCAATAAGGGAGCATTGATATTTTTCGGCATTGCATTGAGGAAATTGTTTTCTCTTATACCTACCCTCGGCTAGACATGGAGGTATATAATATTGGTTTCTGGGTTTTTTCTGTAAGTAGTTAATTTCATAGAGGAAGACTAAAATATTTTTAATGTCCTGTTAGGTGTGAAAGCATATGAATCACTTGCTGAAGGCACCATTTTGTATTCATCCAAAAACTGGTTTGTTCATTTTTTTATGTTTCTTGCATGTGTTTTTTAGGCTCTAGAGATGTAGCTCGACTCTTTCCTTTGCACTTTTCATCTATTTTGATGATTACAGTAGCTTGTCCTCATAATTTTTATGTAGATCTTTTTGTAACCTTATTTTCTACCAATCAATTTGCAAACTAGTCACATATTAAGGACCATTTCACTAACTTGTAGTCATCCATTACTTCATATGTTGCAGGTTGTGTCTATGTGCCAATAAATCCTGATGATTGCGAGAACTTTAATCCTACAAGTGTACCCACTCTTTCTCAAGTAAAAGTATTACCTTATTTTATAGTACTTTAAATGGTTAATTAAAGGTGCTTCTTTAGATTTGAGATAGTTGAACCCTGGATTAAAATATAGTATTAGATGGGAAGTATAATGATAAAACTGAGGTCCATTGAACACAAGCTCTGATCTCTTGACACTGCTCAACATTTTCCCTACACATTTTCTCTTCAATCCAGACGTTTCTTAACTCTTTCCCTTGTTAGCCCTTGGTTGTTCTCAAGTGTAATGCTTTTTCTATGCATCTTACAGTCTGTATGTATGATCAATCATCTCTTATGAAGTATGGATAACCTTTCATGGAATTGTTGTTGTGATTAGACAATTGCCATTGTAAGAATAATCATTTAATTTGTATGGAAGTAAGTCTTTTTCATATTATTTGACTTGGTATTGCAAACTTGTCTTTGCAGGATTCTCCAGGGGGGAACAAAAGAACTGTGATGATGGGTAGATTTGTACAACACCATAAATCATTTGGCATTATCAATATATTGCTTATAGAATACTCTATGCAAGTAAAATGGAATGTGCAATGACAATTGGTCTCGAATTCAAATATGAATATAAGTACATTACACAAGAAGATGGTATCTATTCTATGATTTAAAGAACCCAAAAATAAGAAAATTAATAGGTTCCATCTGTTTACTTGCTCTTAGACACTTTTTTAATCGGCGAGACCCTCAGAATGTCTTGTTGATAACCAACAGTGTTCAAAACTCCTAAAGAGGTTAGATCGGTGTGACATTGGATATGTCTCGCCAACATAAGTCATCGGCAAGACATTGAATATCAGAGTGAGTTTTCTATCCTGTGATGATGATTGATCTCTCACCGATGGGTTGGCTACGGTGGTCATCGCCAAGAGTCTCCGCGATGACATGGTGTAGGTCTATTTAAAACTCTTGAAGAGGTCAGATCGGTGTGACATTGGATCTGTCTTGCCGACGGAAGTCATCAGCAAGACATGGACTATCAGAGTGAGTTTTCTATCTTATTCTAATGATTGATCTCTCACCGATGGGTTGGCTTTGGTGGTCATCGCTAAGAGTCTCCACGATGACATGGTGTAGGTCTATTTAAAACTCCTACAGAGGTCAAATTGGTGTGACATTGGATCTGTCTTGCCGATGGAAGTCATCGGCAAGACATGGACTATCAGAGTGAGTTTTATATCCTGTTTCAATGATTTATCTCTCACCGATGGGTTGTCTTTAGTGGTCATCGTCAAGAGTCTCCACAATTTCATGGTGTAGGTCTATTTAAAACTCCTGTAGAGGTCAGATCGGTGTGACATTGGATATGTCTCACCAAAGGAAGTCATCGACAAGACATGGACTATTGGAGTGAGTTTTCTATCCCGTGTCGATGATTGATCTCTCACTGATGGGTTGGCTACGGTGGTCATCACCAAGAGTCTCCACGATGACATGGTGTAGGTCTATTTAAAACTCCTAAAGAGGTCAAATCGGTGTGACATTGGATGTCTTGCCGACGGAAGACATCGGCAAGACATGGACTATTAGAGTGAGTTTTCTATCATGTTCTGATGATTGATCTCTCACCGATGGGTTGGCTTCAGTGGTCATCACCAAGAGTCTCCACGATGACACGGTGTAGGTCTATTTAAAACTCCTGTAGAGGTCAGATCGGTGTGACATTGGATCTTTCTTGCCGAAAGAAGTTATCAACAAGACATGCAATATCAGAGTGAGTTTTCTATCCTGTGCCAATGATTGATCTCTCACCGATGGGTTGGCTTCGGTGGTCATTGCCAAGAACCTCTGCGATGGTACATTTCAACAAATATTTTTTTAAAAAAAAATTGCATTGTTTTGTCACAATTTCGATGAAGGAAACCGACGAATCACCGAAAAGTTATGACGAAGTTGCTATAGCTGCAACAAATGCTTTGTCGTAACTACTAGCCCATTACATCAAAATGGTGATGAAATTCTAGTGTTGTTTCAACGCTTTGGAAGAGCCATTGCAATTGTGTTTTGGTTATAATTCGTCGATGGATACATGGAGTTGTCGTCGATATTCTGACAAACAACAGAGCCATTTTATGATGCTGACGACTGACGAATCGGGGCCGCTATTTCGACGTTTAATTCTTTGTCTGAATTTTGACAAAAAATTAGTGACGAAAATTATTTCATTAGTTCGTCAGTTGTCTGACAAAGCTTTGTCGCAAGACCGACGAACGTTTGTCAGTAAATGGAGTCAAATTCAGTAGTGTGAGATGAGTCCTCCTCCTCAGCCCCACACAAAAAACTAATAGAAGGGCCGTAGAATCCCCACTTATGAATATTATCCCAAGTCAAACACCTATTCCAAGCCAAATTCCAAACAAAGCAGTTACACTTTGGCCACAAGAACTTGTTCCACACTTTTTTCCCCCAATGAACCTCCACCCCATCCATCCTATGAGACAACAACACCTGATATCCAATAGCAACAATATAGACACCCTTAGGATTAGGAGACCAAGCAAGAACATCCCCATCCCAGAGGGAGCTACAATGTCTACTAGCAAGGATACTGTGAAGCTTAGCACACTCTTCCTCCATACCAATATTAGGCCAATCATCAGGAATCTTCCATCTCGCCACCTCTAGCTGACCACAGGAAGAGAGGGACTTAAAGTCACTCACCCTTGACCACCCAACCTCAAGGAACCACTAGCTTAGAGTTAGAAAATTAGGAAACTGAGAAACAATGATTGGAAAACCATCCCAGGAATTAGACCAAAAATGATCCTCCATCCCTCTTTTGCAAATCCAAAATAAGCCATCCTTAATGAGCATGGCCCCTTTCTTGAGCATGCTCCAAATCACTGAACCTTTCCCCACAAGGGGATATCAAGGAATATCCATCCGTGGGATTCTCGAGAAATACTTATGATATAAGATCCTAGACCATATATGATCCTACTCCACACACCACCTCCAATACAGTTTAGCAGCCAATGCCACCCCAGGAAAAAATGACAGCCTTAAACCAAGACCACCAAACTGCTTTGGGCTACAAACAACGTCCCATCTGACTAAGCTCCATTTAGAGGATGACAAGCAACCAACCCATAAAAATTGTCTTGCTAAAGAATCTAATTCCTTAACAAAACCTATTGAGGCCACCTGAAGCATACATCTATAAATGGGGAGAGCATGCACCACTGACTTGAGTAACTGAACATGACCCACAAAAGATAACCATCTATGGGTCCAATGATTAACCTTCACTCAAAAATTTTCCAAAACATTTTTCCAAGAATCCCTGAGCAATCTACCAACAGAGATAGGAATACCAAGATAGGTCAAAGGGAGAGCCCCAATATGAAATCTCAAGCTATGAGCAATCCTCCTCTAGATGGGTCTTGGAGTATTGAAGAAGAAAATAGAGGAATTATCTTCATTAATCAATTGGCTTGAAGTACTAAGGTAAAAATCCAACACCTTGCACAAATTTTAAGCTTCGCTCATTGTAGCCATACCCATCAAAGCAGTGTCATCCACAAACTGCAAATGAGACTATGGAGGCATACCACCTCCCCACCTCCAACCCTAAATGAGACCCAAATCCACATTCCTTCTCATCAAATGTCCTAGACCTTCAGTAAGAAGAAGAAATAAATAAGGAGAGATGGGTCTCCCAAGCGCAAACCTCAAGAAGCACCAAAAAGTTCAAAATGCTCACCATTTATTAGCACCGAGAAGGAAACTGATGTACTCAACTCATAACCCATTGAATCCACTCCTCCCCAAAACCAAAAGCACCAAGAACCTTCTGAAGGAAGGACCACCGAACTCTGTCATAAGCCTTAGCCATATCCAACTTAATGAACATTGCCTTATCTTTGGAGCTATCCATAGAGTGAATGGTTTCAGTTGAAATAACAACCCCATCCAAAATTTTCTGACCCACCACAAAACCACTTTGTTCCTCAGAAATCAACACTTTAAGCCACTTTTTTAGCCTATTAGCAATCAATTTAGAGATAATTTTATAAATCACATTGCAAAGAGAAATAGGAAAAAATTGACTTAACCTATCCAAACCATCACGCTTGGGAATTAGAGCAAGGAAGGTAAAATTCAAAGCACATAACATCTGTTTATTCCTCTAAGACTCATGAACAACCGCCAATAAATCCACCTTGATAATATCCCATAATTCTTGAAAAAACTCAATCAGGAAACCATCAGGGCCTGGAGCTTTCCCTTTCTTCATCTAGAACACAATCTCCTCCAACTCTTCTTGCATAATATCACCCATAATATGCCCATTCATCTCCTAAGAAACCAAAGAGGGGATACAAGAAAGGACCTGAGCTTCCTTAACAAAACCCTCCTGCGAGTCTTCCTTGAATAAAGAAGCAAAATACTATACCGCCTCTTTCGAGATTTCATGAAAATAAGAAGATAGATGCTCACCCCTGTCATTCACCAAAACAAATATAGAGTTTCCATGTCTCCTGGCTTTCACCGAATTGAAGAAGAAAGCAATATTTTTATCTCCTTCTAGAATCCATTCAATCTGGACCTTTTGTTTCCAATAAACTTCCTCATGTAGTTCACACTCCTTCAGTGCTTTGAAAGCCATAACCTCTTCTTAGAGAAAATATTCAATCACCCCCTCCTCCCTAATCATCCTTGTAATACCATCCAACTCTTCTTGAGCAGCAACCTTAGCATGGAAGATGTTTCCAAAACACTAGCGATTCCAACGTTTAAGCTGATATTTGAAAAATTGAAGTATCTTAGCAAAAGTATACATTATCGTCCCATAAGTGGGTCTACCATACCTCCACCAATCAGCAACATATCCATGCAAAGATGGGTCTCACAACCACATAGGCTAAAACTTGAAAGAAGGAGACCGAGGCACACAAGCTGAAGTAATGGAAATCTTAATAGGCCAGTGATCTGAGCCCCTCCAATCCAAATTTTTAGAGCTAGTGGACCACATACCACCAATCTAGTAATAGGAAACCGGAAAATAGTCAAGTCTCTCCACAATACTTTTCCCCAACCCTCCAATTATTCCAAGTAAATTGACCATTACTAGGTTTGATATCAACAAGATTTAAAGCCGAGATGTTATCCCGAAGAAGCAATGCAGGGGGCTCTAGCCTCGAATTACCTTCAGGCTTCTTGGCCAACTCAAAAATAGCATTGAAGTCCCTAGCCATAATCCATGGATGGTAAGGAGCCGTGCTTCAGACAAACCTGATATGGGACCACAAAAGTTTCCTACCCTATATCTCAATAGGAACATAGATATTAGAGAAGAGTATAGACTCTCTCATCTCAATACAAGAAGCAATCATAGAGATAGATGACTTAAAGGACATCCACCAAAGAGGGAAAACCTTCCTAGCGTTCCATAAACAAGCCACCCCCCAATAGACCCATGAGCACCAATGCACCGACACTCACCATTCCCCCAAACTTCGGCATCAGACCAAACATACTCTCAACTAATAATTTAGTCTCTTGTAGAAAAAGAACATCAGGAGATCGACTTCTAATCGAATCATGAACAAATTTTTGTTGAGGGAAACTATTCAAGCCCCTTACATTCCAGGATAGAGCAATCATTTCAAGGGGCTCGAAAAATGAGAATCCAGAGTCTTCACTAACCCTAACTCCACCAACGTTTCCCTTATTAATTTAATCTTTTCCAAATCATTTTTTCTACCCAGCTTGGAAGACTTCTCCCCAACCCCTTTTTTTGGATCCTTTTGAAGAAGGCCCAAATGAGAAGAAGACTTGTTATTCTTCACCACTTTAGCACCTGCATTCAATGCCAAGGAAGAACCATCCCCACCACCTTTCTTCACTTCAACAACAGGAACCGACTCAAACTGGACTTCCATTCGAAGATTAGTGTCCATTTGCAAGGCACCAACATCCTACATGTCCTAAGTAACCTCAGAGGGAAGACCCTCTTGTCTTGTACTCAAAGCAACCTAATCTAGATTCACCAAACCTAGATTCACTTCCTACTAGCTAAGATCATCTAAAACCTCAAATCTATTAAAAGTGCCTTCCTCCTTCCTCTCCTTCAAGGTCCTCTTTAGTCCTCGGTTCCTGTTATGAGCCTTGACAAGGACGAAACCATTTGCACCAACTCCATCCCTAGGAATAGGATCCTTTCCCTTATCAACCTCGGGTGTGTTGCGAGGAGGTTGAGAAGATTGGGATTCCACAAGCCTAGCCCTAGGGCATCTTCACTACAAGTGACCATATTCATGACAAAGAAGACATCGAAAAGGGAGAGTCTCGTAATCCAACTGCTGCACCCAAGAATAAGGACCCACACATATATCCACATAATATGGAAATGGCTTACTTAAATCAATCTCAACACAAATACAAGCAAAATTCATCACCTTTTTAAACTTAGTGGGTGATCCCACAATAGTGGTTCACAATTTTTGGCCAAATTGGACACTGAAATAATTTTTTTTTAACTAAATCTTCACTTTCAGACACCTATAGCAGCTAAACCATGAGGAATTTGGAGATGATGCAAACTATAGTTTCATCACATTTTTTCTGTAGATTCTAAAAATATTTTTTTCAAAATTTTTGGAATCAGATTGCACTTTTTTTTCCATCTCCCTCAAAAACTATTTTTTTTCTAAAAACAACATTTTAAAAAAGTGATGCACACCGTATAACACATAACTTTTTTTTCCATGAAGGATAAAATTCTAATTCTTCAATTTAGATTTGTAACTGGATATCTAGTCTTCAACTTGGTTAGATATTTTTATTGAATATTTTTTCTTTAATCATGTTTCAAAGTCAAATCAATTACAATTCAAACCATTGCACCACATAAAGCACGTAACTTTTTTTGTATGTGTCAATTCATTTTTTTGTTGAATCAGGCTTCAATATCTAGTGCGCTCATATTTTTCAATTTTTTGATAATGCTGTTTTCCATGTGCAAAATAGAGACCTTCATTTTTGATGAAAAAACTATGTTTAATAAAACTAAAAAAACAAATACATATAAAACAAAAACATATTAAAATTATATTCGTTGGATAGCTCGTTCCAAGGACTACGATTCCAGTTGGGTTTGTGAGTCTCTTCCATTTTCATGTTCAAAACGAGCTCGGAAGTGAAAAAAATTAGGTTTTTTTTGTGTTTCGGGGGAGAATGAGGGATAAGGGGTTCATACAACCCCTAGGGGTTCGCTCAAACCAGGGTTCGCTTGAACCTTGGTTCGAGTGAACCACCCTTACTAATGCATTTTTTTTTTTGGCGAGCAAGATTCAAATGGGTTCGCTCGAACCAGTAGTTCGCTCGAACCAGTAGTTCACTCGAACCAGTAGTTCGCTCGAACCAGTAGTTCGTACGAACCCCCAAAATCACATTTTTTGCCTTGAGGTCATTTTTTGTAAGTTTTCCTTCCTCATTGGAATTGTAAACCAATTTTGTGGGTTTACCCAATTTTTTTGCGAAGAGCCAACTGGTTTTCTGAGCATCAAAGCTAGCAAGTGCAAAACATCATCTTGCCAACACTCCATAGGAAACCGTGGAAGCCAAACCCACACCGAAACCTAATTCGAAAGCTCCTCAACGAGGTTAAATACAACATGCCATGGTTTAATAAACAACCCAATTTGGTTATAGAAATAGAGGCCCCCTTCAAAAACCCTATTGTGATCTGCCATGCAATCAAAGGTTACCATGAAATAATTATTCGACAAAAGATTAATCTCCATCTCTCCTTTCAGCAACCAAGTCCTTTGGGCCCAATACTCCAAAAATTGCAACGATATCCGCATTCCCATAAACTTGCAATATAATGAATTCTTCGAATAATATTCAATGTCATCTGCAATCATCTCCGTCGGGATAACCAAATTTGGTCTCTCCTTACATCGTTCTAGATAGCCATTGATTTTTGTAATCTGAGGACCACCAAACAAGCTTGATCCATCAAACCCTGGATCTGGCAAAAATAAATTATTATCAAATACCTTCACAACATGTGACGATGCCTTAGCACCCAACGCTGAGTGAAAGTTCAATGAGGGAGGAGCCCCAAACGATTCTCCACTAGCCATAGTATTACACACAACCCAAGATAGGCATGCAAGCATCGAATCCAAAAAAAGATACACCCTTCACTACATGCACACCCCACACAACACTCCACCCGAAACCAGACCAAAACGTTCCTCACCATGCACCAACTCAATATGAGAAGCAACATACACAAGGAAAAAATACACCCCCAAAATTTTGAACCCTCAAGCTGACACCCAATCCACCAAACCAAGAAACTGAGAGGGAAGAGCCTACGTGGAAAACACTAGCCAACCCCTCAACATAGGAACAAAACAAGCCCACAACAGGCCCCATCCCAATGACCACAAACCGATCACATGCAACAAAAGAACACATTAGAATCACCAACCAACTAGGCGCACGATGAAAGGAAACTTGCATAGAGAGAATAGTTTAAACCCCACACGCTGAGAACAAGAACAACGTCCCCCCAAACCTTCAACGCACCCCCCAATCTTTGCATGCATAGAAAAAATCAGACAAAGCTAGGGCTCGACAACCCTAGCCCGCATTGCAGAGCTCGCCATCTGTCCCATATATGGTAAATGACACCGACATAATATATAATATATCATAAATATATATTATTAATATATAATATATAAAAATATATATATTATTATATATCATATATAAATTATATAGAAATGAAAATAAATTGTCTTTGCAATTTTATTTTATTTTTTTGGTGAAAGTGGCAAGCCACTATTATATTTTATTATATATTAAATAAAAGATTACAAAAACTAGTTATGGGGAGCATACTAGTAGGAAAGAACTAGTAAGAAAACCTCAGGTTATAGCTCTGAGCATGCAAAAAGAAATAGAAACAAATCGTTTGTACAAAGAATGTTGAAAATTCAAAACTCAACATTGTCCCAAGCTAACCTATGACACTTACTAAGACAAAAACTCTTCCCAATCAACCACCAAACTAGTTGTGAAATGACTCAAAATGATAAAAATCCCAACCCTTACATAGCATCACAAAATGATCATTAACCCAACCCTTACAATGATTAATGTTTTAAACAGATAAGCCCTTACAAAACATTTGAAAAAGATCATTACCCCAACCCTTACAAACATTTATAATCCCATACGAAGGCCCAATACAAAATTCACAAAATCCAGTTTGTAGAAATCCATAAAGCTATTGTATTCTTCCACCTGTTGCTTTTTCACTTGTCGAATTCTCACCCATCCCTTATGTTTGCAAAATGTTTGGAATGTTTCTATTGCTATACCTTCAAGCATAGTATTGAGAACCCTGAGATTCCATGTGAGTTAGCGCATGAGACATAGCTCTTGTAGAAGAAGACATGTGAATTGGAGAGTTAACCCGTAATTGCAAATCCAACTGCAAGTTTTGGTTAGCAAGGCACAAAATGTATGCACGAAGAAAAGATGGAGCATAAAATCTATCCTTAATTTCCAGTTCCATTGGCGTGCAAACACTTCGCCTATTTTTCCTTAAAGCCCTCAACAAAATATTTTCATTTATGCGTTGCAGAGCAAGTTGAATAGCATCAAAGATTTCCTCAATGCCTTGACATTTTTGCACCAATATTCTAGGGAAAATACCCCCAATAAACCCTTCCCCATTATAAAAATTATACTGTTGGACAGCTCAAAGAACAACATTATCCATTCGAAATTGAAACTTAATATAATTCCTAATTAGTTCCTCAATTTCATTTAGAGATTGAAGCAAACCCAAAGCATTGGAAAGAAAAATAGAAATCACCTGTGAGGGGAAGAGGAGACGACGAGCACAAGGACTGGTAACTTCTATACCCAAAATGATTTGAATGCATTCCTCCACTCTTAAACAGTCAATTTTGAACATAGAGTTCAATATCTCCTGTGAAATATACTCTTCAATGGGATTTTCCCACAAATTTACTGGTAATGAAACTCTATAATTCTAGGGACAGAGCACCATTGCACCAGAATTAATTTAACACAAAAACATTCACTAGCAAGGTAATGTTGTCAAATGTTGCGAACATTACTTTCTGCTTTCTAAATTTAAAGAAAGCTATCATTATAAACAAAATTTGAGGGCTAAATGCATAGAATGCAGTGCTCCCATAAATGCACATACGTGCCGAATGAAAACCCAAATATTTAGCAGTAGATTTTGCATTAACAATACATGATTACCCTATACCCAAAGGTTGCTGCCAACTTGAGGAAGCATAAAGGAATGTGGTGGTGTGACCCTGACCAAATATTTATATTGATTCTAACATCATTAGGTGTTAATTTTCCGTCCTTTAATAATGGTGCAAGTACCCATGATAATGCTTATGTTTTATAATATATGCTTCAGACCATTCAGATTTATTGCACGAAGAACCTGGTGATGTCAGTGCCAATGTAAATATAAGGGGCGTATGCATATTACCTAGTCAGATACTGATCATTATTTGGAATAATCAACTTCAATTATGCTTCTCAAATTTGTCAGCTTCTGGATATAAGTGAAATCATTATTGATATTGTTATCATGAATATAAATAAATTCCTTTTTATCACAACCTAAGTTAGCCAAATGATCTGCTAAAGCATTTCCCTCTCTGTAAATATGGGAAATCTAAACCTCTTCAAAATCATCTAAAAGTTTCCATACAATCTGCAAAACATATTTCAAAGCCCAATTAAAACATAATATCTCTTTACAAGCATTATTATTAATAGTGAATCACCCTCTATATGTAGTGCTTTGATTTGCAATTGTTTTGCCAAGAGCAACCCATAAAGAAGAGATAATGATTTTGCCATATTATTCATTCCAGGGGGTAAAGATAAAGCTTTGGAAGCCTTGAGAAAACCTTTATTGTCTCTGATACAAAAGCCTGCTCCCGAAGTTCCAATATTACCTCTTGATGCCCCATAAAAATTCAATTTTGAGAGATTTTGAGATGGAGGTGACCATTTAACTATGTTCCTATCTATCTTTGTATTGTGTGGTTGTTTCAAGATTCCCTTAAAGGGAAGAACTATATGTTTCCAATTTTGCAAAATGAAGTTATCCCAGTTTGAAAATAGTGATCCAACATTCTTATGATTTTGAACCCAAGCATTTACTGACTCAGAGATAGACTTTTCAATCAAAGCATGAACAAAATTTACCGATGAAACTATTCTTCTAAATATTCTTTTGTTTCTTTCCCACCAGATAGCCCAAGTTACCATTGCTAGAATAACTTGCCAAATGCATGCAAAAAAGGATGTTTTGTAGAGCACTGTTCAAGAAGAGAAAAGATCCCAAATTGTGTTAGGGAGGGGCATTGAATAATTCATTTTCCTCAAAACAAACGACCAACAAGACTGAGCAAAAGAGAAATGCAAGAACAAATGATCATGATTTTCAAAATCTTGATCACATAACACACATTTGAAGGGTTCTGCAATGCCTAATTTAGCTAGTCGATCACTTGTCAGTGCTCTCTTTCTCATTACTAGCTAGGCGAAAATACCTACTTTTGGGAGGACTAAGCTACTCCAACAAAAGGAAAATTATCTTTGAGGCTGAGAAGGATCTCTTCTACTGAGAGTTTCTTTATACCCCTGTTTTATTGAATAAGAACCATCCTTTGAAGGTGCCTGAATAAGCGGTAAGATTTATCTATTATGAAAATTGCTCTATTTTGAAGAATGCTTGATAGTAATTCCTTTTTTTCCTATGATATCTGTGAAGAGGAGAAGTCTTTCCATTTTACTCTCTCTGGTGAAGGTTCAATAGAACTTACGTAATCTTTTAATTTTGTTCCCCACAACTGTGATAAAATTGGAATGGCTGACTACAAATCATTATTTTGGCTCAACGGGGGATGACCATTCTAAGAGTCAGACCAAAAATTAACTTCATCACCTCTATCGACCTCCCAAGAGATGTATGATGTTACTAATTTTCTACATGAAAGCATGAAATTCCACATAGTTGAACCTTCTGGTGGATTTGAAACTATAAAAATTCTCTTAGGATCTTGACTATCCAAATATTTGGCTCTCATTAAAGAGCACCATTTGGATTTAAGTTTAGCATACATTTTCCATATTAATTTCCCCCCAAAGGCTTGATTATGTTTAGATAAATCATGCAATCCTACACCACCTTTATGTTTTTCTAAGACCATACTATCCAATGAAATAAGAGGAATTTTCTTTGCATCATTCATATTCCCTTTCCACAAGAAACCTCTTATGATCTTTTGAATCTACTCAACTACTAAATTTGGTGCCCTTAGTATAGAGATGAAGTAATTAGGTATTGCAGTAAGGACTGATTTCATAAGAAGAATTCTGCCTGAGAACGATAACCATCTGGCTTTCCAAGCACTGATCCTTTGCTTGATTCTATCTATGATTTTAACCCAATAAGATGGTTTATTAGACCCCATAAAAAAAGGAATACCTAAATACTTGCAAGGTAGCTTAGCCTCTTGAAATCCCAGAATTCTTATGATTTTCCTTTTTATTGTAGCTTTGGAGTTAGAAACATATACTTTTGATTTTTGAGTGTTTATCTTTTGCCCAAATACTAAAGAGTATATATCCATCACTTCCTTTATTTGTTTTGCTTTTGAAACAGAAGCCTTCCCATAAAGAAGGGTATCATCTGCAAATAAGTTGTGAGTAGCTGAAATATCTATTTGAGGGATGCTAACACCTTGTCATAGACCTTTAGAGTGCTTATCTTTTATTGTCCTGCTCAAAGCTTTTGCCATGATTATGAATGGGAATGGTGACAATGGGTCTCCTTGTCTCACCCCTTTTGTTGCTTGAAAGAAACCACATGGTGAACCATTGATTATAACTAAAAAATGTGTAGCTGAGAGACAGGAGAATATCCATTTGCACCATTTCTTTGCAAATCCAAACTTTTCAAGCACTTTTATAAAAAATTCCCAATCAACTCTATCGTAAGCTTTCATCATATCCAATTTAACTATGAAGGAAGACAAATGATTTGACTTAATAGAGTGAAGAACCTCATGTGCCACCAAAGCCCCTTCTACAGTTTCTCTACCCGGAACAAACCCTCCTTGTTCTAAAAATATATTTTTTGAAATAAAGGGCTGCAATCTTAAATAGATTGCTTTTGTGAAAATCTTATATACTATGTTGCAAAGTGATATAGGTCTGAAATCTGCAAAAATTTTAGGTTCCTTGACTTTGGAAGTACTGTTATGTTTGTAGTATTGAAATGATTTAGAATTTTTCCTAATCTACGAGATTCCTCTATAGCCATAAGAAGATCAAAACTCACAAAATCCCAACATTTTTGAAAGAACAAAGCTGTAAAACCATTAGGGCCTGGAGCCTTGTCTGGGGACATTGAAAAAACAACACCCTTTAATTCTACTAATGTGAATGGCTTGAGCAATGCTTCATTGTCATTTGAAGAAATGAGATTAGGGATCACAGACAAAAACTCATGTTCTTCTTGTATGGAAATATTAGTAGACTTAAGGGGGGCAAGGAGGCTTTTGAAAAATTTTACTCCTTCTTTAATTTATTCATCATTATTTAGTTGTTTTCCTGAAGATGCTTCCTAAATTGAAAAGACAGTTTTAGCAGCTCTTTTATGTTGAGCAGATGCATGAAATTTTTTTGTGTTTCGATCACTTTCTTTTAACCATAGTTCTCGAGACTTTTGCTGCCAATATAACTCTTCCCTCTTACTCAGCTCTTCCCACAATTCTTGGAGTTCTTTTTGTTTATCATATATGATAGCATTCATACCATTATGGATAATGTATTCATGAATTTGTGCCAATTGTTGAGTTGTCTCTTCCTTCTGTGCAAAAATGTTTTTAAACACACTCACAATCCATTCTTTGATTTTCCCTTTTGTATATTGCAACTTTTTAAATAGTTGGAACATTTTTTGTGCCTTGATGAAGTGGTGCACTTTCTCATCATTGTTGTAATAAGGGGAGAAATGTTGGGTCTCATAACCACATTTTCTCAAACTTAAACAATGGCTTATGAGCTAATACCCCTGATGGATGAGTAATAGATAACATTATAACATAATGATCTGATCCAACAAAGGGAGGAATTTGTAAAGATAAAATAGCTGATGCAACTGTCCATTCTTGAGACACTAGAAACCTATCTATTCGAACTGCTATTTGTGAGAAATCTTTTCTTCGATTTGTCCAAGTAAATCTCCCCTTTTCTGGTAAGATATCTCTAAGAGCATTATCTGATATGAAATTTCCAAAATCTGATATTGTTTAATGGGGCGGGCATATCCCTCCTTGCTTTTCATTGAGAGACACAATTGCATTAAAATCCCCAACAGTAATTACTTTTTGATCATTGAAATTCTGAATTAAAGTTGTCAACAAATCCCATAACCTCTTTTTATCTTGAGTTGAAGTAGGGCCATAAACACTGAAGAGCTTAAACTGTAAATCAAAGCTTTGAATATTTAAGAGTTTACAGTTATTAACATTTATGGGCTCTACTGTAACTGTTTTGGGATTCCACAAAGATACTAGACCACCAAAAGCTCCTTGAGCTGGTACAACTACAGATTTCCATCTTCCCCATTTGGAAATAGAAGTTTCAAATATTTTTGTAGATAACTTAGATTCTTGAATGAGAAAGATATCAGCCCCACTAGCATCAATTTAATGCTTGATTTGAGCTCTTTTGTCTTTGCAAAATTGATATCCCTTTTTGAGATATTTTTTTAATATATTATATGATGTATATATGATATAAGTCTTATATATTATAATATATAATACTAGATATTATTATAATATATAAATCATATATAATAATATTATATTATATAAATAATAATATACATGTAATTAAATTTTTAATAAATAATTTATTATAATATTATATATTATTTATATATTAAATTATAATATATAAAAATTTAAATTTTATTATAACATATAATTTATGTAAAATAATATATAACAAGGTCGTGTTGCTATGAAGTAATCTCTCACCATAATTTGTTAAATATATTAAAGTAAATATTCTAAAAACTTGCATTACATAAATAAACTATTAAAATTTCTTAAATATATTAAAGTAAATATTCTATTTCTATTATTAAATTGAAAGATTAATTTGTTTCACTAGATTGATTTTAAAATTTGATATTTGATTTAAATTTTTTTTTTTACTATTCAAGGGAGTAGCAGTTTTATTTGGAGCTATGAACCGAAACAACCATTCAACAATAACACACCCCAATGGGAGTTTGAACCTTGGTGGCAAGAACAACAATGCCACACCCGATGAAGCCATCACACCATGCCAATACCGGTGATTTAAAAAAATATTAATAATATGCAGAAATCTTATATTTATAGTTTCAAATTTTATATTAATTATTATTATATTTGTAAAAACATTATTGAAGAAAATAAGTTTTACTATTGCTTTCAAATCAAGCTCCCCAATTTGTAATTATTGAAAATTAACAATCTTTAATTTTAACTTTCAAACATAAAAAATGCCTTGAAAAATTCCTTATAAAATAGTTTATGCTCATGATCCCTAAAATCCTTGTCGCTTAAACCATTTAATCACTAGTTAAAATCTACCCCTTGCCTATAGTTCCATGACAGGAACTAATAATATAGCAAAATGGATATCACCATAACAAAATGTACTTTTTATCTAACCAAATAAAATTTTAAAGATGTATTTAATAATTTTGACTAATTAAAAACATATTTTTTTAACCCAGATCCAATACATAATAAAAGCCAATCTAGAAAGAGGATGGTAAGCACAAGGTGCAATATTTTACCTATAGTCACATCCCCTAAGAGAAGCTTAACCATTGATGACACTCCATTCATGCCCTTGAATGCCACTTCTATATTGATCAAGGATCTTCATTGATGGCTTATGGCATGGAAACAAACAACTACATGAGAAGACAACACTAGAGAATATAGGTGGTGGCAAGAAATTTTATGAAATGATAAGTAAAAATGACAGTGAGGGACACCTATATGATTCTAGGGTTTTGGTCCAAACCATCAAGTCAAATGGCATCAATTAAATAATATACAATGTTAATATTTTAATGGTTTTATTTGTATTTAATTTAAAAATATATATTTTTAAATTAAATACTTATTTGAACTTTAATGTGCTAAGGTGGTGCACTTTTAAATATTAAAAGTGAAGACGTGGAGTGGAATGGATAGTTAAACAAATGGATTATATTTAAAAAATTTAGTGGGCATGTTGAGCCGCAATTGACTATTTAGTTAGTATAATCCGCGTAACAAATCATTCCACATTTATTGTTAACCTCCAATCTAAATAACTTTAAATATTAACTTAATAAGAAAATATACATAGAAATTGAACTTATTTAAAAGTATAAAATTAACCCACACGGTAATTGGATCCTCTAGCTATTAATTTCTTATGGTTGGAATTTGCTAAACTGATAGGTTAAATATGGCCTTATACGAACAGCCTTTAACCACTGCTCTTATGAAATCGTCCATGGCCTCAATCTATGAGCTGTAATTTGTGGGATGAAACAAAATCTACCAAGAACAACGTTAAAATAGAACTGTGCCAATCTGCATGCAAACACCAGGAAGATAAAAATTTAAAGATAGTTAATATGCTTTCAGTTTCATATATCTTTATATTTCTCTACAAACATTCCTCTCAGCTTCGTTCCAATTATGGAATCACGAATTCATAATTTGTTTAATTTTAGTCAGAGTTTAGCAAGTGCTTATTCTGGTTATGATTCTAATTTACAAAGAACCGTATTATTCATTATTATTCATTTTTAGACGTTGATTTGTTTAGGTGGTTCATCTGAAATCACACTAAATTCTTTAATTTAACTTATCTATTACTATAATTTAAAATGAGCCACCTAAACAAATCTAACGCTTAAAATATGTTTACACTAATCAAACTGTTCTCACTACAATTATATGGTATTAATGATCTAACTGATTTGAAAGACTTAATTGCAGACAACTGGCTTAATTGCAGACAACTTATCCAACAAAAATGCATGCAAAGGTAACTTAATGTAAAAATATGCATTTGGTAGAAATAGAGAAAAACTTAAAGTGTTGTAGTAAACATTGAGAACTCCACAATCATACATATTACAATGGAATGAAAGTTTTTAGATCAGACAATCTATAAAATCCAAGAGTTGAACTGCGCATGAACCAACAAAAAACCAATCACAACCACAATAACGAGCTAAGCAGATTCATTTGACATTGGTGAATGCCACCTACTAGATATTCATATAAGTTATTCATCTCCAAAATGCAATTAACAAGTGGGCTGATATGAGAATGAAATCTGCTTTATTTTATATATGCAAATCTTTCTTAGTGGTTGAAATTGGTTGTTCCATTTTCTTGTTTGGAATAGGGATCTCCAGCTTCATCATCAGATATATCAACGTCTCTCACATACTTCTTCCAAAGCCAATGCTGTTTCCATACTTTCTCTGTCATTTCCTCAAGTGGAACATTCTTTGTCTCCGGAAGGAGAAACAGTACAAATATGGTCATGATTAAAACCCACCCAGCAAAGAAAAAGAAAATCCCATATTTGAAAGAGCAAAGCATGGACAAGAATGCTTGTGCAATAACAAAAGTGAAGACAAGGTTAAAACACACTGTGGTACTCTGTCCAGCAGATCTAGTTTCCAGTGGAAATGTTTCACTAGGAATCAACCAACCAAGAGGCCCCCATGACCATGCAAAGGCTGAAACAAACGTGCATACCATCAGTACTATCACAATAGCTGTGCCACGGGAGAGCTCTTCGTCCTGTTTCAAGCCTACTCCCAACAGCATTCCAATTATCACCTGCAAGTCCAAACAACCCATTAAAACTTATTGCTCAAAACTCAGCATAAAAGAATTAATTGTGAATTGTGAAACACAAATTGAAAATTGGGAGGGGGTCTAGTTCGATTGACTAAAGCATTTGATACAGACAAAAGATCATGAAATCTAGTCTCCCCGTCCCTGTGATACAGTTTGTAGGGGGCTATCCGATTCCTGCAATCTAAAACAATATTAAAAGAAAAATTCCATCTGTTTACCTGGGAAATAAACATCTGCACACCGGCTTCAATAAGAAGCATTCTGCGCCCAACTTTATCAACTGAGAAAATTGAAATTATAGTAGCAATAACATTGACTGCACCAGTAATAACTGAAGAGTAGAGTGAAGCATCATTTTTGAATCCTAATGTCTGAAAGAGCACAGGCGCATAAAACATAATGGCGTTGATACCAGTGAACTGTTGAAAGATCTGCAGGAAGATTGTTATGATAAGTTGAGGCCTGTTTCTCCGCTTCAGCAAGTTTCTGAATGGATGCTTTACTTGCTGTGCCGTTAGACTGGCCTCCACTAGTTCGTTGAACTCTGGATCTACATTGTTGGTTCCTCTAATTTTTCTCAGTACTGCCTTGCCCTCTTCCAGGTATCCTCTTTCAACCAAGCTGTTGGGTGTTTCCACTAGAAATATGGAGCCTACGGTAAGGAGGACCGCAGGAACCCCTGCTAAACCCAGCGAAAGTCTCCACCCCCAGGGCTTTATTTTGTTGGTTACGAAGTTTATCAAGTTGGCAAACAGAATCCCTATTGTTGTATTTAGCTGGAAGAGAATGTTTAAAGCGCCTCTAATTCTGGTTGGTGCGATCTCTGAGAGGAAAAGAGGAACCGCCTGCACCAGGAGATTTACCCATTAATTCAAACCCTAATCTTTCTCTATTTTAGTATTTGAAAAAGGAAGTTCTTTTAGGATAAGATGTTTCGAGATTTTATTGTATGAGTTTTGATCAAATTTCATGATTTATTGTCATTTATTTATTTATGATGGAATGAAGTTTGATCTAAAATCTAGATGAAAAATTATCCTAATCTTTCTTTTTTTAGTGTTTGAAAAAGGAAAGTTATCTTACTCTAAAATATTGTATTTTATTTCTTAATCTGAGATGTTTATGAATTTTATTGTGAATTTTTTAAGTAATGTTCTGGATCAAATTTTATGACCGGCCATCATTTTTTTAATGATAGATCATGAAATTTGATCTGAAATGTTGATAAAAAAACTCATAATCAAATAAAAAACATCTCATTTTAATATCATAAATTGTGAAAATTTTATGTCATTTAACTGTGTAAGATTTTTCTCTTACAGCTCTCTTTTACATCTTGATGATGGATCAGGGAGTATGATCAGTAACACTGATGCAAAATAAATCTTGTGTAGTTCAATTCAGAAACAACACTAGTTTACTATGAAAATTTTATGTATTACTTATGTTTATTCTTGTGTGAATTTTTTTTTCTACAACTTTGTTTTATATCTTTATGATAGATCACAGAAAGTGAACCAAAATATTGATTAAAACAAATCTCATAGAATTTAGTCCAAAACAATATGAATAAATCATTATAAACTGTGAAAATCTGATATAGAATTATTTTTCCTACCTGATTAGCAAATCCGACCCCACATCCGAGCAAAATTCTGCCGAGAATAAGCATGGAAAGATTAACAGCTGCTGCGTTCAACACCACCCCCGCTACAAAAAATAAGCCGGCAATAAGCATGGTAGGTCTCCGACCATAATGTTTGGTTGTATACGACGCAAAGAATGTCGCCACAAGACCCGCCATATAGAGAGACGAAGTAAACAGCTGAAGGTTTTCATTGTCGTATTTGCAGTATGCATTTTCATGGGCCTCTTTCTTTTTCAGATACACAACTGGAAAAAATTTCTCCAGAAAGTCATCCATCGACGTAACCCCGCCTACATATGAACATAAAAGTAGTCAAAGTCAGAGACATGGCCAGCATTTATAACCGTTGAGATTTTTTGCATGCTATTCCGAGTTTACAGAAAAAGAAAACAAAAATTCACAACAATTTTTCAATAGCTCCCAAAAGAACAATACATCAAAACTAAGATCTGTTCCAGATCGTTCAGAGGTTGTAAACAAAAAAAGCAGACATCAAAAGCTTGTAATTTGATTGATTGAACACAATTGATAAGAGTGATAGTATTTTTTTTTATTTCGTCATCTACCAAAGTTCAAAATTTTCAGAAATGTGATACGAAATATCAGATGAGGCCGACATCTACTACTTTTTATCTTAAACTCTTAGCTGAAGAGATATAGATAACAATTTTTCAGTAGCTCTCAAAACAATAATACATCAAAGACTAAGACCTATCCCATATTATTCAGGAGATTTTAAACAAAAGAAGCAGGCATCAAAAAGTTGTAATTTAATTGTTTGGACATAATTGATGAGAGTGATAGTATGTTCTTTGATTACGCCATCTATCAAAATTCAAAACTCCCAAAGACATGATATAAGAAATGAAACTGAGATCAACTACTTTTCATCTTTAATTCTAAAAAAAGAAGTTAATAAAACAATAACAAATAATCAAGAAGTAACATACCAGAGATTCCAATGTCATATCCAAACATCAACCCACCACTTGCAGCCAAGATACATGTCATGACAACATAAGGCGTTATTCGACCTTCAAACTCCATTACCTCGGTCCTCCGGACTGAAAAACTCATGGAAGGCATTTTCGCAAAATCCTCAAAGAACCAACAAAACAAGCTTGGCTCTTGGACTCCTTTGAACTCTTAAACACAGAATCCAAATCTAACAGAGACCACCACCACCACAAAAAAAACAAAAAAACACACAGCAAATTCCCTTCCAAAAGAGCCCTTACCAAAGTCAAAAAAACTACTTCTTATCTTACCCCAAAATTAGAAATTTATAACACGCTACTATCCACAAGAAGACAGATTTTATGTCAACTGCCCAGCTTTAAAGGACAGTAAAGGCAGCCTTACCACCTCTGTCCAGGCATTTTAGTGTCCGAGTATGAAGCCACACCTGACATTTGTACCCCCACTGCTACAACCACCTTCCCCTCATAAAGTTGCCCAGGCAGCCACGCAAGCCACCTGAGAGACTCATCCTACGGCCAAGGTCTAACCCATTTCCCGCGGACCTTCACTCTCTACCGTCCGATCTAATAACACAGTCCTTCCCCTCCATGACAACTGGCACCACAGGGTGTTTCATGGTTATTGACTGTAAGATAAGATCAAAATGTTTGAAATTTTTAAAATCTTTTGGGGAATCTACAATATCCATCTGGGCAGAGGACCTTTAACTACGTTCGTTGGCACCTGGACCGCATAAACGAGGGGATCTAGGCGGCTATGCCCCACAACAAATTAATCCGTCGGTGAAAAATTATCCAAAACAGGCGTACAGTTATGATTCGGGCGTTTTTTCAATTAACGCCTACGTGGCTTTCGAACACTGAAAATTGCTCACGCGCATTTAATTCTATCATCGTGGAAATATAAATACGTATTACCGGATAAACTACATATTTCCAAAGTTGTTCTTGAGATTCGAAACACTGTTGGCACTGAGTGGTGTCCAACACAGCACGCTAAAAAGGACGCCAGATTCCCAACCAACGTTTCCATTTCAGAAACCTTGTTTTTGTTTCCTTTAAGGGTAGGTTACTCCTCATGTAACTTATCCGTCCTAGGGGCCTATATTTATCCTCTTGTTGGACCCTAAAATTAACTTCAAAATCTTAGTTCTTGTATATTGGAGCCATTATGTTGAGCATTGTACGGATGAGTGTTTCTTCAAAATCATCAATTTTAATAGGTAAAGGTTAATTTCGGTTTTTTTTTTAGTTTTTTCGGGTATGGATAAGGTGTGAAATTGGTATTTGACTGTTCGATAATCAAAATAAATGATATTTAAGTAAAGTGGTGTAGGATTGGTAACATTGATTTCAAACATGTGAAAGGTATAGTCACGTAAGATATGTCTAGAGCTTCAATTTCATGGTCATAGAATTATACATAAGACTTTTCAAGTGTAGGACGTAATCAAATTTTTAAAGACTAGATCATATGAAGGGGATGTTACACTATAACATGTATTAGTTATCATTTTTTTGGTATGGATAAGGTGTGAAATTGGTATTTAATTGTTTGATAATTGAAACAAATGATATTTAAGTAGAGTGGTGTAGGACTGGTAACATTGATTTCAAACATGTGAAAGGTATAGTCATGTAAGATATGCCTAGAGCTTGAATTTCATGGTCATAGAACTATACTTAAGACTTTTCAAGTGTAGGACGTAATCAAATTTTTAAAGACTAGATCATATGAAGGGGACGCTACACTATAGCATGTATTAGTTATCATTTTTTTGGTATGGATAAGGTGTCGCACATTCGATGAACTTTTGGTGTTCTTTCGACGCTACTAATTTTGTATTTCGTCGCTATTTCGACGAAATTTCCATGTTTCCACGCTAAATATTTTCCCGTTTCGTCGAGCCAACGACGAACTTCTGGTGCAGTTCGTCGGTGGATAAACAAATTTTTCGTCGATATTCCGACAAAATCCCGACGTATGTCGCGATCCTGCCGACCGACGATTCTTCGCCGTTATTTCGACGTTTACTTTTTCGTCGTCCTTGCGACGAAAAAACAGCGACGGAAAATTTTTGGCCATTGCGTCGCTCTTCCGACAGAGATTTGTCGAACGACCGACGAACGACCGTCGGAAAATGGTGTCAAATCCTGTAGTGTATGTAGATGCAACGAGTGTTAAGTGTGTTCATATTAATGAGAGATGAATTTGTGAGAAATATTACTCATGAAATATAGGTCAATGAGTTTGACTCAAAAGTTGTGTAGTTGAATCTTCACAAAACAACATAATTTGATACACTACAAAAGTGTATCATATTTATTTTTAGATGAACTAAAGGGGCTCTATAATGAATGGTTCACAAGCATAACACCTGCTAAAGGTTTTATAAATGAGGTGGCAAGCTAAGTGGGCTTGATCTTAGGGAAAACTCCAATGCTAAGCGTGCTTGAGTTGGAGTAGTACTAAGATGGGTGACCTCCTAGGAAGTTTCAATGCTTCACCCTAATGTGTGTCACCTAGATGCAATGAGTGCTAAGTGGACCATTCATGCTCAATACAGATGAGTCATGAGAATCATTTCCCATGAAATATGGGTCAATGAGTTTGACTCAAATACTACATAGTTGAATCCTAATAAAGTAGCATAACTGTGAGCACTAATTCAAAAACAAACTAAAAAAAATAAAGAAAAAACTTCCTATTTTAAAATATTAGTCACCTCAAGTTGAGAAATGAAGTTCAAAATAGATATTTAAATAATGCATTGTCAAAGAACTTCATTGATGGAATGGACATGCTCATTATGATCAATAAGACATTGAAATCTAGTTGCTCCATTAATGCTCTAAATCTCAAAGGATGCACTTCTTATTTTCAAACGATTCCCTTAATATAGGATAATGTGTTAATTTATAGATTTTAGGTAAGGGGGATGGATGGCTAGGATTTGAGGATGATATTTAGGATGAAGATAAAATGAGAGTACTTTATTAGGATCAAGGAGAAAGTGGAGGGTTTGGATAAGATGAATGGATAATATTGAATCAGTTGATTGGAGTAGGTTTGATTGATACCTCAACACTCGGATGGATTTTGGATGACTTGGTGATGGGATGCCCTCTTGCGAGGAAAAGTGGGTTTAAATAACATGATGGTACTCTCGAAAATGTATACCAACAAGGATGTTAAGGATGAAGTGGAAAGATGGATCTATTAATAAATTTGGAAGGGAAGAGATGGATGAAAATGATTGGCTATGATGAATTGAGTTAAAGGATGGATGTTAAGGATGAACATGCAAGGGATTAAAAAAATATGGATGTTGGTAAGAGAAAAAATGGATGAAGATGAGAATGATGGATAGGGGGATAATGGGTAGAATAAGGGATTATAAGGTCTGAGTAATTATATTTGACTAAAGGGAAAGATTTTCTATGGTTTAATGTGGATGGGATTGGTGGATTTGTGAGAAAAAGGTACATTCTATGAATTGATAAGGATTGTGATATGTTGGGGTTGTATTTTGATATTATGTAAGAATTGTGCAGTATGACATAATAAACCATGGTGATGATGTACTGTATGGATGAAGGAATGACTCAAAAGAAAAGGTTACAAGAAAGCATATTTCATGTGGTACCATGGTATGGAGGACCGTGATGTTTTTGTAGCAATATACTACAAGGGCCATTAAAAATCTAAACAACATGATACAAAACAAGAAAACAAGCAAGCATGCACAAACAATAAAAAAGAAAACTAAGATTTTTTTGATGATAGTGTTGTTGATATATCCTAAGAACAATGCAAGGATTGGGAATGACATATCCTAATAATGATGGTTTTATTTGAGTTGATCAAGATTTGCATCAAGGTTGGAAAAAAAATTAATAGATTCTTTTAGATAATTTTCTTATATTTTTTAGAAAGATTTATGTGGATTGGAATCACTAGAACTAGATTGGAATGTATTGGATACATGGGATTGTTGCATTATATTGTTTAGATAGAATTTTTCTTGTAACCAATGATAAGGGAAGATAAAGTCTAGAGACATTGATAAATAGAGGATTAGATGGAATAATTAAGAGATTTTAGATAGTTAATGGGATGGATGGGAGGTCGAGATGGATTGATGGAGGGGTTTTAATGTGATCTCGAAGGACTATGACATATAGGAATAGCATGCTCCACTCTAGATATGCTACTCATGATGCTACACCATGATGGTTGTGATAATACACTTTAGGATTGGTTGCAAAGATTGGGTATACCAAGAGGTTTCTAAAGCATGTATCAACATTGTGCCCCTATCCTTATCAAAGTCAAAAGTGGCAAGGGATGATGGATTGGGTAAGATGGGAGAGATTTGCATATGTGGTGGGTGTGTATAATAGGATGGGAAAATCTTGCCCCCAAGTGTAAGGTTCTAATAGATAGATAATTTATGCATGATTCCAGAGAATGAGTTTGCATATGGTACTTTTCCAATATGTCATGAGAATGGTTTTCATTATTGGATAGAGTGATTCCTTAATTTTTTTTTTTAATATTTTTTTTTGTCTATTTTTGCATTAGGGTTTTTGGGGTAGGATGGTGGGATGGGATGGATGGATTGGGATACAATATTTTTGGACTCAAGTTTTTATTTTACCTAATTTCTACACATAGACCATGAGGTTGGCATTGCATTTGATATATGTTGTTGGAAACCACATTGATTGTTGAGTCAACTTCTTCAACTATAAACATGGTGCCACAAAGGAAAATGGAATAGCTAGTAGGTTAGATTAAAGATGGATAGTTATTTATGCGAAATCTTATATTAAAGGGATGTGATTGTGGATATATATTAGATCAGGGGATCTGGTTCTAAAAATGGGTGGATAGAAGAATGGGATGATGGAAGCAAGAGGTAATGCCATAGGATCAAGGGGAATTAGGACCAAAAATTATACATAGCATGTTGCCTTTAGTAATTACATTTTCTTTGGATTGGATAATGTATAGCTTGGGTTATGGATTTGGGATTTAGGGTGAATGGGATTCACAATGCATAGGGATGCTTGGATTATGTGATTTCATATTTTGTGGTTGGGATGGGTGAATTTTGGATTTTCCAACTTTTGGATTTAGGGACCCAAATGGTGGTTTTCAGCGATGGCATTAATGTGGGTGTTTTGATCTTGAGAGTATATTGGATTATGAAAGGTACTAGTTTGGGTGCTTGGGCCTTGATTTGGTTCATAACAAGTTTGAGCACGCTTTGCAAAAATCTCTTGACATATCCATATTTTCTTTGTCGACAAGATGGATGGGTTTCATTTTGATTCAACATATCCATTAGTGATTAGTACATGGATATAATCCCTATTTTTGGACATGGATTGGTGAGGGATATTTGTCTCTTATAGATTTTAGATTTGATGAATTTGATGAACCTTTGGAAATGTCAACATTTATTTTCCCAAATTGATAGACTTGTAGGGATGGTTTTTTGGAAGGATCTTGGATATATTTTATAGGATTGGGGTTGATTAATATATTTTTCATAATAAAATTGTATTTCAAAAAAGGATGGCATTAGATTAACATTGTTGGATGACTCTAGATCTTTTCTCTTACTATTTTGGTTATAATTTTTGGCTAGTAGCCCTTGGAGTAAATTTATCATGTGTGAGTGGTATGAGATATGATTTAATTGTGGATCACATATTTAACATGATTAGTAATTTATTTATGGGATTCATTTATTGTAAAGGGTTTGAGGATAAATTATTTGCATAGGAGGTGGAGGTTACTAGGTTCTCACGTAAGTTGGGAGTTTAGGTATGGATGGGCTATGTGGTGTTTCTCTTGTCAAAGTCACTATAAGGGTGACCAATAAGCATTCAATTGGATTTGAGGGGAAACTAGTGCTAGGATTTTATTGGTATAGAGACTCTTGGTTTTTCATTATTGAAAAAATAAATCCTATGCTAAGCTTGCTCAAAATGGTGTAATCAAAGGTATCATTGGTATATTATTAATAATCCATAAGACTATCATCAACATCATTATTTTTTAATGGAATTGTAGATTTTTATAATGGATTTTTAATTACCATGAGTTTTATTTGTAATTTGGATGGGGTTTTAGCTTACTCAACAAACTTCTTGAACTAAGGATTCATTATTCTTTTTTTTACGTAGAATTTAGACTTAAGTTGTTTGGATGTTGGGTTTTATGCAATCTTGGAATGCAAGGGGGATGAAAAAGTAAACACGTGAACAACCTAACCATTTAAGTGGGAGTATATGCATCTTTGATACCATTGGTTACTACCTAAATCTAGGCATGGGAAAAAGGGCCCATAAGGAGGTACTGACAACTTTTGATCCTCAAGGTCACTCCAAGGCATGAGAAGGGAGAATATATGGCCTAATATATCATTTTCAAAGGTATGTGGTGAGTAACTTCTTAAGGCTAACCGCTTACCAATACACCACAAATATGAATTGTTAAAAGTTTCATAAGATAGATTTGACAAGGCTCAATTGGGGGAGTCCTTAATATACCTTCTGGTATAGGGTGTCCAATTACATGAAATGAGATGTGTATAGGATTGGAACATGAGGGTAACCCATTCTCATCCTTCACTTTGCAAGCTATAAAGTTTATTACAAATTAGCCAAATTATAAAAAACCTTGAAGGAAGACTCTATCAATTCTCCTCCTAATTTGTACACCTTTCCAAAATACATGGGTTTGAGTTGGAATTTGGTAATGAAATCAAAGCTAGGCCCACTAAAAATTAAAAAAGGAAGTGATTAGAGTTTTTAATTCCCATGATTGTGAAATCACATGAGGGAAGATAATACACACTCGATCTATAGGTTACACAAATGAATTAAACTAATTTTGATCTTCAAGGTTTCCCAAAGGTGTACGAAGAGAGCATACATGGTTTAATTCATGAAAATATGAAAAAATATACCCGAAGATTAAATCCTTTATATAATAAAATGTGATGTTTGTATTATTTTCAAGATTTGGCAATCGAAACATGTACACAAATTGTTAGAAGTTTAATTAATTTGGTAATTGAAAAGAATTATTTTTGCAAGTTAAGAAATATTGATAAAAAATGAAGTTTTTGGAAGCAAAGGACATGACTATTGTCTCCCTACTTTTCTCCTTTCAACCAACCAAAATATCATATACAAGGAAAATCATGATGCTAATTAGAGGGAAAAATCAATAGATGTAAAATTTACAATGAAATGAAGTGGTTTAACCAATATATAGTATGATTCAAGCACAAACATTTGAGTCAAATACAACTTCCTACTTATGTAGACTTACAATCACAAATAAAAATAATTTGAAAATCTCAATATCATTGCAAATTTATCATAATCTATGCAATTCTTCTTCTCTTGACACATGCTATGTCAAATTGAAGTGGTTCATCTAATTTCTCTACAAAGAATAAAGTAATTTCCTTCTACAATTCATGAAATTATTTATTAAATTTTAGGGAGAAAGCATCAAGGATCAATAATTGTGTGACACCTTGGAGCTCTTGAGCCACTATTTGTGTCTAAGCATTTCTACAAGATCAATTGATAATAATTCTTTTATTGTGACATCTTACAATGAGATAGTCATTTTTTTCAACCAAATTGACTTTCAAATCCTCCTTACATAGTCCTAAGAAGCCAACATAAGGGTGTGGTAACTTTACTTTTTTTACCATAGTGACTATAATAAATACAAAGAATTAAATATGGAAAGATTTAAGGAATTAAATATGATGAGATTGGATTTATTTTTTATTCATCCATGGTTTTCTAAAATCTATAAATAATAATTACAACTCAACACATAGAGTTGTAAACAAACACTATTAACTCAAAAAAATAAAAAATTATAATCCTTAATGAGTAGAATAACATTGAAAGTTAAAAACCAATAATGAATGAATGGAACATTATGGGTTCAAGTCCCACCATGGTCACTAGAAAATGAGCATATGTTTAGAAATAAACTAGAAAACAAAATGAATACAAAATCTTCCTATTCTAAATTAGTATTCACCTTGGTTTGAGAAAATGAAGTTCAAACAAACATTTTAGTAAATACATTGCCAAATAACTCCATTAATGGAATGAAATGCACATGATGATCAACAAGATGTTGAAATGTAGTTTCTCCACTATTACACTAAATTCTAGCCGAATGTGCTACGAATTTTAGGTGATTCCCTTTGCATAGGATAATAAGCCAATTTATATATTTTTGATAGGGAGGATAGATGACCAATACTTGAGGATGAGATCTATAGTGGATATTGAATGAGAATACTTTCCTAGGATCAAAGAGAAATGGAGGGTTTGGATTTAATTTGTTTAATATGAATCAATAAGATTGTATTTACTAAACATAGTATTCTTTTGCAACATTAAAAGTACATTTAAAGTTTGGGAGGGAAATGCATTTATTTTGGGATGGTGGAGGAATATTAGGATAATTAAATAATAAAATTATTTATTTAGTTGGTAATTATGATATGGTAGTTAAATTAATTAAATAACTAGAAAAAATAAATTATTTAATTGGTTAGTAATATGATATGGAAATAACACTAATATAATAAAATTAGTTAATTAGTTAGATATATGAGATGAGAATCATGTTATTTAAATAATAAAATGATTTTAATCACCTTAGTGATTATGTAACAAATATATCAACTTAATTAAATAAATATAATTTATTTTGGCTAAAAACTAACCCTATAGTCTAGATTTTGAGTTTTTTATTTTATATCCAAAAATCACACTTTTTGTAATCTTAACATTAGGAGCAAGATTGAGACACCTTTCTCAATGTTCTCCCACTTGTCAAACACCTTGCAAAAGTAAAGTGAGTATCAACACCATTATCTAATTTTTCTAGGGGCAGAGAGGCCCATAGTGTTGAACACCAAGAATATTGAGGGGGGGTGAATCAATATTCTTTTAAACCATTCAAACATTTAAAAATCCGATCCACTTAGCAAATTCAATTGTAGTAAATTAAAGAAAGCATGAAACATCAACAACATCACATAGTTCACATAAACACCAAGATTTTATGTGCAAAACTCAAAATGGGAAAAACCACAATGAGAATTAGCTCACAATATATTATAACCAGTTATAGTATATTTACAGAAGTGCTCACTATAGGTGGACTCACTGTCCAAGTGGACTCACTACCCACTGAGAGAAAAAGATAGAAGAGAGATTGTGGCTCATATCCTAGTTTGAACTAATATAATTGCATCTATCATATGCATGAATTACAATTCCAATGAAGCTCAATGAACTGACTTCACACACTTCATTTGATTATGATCTAACACTCTACTTTCCTCTACATTTGCATCACTCTAATCTTCAACTCAACATTCCCAACTTGAATTTGCACTTCTATGATAATATTCACATCATTCATATCACTAACATGTCTCATATGAACCTTACCTTCATCAAAATATCAAAAATGGTCTAGCATATATATCCACTTCAAGCATAACATCAATTAGGTCGGCCTAATTAGATGTAACATATAATAAATAACTTTTCGGCTCAAATCCTTCCACACACACCTCTCACCAAGATTCAATCCTTAAAATAATTTTAAATAGGTCGGCATGGACCTATAATAGCTCTCACATAACTCCAAACACTTATTTAACCTTTGCATATCTTCACACCTATTAGGTTGACATCGCAAAAGACCTAATACAAAAATTCTTCAACTATATACCCATATTCTGACATGTTGACATGTACCTCAAAACATCATTCCAACTGGAATTTATACTCTTTTGACATCTATTAATATCTCCTTAAATCCACAAAGCCAAAATCCTATCTATGGAGAAGTGCGAACTCTCCTATACACATGCAATGTATAGGAAATGACTGTAATTTTCTAGGTTGAGCTTTTGTTATCCATAACTTTCAAACCAAAAACCAAAACATGATGGAATTCTGAAATTAGATTCTTCTACCATCCAAAAATATTGTGTTAGAACCCCAGATTAAAATGTTCATTCATGGAATAGTATGGACCAAAAACTAGTTGCTTTGTGCCCAAAAACATTGGTAAAAACACAACCAATTTTTCATCATAATCAACTTTACTAGATAAAACCATCTTGCAAAACTATCTTCCACAACATCCTAAAGTGTGTTAGAACCAACCAAAATGATCTTGGTGTAGATCTCCATATCAAGATACAATGTTGACATCAATGACAACACTAAAACACATAATAGTATACCTTGTGCTTATCTTACATGCTCATGTTTCCAACAATAGCATCAATGACATCTCCTCATTCTTCCAACAATATCCCCCTTTGCATTGATGGAAACATGCCAAAATATCTCCAAAATGTTCTCCCCCTTTCACATCAAGGGAAAAGGGCACCTACAACAACTGTTCTAACATATAATGGATCTCCCCTTGAGAAATATATGCATATGTAAAAGCTGAAAGATCAAATTGACTCTCCCTAAGCCATGTGTCGAAGCAAAACCAAAATATTTGTACAGGAAACTACTCTATATACTCTGCATATGTACAAAGAATCTAAACTAAAAACTAGAAATGCATAAAGAGTAATAAATGTTGTCAACTGGAAGAGGTTGACTCTTGTAACTTCTACACATGGGTATGCCACGCCTGATTACCTTCTTCCCCTGCCTTCTTGGCTTCCCCAAGCAATTTGCATTGTGTTCCAAACTCCATCAGTAACTCTTCTCCTTCTTCTAGAGTGCTAGGTATAGAATTCATCTGTGTAGCTTTGGTAGCACTCAAAAGGGCTCTTGAAACAATTCTGAATTTGGGATTTACCAAATCCCTTATAATCTCTCCAAACTACAAAATGATATGCTCTTTCTGGGCTTGTAACTGAAAGAGTTTATTTTGCAAATCCTCTATAGCATTCCTTGTATCTCTAGTTAGGTCAAGTATCAGATCATAGGAACTAGAGGCAATGTTGATCTGGGACTCAATGGAGTCCATTTCCTTCCTAGTGCTCTATGTGGCTCTAAGCCACTTCATACCATATTAATAAAGAGCCTTTGCCTCATCTACACACCCTTGTGCATCCTTCATATTTTCTTGAAACTTTTTATGTGCAAGAGAACATTTCTTAGTAATTTCCAACATCCTTTTATCACTTATCTTCTTTTCAACTTCTTTCTCCACTTCACCCCTAAGGTTGAAGGTATATTCTTTAAAAGAATTAATTAATAGCTTTAAATTTTCCATACCATAAGTGATGTGTCAATGTTCGTACTGGGTATTACCTCTTGCAATTCCTTTATTGATTCTTCCATTAGCTCTCCACTCTTTTGATGTGTTTCAATGATCTCCTTTTGGGAAGATGCATAGAATACATCTCCCAATTGTAGCTTGTGAAGGGGGGAAATATTATCTAGATCTACATTTCCCTATTGCATTTGCAATTATAGCAATTGTGATGACATAATAGGTTAGAAACTGAGTTGCCTACTCAATAGATTCTTCAAGGAATCTCTGAAGGAGCTAAAGGATTCACCAAAAGTCTTTGTAATCTCAAACATCCTTTCCCTTTGAGTCTTTTTTCTTATTCTTTCTAGAGTTCAATGGATCTCCTTCTTCTATTTTTGCATCTCCAGATACATCCTCATTCTTATCTTTATCTTCCTTTTCTTGTTATTCTTCCTTCTCTGCATCAACATTATCTTCATCATCATCCTTATTTGCATTCTCTTCCTTTGTAGTTTTCTTTGTGTTAACCAGAGGAGTAAAATTTACTTCAAGTACTGGAGGAGGAGTGGATGTATCTTCCTTTGTTGCTTCCTCACCAGTAATTGTTTCTCCCTCAATATTTTGATCTGCTTCATCATCTTCTTGAGCCAATTTTTCTAATACTAGAGGGAAATTATCCTAAATATATTCTTCATTTGTTGTATCCTCATGTTGAGCATCAATTTCTTGAGCTTCTTCCCCTATAGTGACTTTCGGAGTAGTGTCCTCTAAAGTCATACCATATTTTTGTGCAATGTATGAGATTTTATCAACTGTTTCCTTTTGCAACTTTTCAAATCCATTCTTTTCTTCACCCATAAGGGTAGTTACCCTTTGCTTCACCTTGAATTTTGTGTTGTATAGCTCATGTGGATTTTTTCTCCTCAAGCATAGAAGCACCAACTTTCTCCAATGCATATTATTTTATCTTACCTTCTTCTTCAATAGCTTCTTGTCTTCTCTTCACCAATACATTCCAAAGCTCTGTAGGAGTTTGACTTTCTATGTTCTCCATATCCACTTTAGTTCTATTTGTTTTTGTTCTTTGCTCTCATCTAGAGTCTTCTTTTGGCTTGTTATTGTTTTCTTCTTCTTCGGTGACACCTTCTTGGTGGCTTCTTTCTTCTTCTCCCTCATGTGAACTGTGAATTTCTTCTCTTATTCCTCTATCTCTTCTTCATTGTTTGTGTCAATGATGTCAAAAATTATTCTTTTAACACTTGCTTCACCTTATGAAGCTTCACTTCTCTTTTTTTAGACCTATTGTGGTCCTTCTTCCTCCACTTCTTCTTCTTCTTCTTCTACATTCACACTTATATATTTTTCTCTTACTTCCTTTTTCTTTTGTTTTTTCTTGGCAGGGGCTACAGGTGGTGTTGTTGTAGTGGTTTTCTTCTTGTCATCCCTTGTATTATGCACAACTGGAGGGGATTTATCCTTTAGTGGATGACTAGCAGTTGTTTTCCTCTTTTCTCCAATAGGGGGCATAGTCCTAGATGACTTCTAGATAGCAGGAGGGGTGGTAGTTGTCCTACCAGATCTTCTTAGGCTTCTTGAACCTCTTGTAACACTTGATTCTCCCTTAGCCTTTGCTCTTTCTTGTTGCACTTATTCCTTTGAGATTCCCATTTCCTTCGCATACTTGTCAACCATTTTCTCAACCTTCTTAATTTGTGGTTTTCTCTGCTCCATATGCACCTCCATATATTTTTCTTCATATGTGCCATATCTTTCTTTAGTGGTGTATTTCAAACTCTTCAACAAAATGTTAGCCAAACCAATAATTTTTTGTTCATTGATCTCATATCCCAATACGAGGATCCACATTTTCCTTGGTTCTATTGCTTCCATCATACACTTATCTATTGATACCAAGAATGTGATATCATTTTGATATTTTTCTACCATTTTCCTAGGTATCGTATCTATTTCATGCATCCTCTTTTGAAAAACTACAAATAAAGCAACAAGAGAATCATCTTGAGCCATTTCATCACTAAGACTTCTCATAAAGTCTTCAATCTAATGAGCTTCTAGTCTTCCTTGCAACCATTTCACACTCTTAGTTCTAGGAAGTACCTTTAGGAAATAGAAGAGAAAACACACAACCAAGGTTCCATACTTAAATGTATATTTCTTCTCCCTAGATTGCTTCAAATTCTCCATCAATTTTTGTCTTAAAAGTTCACAAAGATCATAGTCCATTCCTTTTTCAACCATTTCATATGCCACATTGATTACGGTGGTAGATACAGAGTTCTCTCTGTTTGTGAAGTAGATTTTATAACAATTACCATTGTTGCATACCTCACAACTAGATTTTTTATAGGATTAACGGCTAGAGCTCTCTTATCACATATTGCACCTGTTAGTTCCATGACAACTTCATTCTTGATTGATTTCAATATAGGAACAGGTCTGGTGGAGCATAAACTTGTAACCTCTATGATCACTTATTTTGTTATCATTCTAGGCATGCCAGTCCAAACAAAGTTATCATGAATTCTTCTTAGTGCAATCCTAACCCATTTGTAATCAAAGTGAAAATTCAGAAACCATTGCCATACATCAAGCTTATTTGTGACTAGGTTTTGGTATTTTGGTTTTAAGGAAAAATTGTCTCAATAAGTTCAAGTTCATCCACATATATCTGAGCTTTCTATGATCATATTCTTCTATCTTGCCATGAATGTAAATCCTTATATCTTCTATTGGAAAAACCCCATATGGAACATGTGAAAATGTGCCTAACAGGTCATCTTCTATTGATTTTATAGGGTATTTCTTGAATCTAGGTTGCAGATTCTCAGTAATCTTTATTAACCTCGATGTAGCCATTGAAAATGAATTCAAATTGACTTCAAATAAAGTTCTCTATGAAACTAGGGAAAAAAAGAGATTGTAAATACATTTTCTTGTCGAACTAGGGTTTGAACGCACCAAATTTCAAATAGCCTTGATCACTCCTTCGCTGCTTTGCTCCTTCTCAAATGATTTTTGTAAATGAATTTTCCTAAGTGAAATCACTTTAAAACCCTTTGAATTTGACCTAATTTTGTATTGAATGTTTCAAACAATAAAGCTAGCAATCCTTTATATGTGTGCACAATCAACTTATGATGCTCCACAAACTTCTGCATTATCATATTTTCTTCTGTAATATTCACCAATAGATCAAATGTATCGATATTCATCGCATATCTTCATGCAGAGGCATCAACACCATTTATTTGGCAGGGGATGAAAGATTTTCATTAAATCTCCCCCTGAGCCAAAGCTCTCAACTTAGTTTCTGGAGGAAACATCTGCACCGGATGCTGGTACAAATTCATCCTTAACCTCTGTCTCTTCCTTCTTTCTCCAAATATTTTCCATCTTTTTTTTAATCAATATTTTGCACTGGTTCATTCCTCTTTACTAGATTATCCTTCCTCATATTTTTTCTTTTTCAATACTTAGAAATGTGTATAGGCCTATTGCAATTGTAACAAGTGACATTCTTCTGACTATTATTCCTTCCATTCATTATAGATCTACATTGATTAGCTCTATGCCCAAATCCATAGCATGTATAACAGTAGCATTTGAAAGATTGAATCATTCTACCATTGTTGCAACCATTCATCATTTGACTTCTACACTCACTAACTTTATGACCAATTTTTTGCATGTAAAACATTGACCAGAAAAAAGTGGAACATTTTGATTTGTTCTACTTCTACATTCCATTTCCTTATGTCCAAATTTATTGCAAGAATAATAGAAACCATTAAAATATGGATACCTTTGTGAATTTGGTTGTTTTACTAGTGGTCTTCTAGCTTCATTCCTTTGATTCTAGATTTGCTTGCCATTGTTCTTATCTTCAACATTTGATGTCTGATTTGAACTTTCACCCTTTTTAAATCCTGAACCTTCTTTATCTTTAGAGCCTTTCTGATTTGCAATAATTTCATCAAGCTTTGTGGAACTCATCTTGAATTTGTCTTTATGACTCCTTGCTTTCTCTAGATTTGATCTCAAATTCACAACTTCTTGTTCAAGTCAAGTACATTCCTCAGATTTTCTTTTCACCATTGCATTCAAACGTTCCTCAAATCTTTTCTTTTCTTCAACTTGCACCTTCAAACTAGTCATGGTTTCATTTTCTTGCTTCAATTGTTCACTGAATTCCTTATGCCTTTCTTTGAACTTCTTGATTTGTTCTCTTAATTTTTTGATGCATTCATCTACTTTGACATTTTCTTTCAGATCTTTTTTTTCACCTTCTTTCCTTTCAAGATCTTCAAGAGAAACTTTGAGTTCTCCATATTTTTCAAGCATGCAATCTTCTTCTATGAATCCAACAACAAGAATCTCTTTTGGAGGAGTAGGTAGTCTTCTAACAACCATGTGTTCAACCTCCAAGATCTTTCCCAAGCGGTTAAGCTCCTTCCAAGGAACCAAGATCTGATACCAATTTTTGAACACCTGGAATACTAACAGGGGGGTGAATCAATATTCTTTTAAACCATTCAAACATTTAAACATCCAATCCACTTAACAAATTCAATTGTATAAATGAAATAAAACACGAAACATCAACAACATCACATAACACATGAACACCAAGATTTTTATTGGAAAACCCAAAATGGGAAAAACCACAGTGAGGATTAGCTCACAATATATTATAATCAGTTCTAGTATATTTACAAAAGTTCTCATTACAGGTGGACTCACTGTCCAACTGGACTTATTGCCCACTAAGAGAAAAAGATAGAAAAGAGATTGTGGTTCACAACATAGTTTGAACTATTATAATTGCATCTATCATATGCATGAATTACAGTTCCAATGGATCTCAATAAACTAACTTTACACACTTCATTTGATTTTGATCTAACACTCTGCTTTCCTCTACATTCACATCACTCTAATCTTCAACTCAACATTCACAACTTAAATTCACACTGCTCTGATAATATTCGCATCATTTGCATCACTAACATGTCTCACATTCCTTACCTTCATCAAAATACCAAAAATGATCTACCATATATATCCGCTTCAAGCATAACATCAATTAGGCCAACCTAATTAGATGTAACATACAATATATAACTTGTCAGCTCAAATCCTTCCACACACACCTTGCAGCAAGATTCAATCCTTAAAAAAAATTTAAATAGGTTGACATGGACCTATAATAGCTCTCACATAACTTTGCAACACTTATTCAACCTTCGTGTATCTTCACACCTATTAGGTTGGCACCACAGAAGACCTAATACAAAAATTATTCAACTGTATACCCATATTTGAACAAATGTACCTCAAAACATCATACCAACTAGAATTCATACTCATTTGACATCTATCAGTATCTCCTTAAATCTGCAAAGCCAAAATCCTTTCTACGGAGAAGTGTGAACTCTCCTACACATATGCAATGTACAAGAAATGACTGTAATTTGCTAGGTCAAACTTATGTTATCCATAACTTTCAAACCAAAATCCAAAACATGTTGGAATTTTGGAAATTAGATGCTCCTACCAACCAAAATATTGTGTTAGAACCCAAAGTAAAATGTTCATTTGTGGACCAATGTGGACCAAAAACTAGATGCTCTATACCCAGAAACACTAGTAAAAACACAACCAAATTTTCATCATAATCAACTTTACCAGATCAAACCATATTGTAAAATTATCTTCCACAAACATCCTAAAGCGTGTTAGAACCAACCAAAATTATCTTGGTGTAGATATCCATATCAAGATACAATGTTGACATCAATGACAACACTACAACACATAATAGTATATCTTGTGCTTATCCTACATGCTCATGTTGCCACAACAACATCAATGACATCTCCTCATTCCTCCAACACATAGAATCCTAGAGTCACCTAATTTTTTTATTGTTCAATGGATCTGTTAGTGCACCTAAAACATTCTTCAAAGTGTCATTTTTTTATAGAATAACCCTCCCACCCTCCATCATATCTTGAAAAAAATGGTACTAGAGATCAATATGGTTCATCCTTGTATGAAAGCTTAGGTTTATTTTCCAAACATATGACACTTTGACTATCACATTGAATTGTAATGGTTCCTACCTCTAGCCCAACATCTAAACAAAATATTTTAATCCAAATCGCTTCCTTACAAGAAGGATTTTTTTCCATGTCCTATTCTTCTGTAGTGGACAAAGGGAACTATTTCTTACTCATTCAAATAATTGCACCACCAAACATAGTGAAAACATATCTGCTAGTGCATCTTCTACTATCAACATATCTAGCCCAATCTAAATCCACAAATCCATGAATACAAATAGAATTTATTTCCTTGTAGGATAACCATAATAGTATAAGGAATATCAAATTTACCCTAGAAATATGTAAATACAATCTTTATTTAATCCCAATGTACTCATCCAAGATTAGCCATAAATTGACTAAGGACTCCCACTAGTTGGGAAATGTTTAGTCTTATATAGATCATAGCATACATCAATATCCTAGTTGCAATAGCATAAGGTACTTTTCTCATATCCTCCACCTCACTAGGAGAAATTGGTTAGTTCTAAATATATAACCTTGTTCCCCATCATAACAAGAACACACAATGGCCTATAATCTATCATGTTAAACCTCTCCAACTTTTAGTTCACATACTTATTTTGGCCCAACTGATGTTTTATTTTCACTTTATCTCTTTTGATCTCCGCTCCCAAGATATACCTAGATGCCCATATTTCCATCCCAAAATATGCTAACATTTGAGACTTCAAATCCTAAATCAAGCCTTTACCATTACCAAAAAATGAAATAGTGAGAATATAGTCTTTGTCCATCTTATAATAGATATAATAATCTAATTTGGATATCAGAAACCTTAAAATTAATACTAAAGAATCAAAATTTTGGTACCACATTCTTTCAAACCATACAAATACTTATTCTACTTAAAAAGAAAATTTTATTTACCTTTTTCAATGTACTAATCTAGTTGTGTCATATAAATCTCTTCCTCTATATCACCATGAAGGAATGTTGTCTTCAAATCTATCTTATCAAACTCAATATCATATGTTACAACAAGAGAAAAAAATTAAATGGATTTTAGTTTTTCTATTAGAGAAAAGATATCACCATAATATATTCACTCTACCTTGGAATAACCCTTTGCAAATAATCTCGCCTTATACTTCTCAACACTACCAGCCAACCTTATTTTTATTTTGAACACCCATTTGCATACAATAGGTTTTCATCCATTAGGTAAAGATACTAGGTCCCATGTGTTATTTTTATTGAAAGTAGTCATCTCCTCATATGGATGGCCACTTCATAGAAATCTACATCGTCCATAGCCATAGCCTCCTTATAATCCTAGGCTCATCATTTTTAGTAATTGTTGTCACTTGAAATGCACCCTTATTGAACTTGGTTCAATATTTTAGAGACACAATGGGAATGATATCTTAAGTGTGGGACCTTTCTAGCTTGAGATCAAACCTCTAGAGAAGGTTGAATCCTTTCTAAGCCTAAGTGCAAGTGGATCCAAATCAACATGGATAAAAACTAATGTCTAATCCTACTCAAATAATTCATAAGATAAAAGGGAGAAAAAGTAGAAAGGGAAAGGTGGTTATGCACCAAGACTTGGTTGATTTAAAATTTCCTTAAAATCACAAGACAATCTTTAGAGTTGACGATGGATAACACATCTATTAAAACATTGTTAAGAGGTGAAATGTGAAGATAAGATAATTGCAAGATGGGTGAGATGTCTAATATCATATTGAAATAGACACTCAAGAGACTAAAACCCATATAATATAAATCAAACTTAGAGGATATGTACATAGTATAGCAACTATAGGAGGTAAAATATCAGTCTTTTATTGATTACAAGACTTAAGCATATATTTACACTTCAAAGAATAAAAAATCTATTACAGAGAAGTGTGTTCTATTTTGTTCTATCTATTGGAACTTAGAGTTATTTTAAAGAGGAACGTTGGATCCTTAATACCCAAAAGGAAATCACCAAAATAACAGCAAATTATAATATCCTTTATGGTTACACTGTAGAGCATTCACATGACCTTATCATTGTTTCATCAATGATCTAAAGAAGAATGCCCCTTTGAAATTTGATATGATCATTTGGAAACATAGAAATAATATCCTTTTTACCTTTTCATACCTTTGAAACATAATGGCTCATGGAGTTGAGTAAAATGACCAAAAATTTTCTTGAGAAATCTACTAAATAGCAGTCTAAGGATGGTGTGCCAATCATCAAGCTCTACAATAATAACTATGGTATAGGTGAACATCATTTTCCTCATTTTAATACATGTCAATATTCATAAAGAATGATTTCCATATCTGATATGGTAGTTGGGGGAATCACAAATGCATTAATGGTGTTTCTAAGTCATCTAGGAATAAGTGGTAGATTTCCATGAACTATGTTGCACTTTTGGAAAGTTCATGAACTTGTGAAATTTTTGACATTTAGAACTTGGCCACTTTTCAATATTCTTTCTTATTTTTTCCTATCGCATTTGAAAAAATGGAGAACTTGCATACCATGTCAACATATTAGGAAGTTTGCAAACTCACAAACATACTAATATGATAAACCTTAACCATTTATTTGTCTTCTATAATTTTTTTGGGAAACTTATGAACTTTGAAATTTTAACTTTTCTTCTCCCTTCATCACACATTCACAAAGTTCATGAACTTGTAAAAATTTTAACATCATGAACTTGGTGCCTTTCTTTCTTCTTTCTTCCTCTCTTCACACTTTTTCCAATTTTGAAGACCATGTGACACTTTCACAATTTTTGTGAAATTAAGAACCATTTTGACCTTTTGGTAGGTTCATGAACTTGTGAACTTTCTGATACTTGAATTCATTTCTTCCCTCTTTTTCACACTTTCATAGAGTTCATAAACTCATGAACAAGTTTTAACATCACAAAATTGGTGACTTTTTTATCTTCTTCTATCGAGGTTAGAGTTTTAGGTGAGGCTTACCATGGTATCAAAATATGAAATTAATGGAATTATAACTTTGAAGGGATTTATAGAGGAATCAATAGAGTTTCAATATTTTAATATTAGATGGAAAGAGGATACTTGGTAGGGATATAAAAAAATTTACTACAAAAAACTTAAAAATTATAAATGGTACCGATGGAGTTTTGGAGAATTGGGGAATTGGAGATGAAGAGGAAAGGATATCAAAGGATGGGATGGATGGGAAACTACTAAGATTAGCTTGATGTCATCAAGATTGATGATATTAGCATGATTATAATGTGACATCATCCTAATAAATCTTATTAAATGAAGGTATCAAGGATGGGAAACTCTAAAACTCTAACAAGGGACTTAGAGGAAAAGTGGACTCTCAAGATGTCAAGGTTGGACTTGGGTTGGTTTGAAAGTTTGAAACTTCAAAACACTTAAGAGGAAAATTGTCGAGGACTTAATGAGAAATGTCAAGAAGTCAAAATTTTGGGGAAGGCATGTCTAGGATGATAATTAGATAGGGATGGAGCAATAAAAATATCTAAAAGGTAAAAAAAGGGAAAATTTTGACAAGGAACAAAGTGAGGTGTCAGGATCGCTAGGGAAGGCATGAAGGTAGAACAACTCAAATTTTTGAAACTCTAATAACACAAAAATATTGACAATAGCAAAAACAAGCCTAAGTTTAAAATTTTAAGGATAAATTGCATTCTTAGACACTTAGCGGACCTATTTAAAATGTCGCAAATTAGTTATAAATGATGGGTCAAATGAGCATGAAATAAAATTATAACAATAATCAAATAAAAAATGCATCTCCCATCATACAAAGTATACCTTTCTAGTTGTTGTCTTTGCCAAGTGGACCTCATCAATGACTAAGGTGGATGTTCTATCTCTTCTTCAAAACTATCTAAGCTCTTTTCCTCTTTAGGTACTTGATGGGATTCTAGTTCACCCTTCTTATTCTTTGGTGTTAATTGAACTAGATCTTTATTTTCATCCTTCTTTGGTTGAAATATTATGGAGGAAGACTTAACTTCTCTAAATATAGCACTTTTGCTATACAAAACTCTCTCAACCACAAGTTTCCAAAGTTTGTATCTCTTCACACTAGCACCATATCCAATGAAGTTATATTGTACATCCTTGTTCTTCAACTTTGACCACTTCTCGCTAGGCACATGAGCATATTCCTTGTAACCAAAGACTCAAAGATGTCTTAATGAGGGATTTTTTCTTGACGAAACCTCCATAGGTGTCTTATCAACAAGAATTAATGTAGGACACCTATTAACTAGGTAGAAATATATGGCAACTTATTACCAAAAAAAATCATTCCAAGCTAGCTCCACTTAGCACACTTGTATCCCTCTCCATCAACATCCTATTCATAATTTCTACAATTCCATTTTATTGAGAGGCGTATAGAGTTGTCTTATGCCTTTCTATTTATTTTCCTTATATAATATATTGAAACCTATTGAACAAAACTCAGTGCCATTGTCAATCCTCAAAATATTAATCTTTCTACTATATAATTCTCTAAAAGATCTTCAAACTCTTTAAAATTATTCAAGACTCAAATTTACATCTAATGAAATATACCTATATAATTCTACTATAATCATAAATGAAATGTAGATTTAGAAATCAAAGGAAAATTAATATGATCAAAAAAATTAAAATGGACTAAATCCAACACCCCAAAAGATTTATGAGAACTAGAGTTTTACTAAATGAAATTTTGTTTTCCATATGTACATAATAGTTACAAAAATTAAATTTAAGGTTACAAGCATTTAACCCATAAAAAAATTTCTATTTTTTAGGGTCCTTAAACCCTTCTCACCTATATGACCCACCCTTTGGTTCCATAGAATTTTTTTCTCTATTGACAACATAGTCTCCAAATCATGAGCACCCTTAGATACCCATAAAGCATGACCATTGAAATTCGACACGATGAACATCTTTGTTGTTGGTTCCATGGTGAAGGTTAAAATTCTATAGATATCTTCACTATAGGAATTATAGAGCGATTACACTGAACTGTGCATGCATATAGTTGAAACAAAGTGCCAATATAAACACCCTTAGCAAGAATCATAGCTCCTCTAACCATCCTACACCCTCCACTCAAGAATTTAACCTACACACCTACATCATTCAATTACTTATATAAAGTAGGTTCCATTCCAAACTAGGGATATTAAGTACATCATTGACCCCCTTATCTCATCCATAAATAAATTAAATTAGGATTCCACTCTAGCTAACAATCCTTAGATGAGAATAATCTCCTAGGTTCACCTTCCCACCATAATATTCTTCATATTTTATAAATCAAACTTGATGTGAGGTAATGTGGAAAGAGACACCAAATCATATCAACCATGCACTTTTTGGTGAATGATTAGCTAAGGTGATAAAAAAGGAAATGCATTCATCTTGGGAGGATCTCCTATACTTAACATCATAATCTACCTTTTTTATTCTTCTTCTTCCCCTTACAATATATTCTTACATGTCTAGTTTTTCCATAGTTCCAACAGTTTTCCTTGAATTTAGTAGGAGATTTGGATCTCCTATAAGATTTGGAACTCCCATGAGATTAAAGGATCTAAAATTATCTTTCTTATTTTCTTTTTCTTTGGATCTTCCATGAACTACTAGGGACTCCCTAGTTGACTAAAAACTCTCCCTTCTCGTTTATTTGGAAATCAAAGATGAAACCATTTTGTCCCATCTTGAACTTGGTGTTAGTGCTCCCAATGGCCATAACAAGGTGGTCCCATGAATCTGGAAATGAACACAACAAATTTTGTAAAATGATACTCTATTTTCACTCCCATATAGTACAACTAGGTATCTACCATAAATTGAAGGAATTTAGATGTTTAATTGTAAAATCACCATCCTCCATCATAAGCATATACAACTTCTTGCTCTAAAATAGATTATTCACTAGGGATTTAGCTACATAAATTTCTCTAACATTATTTTGGGAATATTTTTTATGATAGTCTCTTCATGCACATTCAACAATATTGAATCAACCAAATTGATTCTAATAAGAACTTTTGATTTTCTATCCTTATTGTTCTAGTCTTCTTGTGATGTAGCCATAGGTTAATATATATATACTAAAACCCATAGATATTAGTCTACAAGAAGATCCTCTATCTTGAGCTTTCACAAATCAATTTTTTTCTTGAGAACTTCTACATATTCATATATGATGTTTTTTTCATATCTTTCTACAACAAGATAAAACCTCTCTATGCAAGTTCCCACATAAATAAATATTGTTACAAAAAAATACTATATCCAACACCTAAAATATAAGGTGATCACACTTTAATACCAAAAGATAGAAATTAGGGTACATAGAAATTCTTTTTAAACTAATATTGTGAGGAGAGCATTGTGAAAATTTAAAACTTTTAAAAATATAGAAAGAAAAAACATTTATACAAAAAATAAGCATTATGTACCATTGTTGGGATTATGGAAGCCTTGCAACATGAGCATGAAGTAAGGATGGTTTGTGATTGGTTGTTCCTATGTTGTCATTGATGTCAACATGGTAATACTTATATGGGAAGTATACTTGGTTTGTCGAAAGTTGTTCTCTGCCGGTAATGCCCTTTTTTATGGAAAAATATGTTGGTATTTGAGTCTGGATTTCACTACAAGATTTGATATGACTCTAATCTCTTAACCATGTTATCACGACTCATTCAGAAAGTTATATCCTAGATCTTAAGACATCTTTTGTTGTGAGCAAAAAGTTATCTCTGACATAGTTCAACTCTGTATTCTACTATTGTTCCTTGCTTGGCATACTGTGTGGGAGACTCCACATTTTATCAAAGAGAACATTCTTATGTTGCGATTTTGTTGGTTGTCTCTATGTTGGTGGTATGATGGGAAATTAATGTGTTCTCAAATTCAGAAGGTGTTTTCTTTGAGGTTTACTTATTGTTTTAGAGAAATTTTTTCTAGTCTTGGTTGACTCAACCTATGCAATACATTATGGAGACTAGTTATGTTAGCCGACTTGGTATAATGCACTACATGGATAAAATGTTTAAATCATATATGGTGCCAACAAAGAGAGTTTTTTTTTTTGATGAATAGGCAGCTATCTATATTAATATAAAGATAAAGTTATATATTCATAAAAAAAAGGTGGGTGGTAAGAAGGAACACACCGAGAGTCACATGGGAAAGCCTAGAAAAGCCAAAAAATCACATGGGATAAGCCCAAAATTCCATGATTACAAAACATAAAAAAGGGCCATTAAGCGGCCAAAACAGTGCCAGCAGAGCTAGGAGGGTATTTGTCATCCAATTTCTTCCCCCATACATCAGCAAGGTCTGGAGTGACGTCAGGAGGAGGACCCCAACCATTATCAACATCTTTTTCCTTCTCTTTATCTTTATCCTCACATCGGGGCGAGATTGCAAGTGCCAGACACGGAAAAACTTTGCCAAAATCTAGCCAACTAGAGCTAGAAGTAGGAGGGTCATCAAAGGGCCACCCGGAACCACCACTGCCACTCCCCAAAGCACCACCAGAGGGCCACCCTTGGCTATCCCATGGCGGAGGAGAGCAGGTCCGCTGAGGAGGGCGAGCATCCCATCGAAGAGGGGGCTGAGAGAAGGGACACATAGAACCACTCTGCTGCCGGCCCCAAGAAGGCGACTGGCCGTGGGAGGAGGTGGGCGAAGTGGGCACCTGATCAACAATACATGGGGCATTGCCCCAGTGGTCCAGAAGCACTTGCAGGTGAGCAACCTATCTAATTACGCCGAACTAATTAATGAATAAGATATGCTTGTATGTATATATGAGAGGTGAATGAGAAGAGAGTAGAATGAGTGGAAAAGTATGAAAAGGATTAAAGGGGTATGTGAAGATATGAGCTTAAATGCTTTATCAGTTGTGGATCAGTGTAGTTTAGTTGAGCAACTACTGTGTGGGGTAGTACTTCATATTTTGAGCTTCATTGGAACTGAACCCTACACATTGAAGTTGTATCATATCAGTTCAATCTTTTGGTAGTGAGCCACTATCTTTGTATCTTGGTGGTTAGCCATCTTTTGTACTCAAGAAGTGAGCCTTTTTAAGGACAATGAGTCCTGGCAGTGAGCCCTATAATATTTTGTATCTGGATATAATATATTGTGAGTTAACCCTCACCATGGTTTTTCCCTTTTAGGGTTTTCCATGTAAAAATCTTGGTGTTCATGTGTATGGTTGCATTGATTTTTTTTTATGTTCCCTCTTGTTGATTCAGTCAAAATTTTGATAATGGTTAGATATGTTTTATTATGGTTTTATGGAAGACTGATTCGCCCCCCTCTCAGTAATATGGATGTTCAACAATTGGTATCAAAACTTGGTTCCTTTGAAGAAGTCTAATAGCTTGAGGAAGGTCCCAAAATTTAAGTATGAGAATTTTTTTCCTTTGGAAGTGGTCTCTATTGAATATTCAGAAGAAATAGAAGATCTAAAGGACAAGTTGATGAAAGTGAATGAGTATATTGAAAAGCTACAAAATAAAAGTGTTGAAGCATGTGATCTATTGGTTAAGGAAGATGAAACTATCTCCAGTCTATTGCAACAATTGGATGAAAAGAAAAGAACTAAAGAATGTTAGGAAATTGAAATTCAAAGGAAGATGGATGAATGCATAAAGCTTGAGAAAGAATTGGAAATCTTGAGATATGATCTAGAAAAGGCAAGTTTTGAAGACAAATTTAAGATAAGCTCGGTAATACTTGATGAGTTGATTACTTCTCAAAGACTAGCAATGGATAGGAGTGGTTTAGGGTTTGAGGAAGAACATAGTTCTAAAGAAAAGCAATCTACTAGTAAGAAGATTTGATGCAAAGATGGACAAATCAAGGATCTAAGAAACAATTCTGGAAGAACTCATGTCAAACAACATGATGCTAAAAGGTATTTATCTTTCAATGGTGTTTTTTATTCCTACAAGAAATTTGGTCATAAGGAAAAGGACTGCAAAAGTAAAATGAATGATTCTTTATCATTCTTTGGAAAAATTGGATATAAAGCTAGTCTATGTAAAGATGAGTTAAATAAAAGGAAAATTGGATTGAAGAATGTTGTTTGTTGTAAATGAAGCAATCCATAGCACCTTGGTAATAATTGCAAAAGAAAGAAAAGTAAGTATCCAATGAAGGAGAATGATCAAATCATAGAACCAGAAGAAGCAAGAAGGGAAATGAAAAGGATTTGGAGAAAGGAATCGGAATTATCAATCTTATCTGTCCCAACCTCTAGTACAGATACTCCCATAAAATTCTAAAGAAAATCAATGGCTAAGGGGGAGTAATTATCAAAAAATATAATAAACTCCCTCATCAATACTTATGTCACATCATGACATAAGTATATTTAATGTAGTGATGTAGTTAAGATATTTTCTCAGCCATATGTGTGAAGGATGAAGTCTACAAAATTTAAAAGAATGGAGGCATACACAAATTTTGAAGTAATCTACCTGCAAGTTGAATCATTTATTTCAAAATCATTCGAAATGGAAGGAATAAATTCAAATGATTCAAAATGCTTATGTATTTATGAAGAAGTGTGCAAAGGAAGTTTAGAAAGGAATTCATAGTTTTAGGGTTTGAAGAAGAGATCAAGCGGATTTGAAGTGAGCTCTGGCAGTAGGATATCTATATAATTCTTGCTGGAATTTATAGAGGTATTCCTATTTACACAATCTTTCATTTTTATTGCTATGGATAATTCAAAGGTTGTGAGTAGTGCAGATAGAGTGCAAGTTAGTTTGAAGAGATTTTTGAAGAATGTGTTGGAAGATTCTGTTGGTGTATTCTCTCGCATCCCTCTGAGAGTGTTTCCCACAGAAGATTTCTATGCATCTTTTTATAGTAAGACAAAAGAAATGTCGTCAGTTAGTTGAGCATACTTTGGGAAAGTGAATTGGAAGAGAGCATTACAGAGTGCTAGTTGAGAAGAAGTTGGATGTTTGGAGGAAATTCCCCTTGTTTGAATTTGAGAAGAAGTATATTCAAATAGTTTTGAGCAGAATTCATGTTGAATCTTTGTGGATTGAAGAGGCACATTTGATAACTAGAGAAGCTATTAGAGATGTGATTGGTTTGTGTTCCTCCGGACCAATTCCCAAACGGAAATATTTGGATGAGTAAGAGATAATTGAGGTAACTGGTGCAAATCTTGAAGGGAAGGAGATTGACTAGAGATCAATTGTTGATCCGGTAATAAGGTATGTTGCTATGATCATCGGTCACAAAGTTTGTATTCCTAACAATGACCTCACAGTTTCTACTGGTGTACATATTTTTGTTGATATGGTTAAAAGAGGTATGGATTATGATTTGTGTAAATTACTTCAAATACATCTTTTGAAGAATTTAGAGGAAATCAAGGAGTAAGAAGAATATATTCTGGTACAACAATTTGGTTGTCTATTTGCTCTTTTACTTTTTGAGAGAATTATTGGTAATAGGAAGGATAAAATGGTCAAATTCAGAGCCTATTTCCCATCAAATCAAGAACTTCATGATAAATATTGGTAGTTTGGATGCACAAGAGACTTCCCTTGCTGCATTCTTTGGAACATTTCAGATGAGGATGAATAGAAGGTTTAGGATTCTAGTAAGTGTTGTTGAAAGGTACTTTGAAAGCATAAAATTTTGTGTCTACAGATTTGTCACATGGAAGCAATTGAATCAACTTTGTTTTCATGGATATCTGAACTAGATTGTGAAGCGTAAGAGGCTCAAGCTGATAATTATGCTAAAATTATTTTAGAAATCCCTAAGAATCTCAATATAGAAGGTACCTCTAGTAGTGTGACCGAAACAGGGAAGAAAAGGAAGAGTGTTGTTAAGAAAGAAGTTGCTAAAGGAAGTGAGTTTGAACATGAGCATGAAAGAATAAATATTTAGAGAGTTTTAGAAGAATTGTAGAAAGTTATTCCCGGTGCTAATTTTGATTCATCTATTTATGTTATAGAGAATCTTCATGGCATGATTGATTATTTAAAGGTATACATATTCGGACTTGAAGTGCGTGCTAAAATCAGGTTTGATGAAGGAAATTTGGAAGATATCAAAGAAAAATGTGCAAATGCACACAGTCGAGTGATGAAGGAATAGGAAATGTACAACTTTGTGAAGATGAGGCATAGAAATTACTTTCTTTTTGTGTAGATTGGTTTGGAAGTACACTGGATATAAAAAATGAGATAAGGATGAGTGAGTCTTGGATGAGCACTCAAGCAGATACATACAGGTTAGAAGAAGACAGAGATAATCAAAGATGGTCCTTGTTGATGGGTGTTTTTGTACTTCTCAACACAGGCAACACACAAGTATGCTACCTCTCTAAAAAGGTAGAAATATACAAACAAGTTTCAGATTACTACCCCAAGGTCTCTCAGGTGTTAGGTCATGGCAATGCTTGGAATAATTCAGATGGTTGATTTGATTTTTTGGTAATCATAGGGAGGCCTTTGTAGTTTACAAAGCATGGGAAGTTGGGTCTGTAAATGGAGTTTCAATGGTGCTGGAAGTGAATGACCAGTGGTTTCCCACTCAAAACAACAAGTTGAAACTCACCTCAATCACCAAGTTTGGCCTTGTTATGGTGCTTGAAATCCTACTCTAACAAGGAGTTAAAAGAAATAGCAAAAGGGAAAGGGTTGAGAGAAGCTAATCTAAATCTAAGTTATGAATGAACAATAACAATGGAGGATGCTACAATAGACAGACTCCCATAAACTAAGTTTTGCTTGACCAAGAGATCCTACAACTACACAAAACCAGTGCAATCTCCTAAGGTCTATAGATTTTTAGATTGTCATGCACTTCATGAACATACAATTGAACTAAGTTGCAACAATCACGTAAACAAGCCCAGGCTAACTTTACACACAAGTGCCAAAAGTATGGGCTAGAAGTCCATCAAATACCATAACAAAAACCATTATCAAAACCATTCAAGAAACTACAAGCTAAATCTAACATGGAGGCTGAACCATGCATGCATAATGAACAAACTCAAAAGAAACACCCAAATTCATGCAATACTTCTTTCTATTGCTGCAAAATGCCCTTTGCACCATTTCACCAACACTTACAAATGAGGAGAAAGCCCCTATTTATAGTTTTCCAAAGCCCAAATGAATGGATAAGATTGATTTACATTGTGTGGCCAAGATTCATTACAAGTTAGGGTTTCACCTACCCCAATATTTCTCAATTTAAAATAGGCTATTTTATCTTCTTCTCTATTTTGTCTTGTAGCCTATTTTGTCTTCTAGTGACCCTAGCACTATAGCAATTTTTTCTTTTAGTGGCTTCAGGTTCCCTACTGTAGCTGAAACTACTAAAGGTTGCCCTCTATCTGATGTGTTTGTTGCATCCTTTGTTACAAATCAGTGTCTCTGAGAAGCGAGTGTGCTGCTCCTAATTCCAGTGGACAACTCCTAAAAATCATCATCATTCGGTGGAAAATAAAACAACTCCCTCTTGCTCCTTGTTTGAAATCATTTCTCAACTTGGCATTGCTTGACACAAATTCTTAAGTGGGCTTATTCAATTAGGTAGAACTCCCCTTGACGTTAATATTCAAATAATCAGCTCCTTTGGTGGTCACAATCACCCTCCAAGCACAAAAAAATCTACGCCTTTAGCATGGTTCCATGAATATTGCACACAAAGGGTGTAGTGAGTGCTTTCATATGTAAATCAAGGAAAATGTTAGTCAAATCCTGCAAACTCATTGTTAGATCCATCCATGTATCATTAAAAGATCATAATATTCATCATTGTTCCACATTTGGAGCTCATTTGGACCATAAACATAAATGCAGGTTGAGGGGTATGGGTTTCCCATAGGCTAAAAGCCATTTGGAGCAGCTAGGAGCAGGACAACACCGAGGCCATGGAGACCCACAAACAGCTACCCGCAGCAAAAAATTTTGCATGGTGAACATGGCAATCAAATTCCATGTGAGGCACTTTGGCGTGTGCAAAAATAAATTGTAAGGAACTTGAAGTTACCAGGTTAACCTTGATGCATTTGCGGGTCTGAGGCATGCGGGTGTAGGAAGGTCAAAAGACATTTGGAGTCTCCAATGTTAAGCAATGGAATTTAGAGCATGGAGACCCACAGGAAAAAGTCCACACTGTGGGACCCTCGAGTGCCTCAGACATTAAGAGCTACGTGCAAAAGTTTGACCAATTTAGGAGATGTGGGAGGGAGCTACTGGGCCACCATCGTATGTTCGCAGTTAGGAACAACGTTGGAGGGATGACGGTGAAAGGGAAAATCTCCTAAGGAATGATTAAGCAAGGGAGAAATTGGGTCGTGAGACACTTGAAGTCATTAGATGAAGCTTTGATGCTCTTGCGGGTTTGAAGGATGTGGGTGTCGTGAGGTGGAAAGGCGTTAAACCTCAGCCACTAAGTGATGACATTTAGGAGATAGTGAATCACATGCGAAGTTCCACAAAGCCACCACTCTTAGCAATTTTGATTTTTTCCAAATTAAGCACATGGAAGATGCATTAGAAGGTTGCCTAGACCTAATCCTCAATGATTTGGCCCTTTTCAAAAAATGCAGAAATCTGGAATGTAGAAGCCAGAGGTTCCATTTCCTTAAGAACGACATTGAGCACATGGAAACCTACGGATGGCAATGGAGGGACAACAACCTGGAAATAAATTCCTGCAGACGGCAATGGAGGGACAACAAATCACAAAGAAGTTCTCGCGAACGACAATGGAGGGACGACAACCCACAAAGAAATTCGCGTAGATGGCGATGGAGGGACGACAATCCACAAATAAATTCCTGCGGAAAACGATGGAGGGATGGCGACCCACAAAGAAATTTCCGCGGACGATGACAAAGGGACGACAACCCACAAATAAATTCTCGCAACTTCACGAAACTTAGTAAATTTGAGAATTTTCAATTTTAGCACATGGGAAAAGGGGTAGAAAGAGTGTCAAGACATATTTCCTTAAGATTTGACTCATTTTGAAAAATGCTACAATGTGGAATGTAGAAGTCAGAGGGTTTTCCGCCCTTTACAATGACATTTCTCAAACGGATTTCCACAGACAAACTTTCGCAGTGAAATTTCTACAATGTCTAAACACATGGAAAATTTGATGCAAAACCCTTTAGGAATGTGAAGACACTCATTTTGTGGGCCCTAGATGATGAAAACTTGAAGTTTGCACCCTTTTTTGGAAATGCAGAGATTTGGAAGGGGGAAGCCAGAGGGTCCACCGCCCTAAAAACAACAATCCACACACGAAAACCCACACACGACAACCAAAAAAGAAACTCCTGTAGACAACGACGGAGGGATGGTGACCCAAAATGAAATTCCCGCGAACGACAACAAAGGGACGGTGGCCCACAATGAAATTCCTACAGATGGCGACAAAAGGATGACGACCTGCAAAGAATTTCTTGTAACTTCTCGAAACTCAACAAAACCTTGTTAGTTCACGTAGGAATCATAGAAACATCCCAAATCCATAGGCAACTTGTCCCCAAAGTCAAAAAATGAAGGAAAAAAAGTGAAGCAAGTGAGCAGGGACCATGTCAGCAGGAGCAAGGAAAAAGCGAAAAAAAAGGGGGTCCCTGCCTTCGGCGGGGCGTGTGCAAAATATGCAAAACAGTCCTACATTGTGTAGCTTCAGGAAAAAATATTTTCTCTATAGGATCAAAGGACATAAGTTATTAAGAATTTTGTGGTGCTTAGAGACATGATTAAACTCAGGCACACTTTTGTTTCTAGTGCTCTTGGTTGTATAGGTGAATTATCAGAGATTAATCTTAGTCCCAATACTTTAGCAGATGGTGTAGAGTCCTTAACTAAGCTTGAGCTATTTCACAAGACTCTTGTAAGTGAAAAAGGTTAATGGGAAGAAGGAAAATTGTCGTGGAAGGTCATCCTGGAGAGTCTCAGAGGCTCTTCTTCAGGTTAATTCAATTTTGGGTTCATATCTTTTTGGTTACATTTTTTATGCATATACACATATATACCGGACCCCTTCCTTGTCAATGATGTCAAAGGGGGGGGGATAGAGAGATAGAGAGATGGAGAGATAGATTGGGAGAGATAGAGAAATAGAGAAAAAAAAAATTGTGAAGAACAATTTTGATAGGGGGAGTATTCAAAATATTCAGTTGCAATATACTTGAAAATGTTTTTTGTCATGCATGTTGCCATCAATGCCAAAGGGGGAGATTATTGGGATTATGGAAGCCTTGCAACATGAGCACAAAGTATGGATGGTTTGTGATTGGTTGTTCCTATGTTGTCATTGATGTCAACATGGTAAAAATTATATGGGAAGTATACTTGGTTTACCGAAAGTTGTTCTCTGCCGGTAATGCCCTTTTGTGATGGATCAGTATGTTGGTATTTGAGTCCAGATTTCACTGCAAGATCTTATATGAATCTAATCTCTTAACCATGTTATCATGACTCATTCAAATAGTTATATCCTAGATCTTGAGACATCTTCTTTTGTGAGCAGAAATTTATCTCTGACAGCATTCAACTCTATATTCTACTATTGTTCCTTGCTTGGCATATTGTGTGGGAGACTCTGCATTTTATCAAAGAGAACATTCTTATGCTATGGTTTTGTTGGTTGTCTCTATTGGTGGTATGATGGGAAATTATGTGTTCTCAGATTCGAAAGGTGTTTGCTTTGAGGTTTACTTGTTGGTTTGGATAAATGTGTTCTAGTCTTGGTTGACTCAGCGTATGCAATACATTATCGAGATTAGTTATGTTAGCTGACTTGGTATAATGCACTACATGGATAAAATGTTTAAATCATCTATGGTGCTGACAAAGAGAGTTTTGATTATTTTTTTTTGCATCTAATTAGGCCAACCTAATTAATTAATAAGATATACTTGTATGTATATATGAGAGGTGAATGAGAAGAGAGTAGGAGCAGAAAAGTGTGAAAAGGATTAAAGGGGTATGTGAAGATTTGATCTTAAATGCTTTATTAGTTGTGGATTAGTGTGCAGTTTAGTTGAGAAACTATTGTGTGAGGCAGTACTTCATATTCTAAGCTTCATTGGAACTGAACCCTGCACATTGAAGGTGTATCCTATCAATTCAATCTTTTGGCAGTGAGACACTATCTTTGTATCTTAGTGGTTAGCCATCTTTTGTACTCAGGTAGTGAGCCTTTTTAAGGATAGTGAGTCCTGGAAATGAGCCTTGTAATATTTTATATCTGGATATAATATATTGTGAGTTAACCCTCACCGTGGTTTTTCCCTTTTAGGGTTTTCCACATAAAAATCTTGATGTTCATATGTATGGTTGCATTGATTTGTTTTTATGTTCCCTCTTGCTGATTTAGTCAAAATTGTGATAATGGTTGGATGGATTTTACTATGGTTTTATGGAATACTGATTCACCCTCCCTCTCATTATTCTAGATGTTCAACAACCATAATATAGGTGTAGTGGGGAAAACCCTTTCAAGATAAAAAAAAAAACCCACACTCCAAAGCAAGTCAATGTAAGTAAACCATGATTACAATACTCTTGTAGAGAAAAACCTCACATGAGTATCACTAACCAAATATTTGGTGGAATTCTCCTAACTTAATAGTATCTATAAACTCAACTCACAACCTCCATCTCAAGCACCTATTATAGAGGAGATACAAAACCTAAAATAATTATATGGTAATTAGAAATCAATGAGCTAAAACCACCCAAAAGAGGCACCTAAATTATCCCCAATAAAATATGTCTTATTATTTTATATAATACACATCATAAGATGGCCAACAAGTGTAACTCCCCTTTGCAAATCTTTTATGCATTCAACCACCTTTTACATGAACCTATGCAAACTTATGGAGGCCATAACTTTTGATCTAGTGGGCCAATTGGGCCCCTTTTTAAAAATTACAATAATAGAAAATATGTACACAATGGGCACCTCCAATAGGTGGTGCTAAGTAATAGATAATGTTTATTTTTGCTAAAAAGTAAACCTATATCCCAAAATTTGATTTTTTGCATTTTATATCAAAAAATCACACTTCTTATAGTCTTAACATTAGGAGAAAGATTGAGAAACCTTTCCTAACAATATATAGCATCAATTATTCATAAATTTTGGTAAAATAATTCATTATATTGATCAATAGTATCTCCTTGATGATACAATTTTCAAGAATCCTTATTTTGGTGGAATTGTCTTAAAAATACACATTCCAATTATCTACATGTATGTATGGAATTCTATGGTAAACAAGAAAATCATTGAGATGTTTTATCATGAAAAAATACTAATGAATAATTGAGAAGTAGCTCCTTCATGATTAATTTTACATTTAGTTATCAAATATCTATAGCTCAAAATCTCTCTGCTCATAATTAGGGAAAAATATTGGAAACATATTATATGTGTTTATAAGAGTTTGGAAGAAATCCCCAAACATATACATAAGATTTATCATCATGAAAAAATACCCCTATTTATTTATGAAATAAAACTATTTAAAATTCTACAAAATAGACATTTATTAAGTCCCAAAATTTTGAATTTATTTCCTAATTTTATAAAAAAATAAAAAAATAAAAAAATAAAAAAATAAAATTAATTTTTGGAAGATGATAAATTTTAGAAATAAAGAAGGAAATTGCACATTTCAAACAATAAAAAAGTATTATAATATTCTGAGGTAGCCCTCCTTTTAGTGATATATTTTTTGATGTAGTTTTTGACACACCAACATGCTTGCAAGCCATGAAGCCTACATGGTGGAATGACAAAGGTTCTCCTACTTGAAAAGTTGTTAGCCTCATGAGTCTTCATCAAATATTGCATAAGACTTTACTAGAATCTCTCATTTGAAGAACACTTTTGCTACTCCACCCAAGGAATTATGATGAATATTGGGAATCATCCATATTAAAAGAGACACATTTAGTAAAAATAAATCCCTATTATCCAATTTAATTCTTTATTTTCATTCCAAATCATAACTATGCATAGATAAAATGAACAATCATGTGTAAATTTATCAAATATTATTTCCTTTTGATATTCTAAATTTATCATCAACATCCTAAACTAACATTGATACATAAGAAAGCAGAAAAGAGAAAGGGTTAGGGATAAAAAGGTGAATCTGTTTTTTTTTCATTCTATACACTATTCTTTAAATGAATAAATGCAAGTTAAAACCAATCTCTATAGGATCCTTTATTTGCAATCCCAATGTAAGATGGTTCTATCTATGAATGAATTTATGCTCAATTAATGTTTAAATCATGTAAAGCATAAATTGGTGCTCAATTAATGTTTAAATCATGTAAAGAATAAATTTTTGTTAATTTTGTCGGCTCCTAGTATGATAGTGTGAAATATGTGTTAATATCATATCCCCTTTATGGATTTGGTCTTAATTTATCCACCATTTATAATTGGTCTAAGAATTTTTCAAGTGGGTTCCCCTTATCCAAACTTTCCTAACTAGCACCCTTCATCATTTCCCATGCTTCCCTCAATTTTTGTAAGTTTCTAAAATCCAAAAAAAATCCAATTATAGAGTTATATCAACCTTTTTATAAGTTTTCTAACTTCTCTCAACACTAACAAGCTCGCCTCTCATCTATTTCATGTTTCAAAGGTTCTAAAACTTGTTGATCATGTACCAACAAGAAAAGTGGAAAAGGTTTTCAAGGTTCACAAAACTCTAATAATACCCTTAGGTTTATTTTGAGCCTAAAATCTTTACTAAGAAACCACCAAGTTTAAAATATGTATAATTTTTCAAGTTTGTGAAAACATCAATATACTAACACAAGTTTTAGGTTAGCTTAAATTATCAACAAGCTCCAAAAAGTGCTAGGGTAAGGTTTTAACAAGTTTGTAAGTTCACAGAATTGTTAAAATATTGATAAAGGTTTCTAATTGGTGATAATCACTAACAAGTTTTCCCAAGGTCTAGATGAGTTTACAATAAAGATGCATCAATGAGTTCAAAAAAATCCAAAATGTTTCCTAATTTGAAAATAATCAAAACTGGCATTTCAAATGAATTTTAAACTTCCCAAAATGCCAACATGGTTTGACACAACTCAAAAATTGTGAAACTACTTCATTTTTTCTCCTACCCACCTCCCTACAATATTTATAAATATTTTATAATTAGATTAGTCCACATTCGCACAAGGCCCTGAAGAAATTCTAGACCTAACTGGTCCTTGTCCAACATAGTTATCAAGTTGTTAACAACTTGAGCAGCCTTAGTTGTAGTCCTTTCTTTCTCCAAATACTTCTTGAACTCCCCAAACCTTCTATTTAGGGAAATAAGTTTCTCTATGGTAACCTCGAGAGTATCATCTTCCTCCATAGATGAAGAAAACTTGGAGAAGCAGGAGGGGTGGGAATATAAGGAGCTCCCCAAAAAGGGCTAAAGAAATTTATATTTGTTCTGGAAAATATTTCTTCAAAGGTAGGACTGGTAGTGAATTTCTTAGAATCTATCTCTATATGTCGTAAGCTCCTTCTAACAATGTTCCCAGAGGTTATAGACTGAGTTGTAAAGCTCATAAGGCTTCACAACACATAAGCATGTGATGCACCTAGGACGAGAGAAAGATATCCGACACTAAGAAATGAAAAAAAGACGTTCACGTCAGGTTCACCAAAAATGTAGAGTAGGGGGATTCGTCACCCTTGAGGCTCTAGGTCATTGGAGAGCCCCACGGAATGAACTACCCTAAACTACCTCAGGTTGTTTCACAAGTTGAGAGAGAGAGGCTAAAAAGGAAGGGCAAACAGACCATTGTTTCTCTTCTGCTAAAAATAGGTGTTTCCAAAATCAGGTGAGTTGGCCATAGAGGTTTCAAACTACAAACTAAATAGCTCACTTTTTGAAGATGGAAGTGCAAGAACCAAACTCCAATGCACCATGCTAATTTCTTAGGGATGCACTGGCATCCTATATGGATAGAGTTATGATAAATATCCAAAAAACACAAAGGGCCTACTAACGACTCGACTATTGAGGGTTTATAGTTTGACAAAGAAAATACATAAAGACGAAAGTAAAACAAGGGGAATACTAAAAATATATTCTAGTACAAAAATGACAAAGAAAGAGTAGGAAAAGATACCTTTCATGCAAAATTTGATTCTTCAGTTATAACTCCAAATGGACGAACCAATGCCTACACACACGGAAACAAGAAAAGTGTTGGGCTATGTTTTGAGGTCTACCTCAGTCAGACCCCCATTTTGGTGTTCCCACCTCCATAGACAACCAATATACCATGATATAGAGAAAATTGATAAAGATGGAATAGAAAAGACACTATCAAATAGAGTGCAAAGACAGACTAAATGCTACTCTATTAGACACAATGATGTAAGTAAATAAAAAGAGCAATTTCACCTTCCCTTCTGCTAGCACTCAAGGCTAAGAGGAGAATATGATGAGAGATGACATCATTCCAAGAGAATGGAGCTTCGTAGACCCTACAAAAACAATGGTGTTTCAACAAGAAAGCATTGTAGAGTCCAAGACAAGAGCTTGTAGAAATAAGAAAAGGAAATAAATGATCAAGAAGAGCTAAAGAATGAGCTTGAGAATGAGAGAAGCAACATGAGAGTGAGTTCAAGAGAGTTCAAGCATGAAAGAATGAATTTGAATCAGCAAAAAGGAGGTAAGGAGTCATTTTTTGTCAATCAAGACCCAATAGAGGACGTTACCTTCGCGTCCAACTAGGAAATGTAATGTTTATGTAATGTCATAAAATTGCACCCCTTGCAATTTCACATACATTCATGCATCCACTTTAGTGTCCACTCCCTTAGAACTTGTGTAGGCTCATTTTAGCCCCTGCATCAGCCTTTTTCCCTCTCAAGGTGCTAAAGAACCCCTTTTCAGCAACTACCCTCACATGTCAACTTTGCATCAAATCTTTGTGCTTTTCTCATTCTCGTCATTTTGTAGCATGATGTGTCTACACACTAGTGCACCACGCAGACGTCCACACGCCGCGCTCATGTCCTATTGCATTTTGACATTCAAATGGTCATTTTATGGGTGCCTTGCCACTTGTCAGCAACCTTTTTCAGTGGTAACATCTTGGGGCACCTTGTAATGGCTTGATAAGCTTCTTTTCCCTCATATTCACTCTTTAAATGCTATCTTTTTAATTTATTTGGTCTTTTAGATCTCGCTAGCTTTAGCTCTAGCCTTTTACTATTCCCTTTGTCTTGATATCTTTCTTGCACAACTCTCTACAACTTTCTACAACACCCTCAATCTCTCTTGGAAACACTCTTTGTGACACTCTTGGCTCTTGCAGCTATCTTTGTCTCCCTCCTTGGCTTCCTTAAGCCTTCCAAGCAATATATATCTTACTCATCTTGTATATTTGAGCATCTTGGGATATCTCACATCCCCTATCAATTTCATCTCTATCTCATGATATGGGTTCTCCTCCTTGAGCGGGGATTGCTTTTATCACATCATATTTGCTTACTTTGTTCACTTTCTCTATCTATTTGGTTGTTCATGGAGATGGGAACACCAAAATGGGGGTTTGACTGAGGAAAACCCCTATACAGCCCCAAAATTTTCTCTCAATCCAATGTATGTAGGTATTGAAGATATTTCCTTGTTGGAGGTTTCATTACTTGGGTTGTTGTGAGAAGTTCCTATCTCTTATTCTCTTACTTTATCATTTATACTTCACTTTATTTCAGTTTTGTTATATTCTATTACTTTCACACATTCTACAAGTTCTTAGTAATTAGATTGCTGGTAGCCGCTTTGCTATTTTCTGTGATAGTCTCGGTTTTTGTTCTACATGAGATACCAATGCACCTTTGGGACTACAATGCAATGTGCTATTGTCCTTGTTCTGCACTTCCGTCCTTTGGTCGAAAACTTGCTAGTTTGTCCAAAAAACCTCTGTGATTTTCTCATTCTGATTATGGAACTCTCACCTTTTCAATTTGAGGTAGCTTAGGGAAAATTTCCCCTTGGGATTCTCTTGAGAATAAAGAGACCCATGAGTAGTGAATTCCCCTTCTCTAAATTTTGGTGAACCTGACATGAAAACACCTTCATACTTTCAAAGTGATGCACTCGCCTTCGACTGACTTGTTTATGCATTATTTATTATATTTAACTTAATTCCAAAACGAATTTAATATCTTCTTTTATTAGTTCAGTTTCTAATTGTATTCAAAGTGTTAATGATATTGCATTTCATGCATGTGATGGTGACTTGGCTTTACCCATGTCACTCGACATCTTTGATCCTTCTCACAAAATTCCTCTTGCTTCAAAGGATATCTTGTTGTAAGAAGATGAAATCATTGATACCTTTCTTAATTTTACTCTACCTTCTCTTCATTTCAATGCACTCCCTTCTAGAGATGATGTATTAGTGAATGATGAATCTCTTCTCTATTCCAATGCACTCTCCTCTAGAGATGATGCATTAGTGAATGATGAATCTCCTTCCACATTTGATCCTCCCTGGATCGATATTGAGAATATGTCTTCAAATAATTATTCCACTAGTTGTGATGATTCTATAAATGTATTCTATGTCTTTGTTGCCCCTCAAAGGCCTAAGAGACCAGTCATTTATTTAACTCTAGCTAGTCTTTCTCCTAAAAGGATTTGTTCTATTAATGGTGTTCTATTTGATAGTGATTCTCCTTATCTTTCTAAGGCTCCCTCTTATAGAGTGGTAGCCCATACTTATAAGACTAGAAGGAATAAAAAAAATGTTGATCAACCTACTTCTTTACCACCTTCTCAACCAAGTCTTCCTTCAGCACCTAAACCCATGAATAAAGCACCTAGTGATTATGATCTTGTTGAGAAAGTTTGTGTTACTCCTGCTAATATCTTAATGTGGTACTTTCTTCACTTTGCTCCAGTTTGTGAAGGTATGATTTAGGAAGCCTTGCAAAAGATCATCTTTCCTTCTTCTGCTAGGCCAATGGATGTTAATGCGTTGATAGCCCATATTTGTGTGGATTCACTAAATATTACATTCTATCTAGAGGAACTCCCACCTCTGAAAGTATAGAAGCAAGCGAATCCTCTAATGATCATAGTTAACATTAATAAGATTGGCATTAGACGTACTCTTGTTGACACCCCGGTTCAATGCTCAATGTATGTAGCATTGATCTATTGCCTAAGATTAATATTGATTCTTCCTCTCTATCTACTTCTTCTCTTGTTATTCATGGGTTTAATAATGTTGGTTGGCAACCTTTAGGCACAATAGTCTTGCCTCTAATTTTGGGACCCATTACTGTACCCACCCTCGTATATGTTATGTTAGAAAAATTACCATATAATCTTCTTCTCAATAGATCGTGGATTCACGTTATGGGTGTAGTCCCGTCTACCTTGCATAAATCTATTAAGTTCATTTGTAATAATAAATTAGTCACAGTTAGGGCTGACCCTAATGCTATACACTTATGTTAGATGGCATTTGTTGGTTAGGCTTCGGCTATACCTACTCTTATCCCTTCAATGTCTTCCAATGTGTTGATGTCTACTCCAGCAATACCTGTTACAAAGGATGCTCTTGAGATAGATGTCCCTGAAGAAGATCCTTTTGAAGCAAGAAGTCTTAAGTCTACTCCTTCACCTCTTCTCAAAAGAATGCATGTCTTGGTGATGATTGGGGTTCTCTAGACTTTACAGAATCCTTCATTGGGGAATATAAAGTCAACCCGATCCACTTAAACCTTTCGATAACATCATCAAAACCTACTATCAAAGATCGTTATTCTTTTGTATCACAGGATAATGTGAACACCAATTGTAATGTTATTAATGTTGATCCTCCTCCTTTTGAGGAAGATGATCATGCTTTTGTTAAAGAGGTTGTTGTTAGCAGTCTTGTCGGGAAGGTTGATGGAGATCTCATAGAAGAGTATGATCCCCCTTGCTGAAATAATGCTCTCTATGAAGATCCTCCTCCTTCTCAAGATTTGCAAACATGTTATGGCCCTGGCTTTAAACTTGTCTCTAAATATGGCTATGGGAGTAAAGATTGTGGGTGTAATGAACAAGGCATTCAGGTCCCTATAGAATGTGTACCTCGTAAGCGTAATTTGGGGCTTGGTTGCTCAAATGAACAATCTAAATGGAAACCTCAGTTAAATGGTGACATGGTTTCTACTCAACCTTGTTCTCTCAGATTGACTTATCCACCATTATCTGATGTCTTCATGTCTTCTTCTTGCGAGTAGTAAAGCTTCTCTCTATATGAGAAAGGGTTGCTTCCTGCTCCTCATTTTTATCTGAGCAAGAGAATATTTTGTTGTGGCTTCTTAAATCCCACTTAATTACTCTTCCTCCTCCTACACATAAGAAATTTTATAAGCATGATAAAGAAAAACATCATTTTTGTGCATATCATCGAGTGCCTGGCCATTCCACTAGTGAATGTAAGGCCTTGAAGGATAAAATGATGCACATGTCTCTTCTTCAAATGACAAGTGATATTTAGGCCTTCCTCTATCATGTATGTTCTAAGAATTTTATCATGAGGTTCTCACACCTCCCTTCTATGGTATCTTTCATGGTTCTCCTCCCCTATATGTTGGGGGTAACGATAACTTTTTTTTAATATGTGTGTCTTTCTTAAGGGTCCCCTCTCTTCTCTCTATCTTTCGATCATAGCGTCCCTTTAGTGGACCCCTTTTTATTTTAAAGGGTTCCCAAGGGGCCCTTTGAAATATTCTCCTTCAAATGAATTCATAGGCATCTAGCTTGGGGGAAATGTGACTAAATCTATCTTTTCTATGATTGTCCTGCAACATAGCTTGCAGTAGCCACAGGCCTCTCTGATCAGTCTTGCTCTGTAGGACTAAGAACCTGTAGAGCTCCTTTGCATCAAGCTTTCCTTGCAGGACCAAGCACCTATAAGGATTAGTCAAACTCTGTGGAGAATTTTTACATCAGGTTTCCCTCAGGATCAAGCACCTAAGGTGCCTCCTTTGCAAGTCTGAGGACCTGTAAATCACTTTCATCCTATAGGATCTCTTTGTTCAACTCCATAGGTTCGAGGTCCTGTGGAGATTTTTTTCACCTTTTGTATGTCTAAGGGCCTACAAAGCTTTTGTTCACCTTCCATAGGTTTGAGGGCCTATGAAGATTTTGTTCACCTTTCGTAGGTTTGAGGGCCTATGGAACTTTTATTCACCTTCCGTAGGTCTGAGGGCATGTGGAGCTTTTGTTCACCTTCCAGAGGTCTGAGGGCCTATGACACATCTGTTCAAATCTCTACAGGACCGAGACCTATGGATCCTTCTCTCTCTTCTCTTCTCAATTGTGTATACCGGATCAAAGGCTTGCATCTTCTTTATCTTGAGTATATACGTCTTTCTCTCTTTGACATTGGTTCCTTCCTTGACTTTTGGGTGCATTCTTCTCTTAAAGTGACCAATCCTTACATTCTTCTCTCCATTTAAGAATTCTTCTATGTGTTATTTCTTAATTTGGGGACAATGCATAGTACTGAGACAACCTTCTATGTCGAGGTCTCTTTCACTTTGTTGACTCAAATCTTGTTAGTTTTTCATGTTCCTATGTGTATGTTTTTTTATATGTTCTATCCTCATGATGTAATGGCTTTTTATGTTTAACATTGTCATCTTGTGCATATCTTTTTTTGTCTAATGCAGTTGTTTTGTAGTTCTTCAACCTGGGGTCATGCTTCCTTGGTTTGAAGAGTTATCTACTTCTTCTTTAGTATCCTTTTGGTATTATGATGTTATTTATGCTTAGTATATTTCCTTTAGCATTCATATTAGTGTAGATTCATATGCCCGCTAAAGTGGGGGGAAAATGTAATTTCGTAAAATTGCACCCCTTGCAATTTCACATACATTCTTGTATCCACTTTAGTGTCCACTCCCTTAGAACTTGTGTAGGCTCATTTTAGCCCCTGCATTAGCCTTTTTCCCTCTCAAGATTCTCAAGAACCCCTTTTAAGAAACTACCCTCACTCATCAGCTTTGCATCAACTCTTTGTGCTTTTCCCATTCTCATCATTTTGTAGCGTGATGTGTCTAGACACTAGCATGTCATGTGGATGTCTATGCATTGCACTCATGTCCTGTGACATTTTTACGTTCAAACGGTCATTTTCTAGGTTCCTTGCCACTTTTTAGCAACCTTTGTCAATGGTAATGCCTCAGGACACCTTATAACAGCTCGGGAAGCTTCTTTTCCCTCCTATTCTCTCTTTAAATGCTATCTTTTTAATCTATTTGGTCTTCTAGATTTTTCTAGATTTGGCTCAGGCCTTTTCCTCTTCCCTTTTTCTTGATATCCTTCTTACATAACTCTCTATAGCTTTCTATAGCACCCTCAAGCTATCTTGGCAACACTCTTGGCTCTTGTAGCTATATTTATCTCCCTCCTTGGCTTCCTTAAGCCTTGCAAGTGATATCTATCTTACTCATCTTGTATCTTTGAGCATCTTGGGATTTCTCACATCCCCTATCAATTGCATCTCTATCTCATGATACGAGTTCTCATCCTTGAGCGAGGATTGCTTTAATCATGTCATATTTGCTTACTTTGCTCACTTTCTCTATCTCTTTGGCTGTCTATGGAGGTGGGAACACCAAAACAAAGATTTTATTGAAGAAAACCCCTATACATCCCCAACATTTTCTCTCGATCCTATGTATGTAGGTATTGAAGATATTTCCTTGTTGGAGGCTTCATTACTTGGGTTGTTGTGAGAATTTCCTATCTCTTATTCTCTTACTTTATCATTTATACTTCACTTTATTTCAGTTTTGCTATATTCTATTACTTTCACGCATTGTAGAAGTTCTTAGTAATTAGATTGTTGGTAGTCACTTTGCTATTTTCTATGATATTCTCAATTTTTGGTCAGTACGAGATGTTGGCATGCCTCTGGGACTATAGCACACCGCGTTGTCATCCTTGTTTCGTGTTTCCACCCTTTGGCTAAAATATTGCTAGTTTGTCTAGAAAACACTGTGATGTTCTCATTTTGATTCTAGAACTCTTTCTTTTTCAATTTGAGGTAGTTTGCCCCTTGGGATTCTCTTGAGAATAAAGAGACCCATGAGTACTAAATCCCCCTTCTCTATAGCTTCTATGAATCCCAAGGGTAGGAATTTGTCAGGACGACAACACGGTGTGTGGATGTCCACACAGCATGCATGTGTCCTCAACAAATATTCATCTACCAACGCAAAAAGACAAGGCTATATGGAAGGAATGGGAAGAAAAGGACGGGTTTCGCAGATCATCAAACTTATAGTTTCTAAAGTAAGGATAAAATAAATGGGAAATTTCCTAGGGTGCAAATTTGCACCATTACATGGATGTATTATTCCTAATCAACATGTTGTTCTTATCATTAACAACACACTCCCTGTGTTGTTTTATATTTTCAACAATTTTATTACTATCATCAATCAATCAATCAAATTTAGCTTTGCTAGAAACATTTTTTCAAGAGGGATTTGACATTCCTACACATTGATATCCCTTCATCATTCATCACCATCAAAATCATTGCCATAATCATTATATCATTATCATTATCATCATCCTCTTCCATCAATAAACCAGTAGATATTTACTTTGATATCTACAAAAATACACAAGATCAACCACCCTATCTATAATAAATTTCCATTGCCTAGACATGATGTTTATGCAAGAACAAACTATGAATTACCTACAAATGTCAAGCTTTCAAAAGACTACTACTAAACTATCCTATTGCCTATTGATTAGTTTCCTAACCAACTTTAGCCACCTTTATCAAAAATATCATGTCTTAACGAATGTATCCTTCTTACAATAGGCATTATCCAATCTGAACACATCTTTTGGCAAGAAAATATAATGGTTGTTGATTTGTTTGGTCAATGAGTCTTTTTATTGCTTAATTTATCATACTACCCCATTCTTATGCTACTTGAGGATATCTTAAAATTATTAGAAGAGAATGAATGGTGTAGGGTCATGGTTTTATATGTCATGTTTGTGGAATGTTCTTGTTGCATTACTAGGGCATGTATGTTCCTTGTGTGTGTTGGAATTAATTCTAGAATTATTAGACTTCTTTTGCATATAAGGCCTTTTCTAATAACTTTTTGCACTAGGAATACGATGCTTTAAGATTATTTCCCCCTCATATTCTGATAATATTTTATTATGTCTAGTATGTATGAGGATAATCCTCCTTGTTTGTAGAGTCAAGGTCCATGCAAAGGATACCAAAGTCACCATGGTTTTTCATACCTTGGTGTACATATATCCATTTTCCACAATAAAATACCTTATGACGATAAAAATAACATAAACAAAAAATTCAATATCTATCAATCTCATGTCCATCTATATCAATCTATTTCATATTTATCTATTTTCTCTCATCCTTTACATGTTTCTTTAAATGATATTGATAAATAACCATCATCATCCTTCATTTTCTTCTACCATACTAACCCACAATCAGATATGTATCATGTCACATATGTATCTTCACCCTCCTATCTCCCCACATTCACCCTCAAACCTATAATTTCATCCACTTGAATTTTATTCTCCTAACTTTTCATTTTATTTCCACCTACCAATTTGATCACAACCTTTTCATGAATTTGACCTTAAAAAAATCATCAACCTCTCGAGGGGGCATCCTACCTCCATTTCTTCATCCACAAGGGAAAATTGGGATAATTTATAACAAAATCCTTCATACTTTATTTGAAACAATGTTGTAAAAACACATTGTCTCAAAGAGGGAAAAATGTAGACACCTAAATTTAACTCGTTTCTTCCAAACATCATCAATTTTTGCCATATTTCCTAGTCAATTTATCTTTTAATTTAATTAAATAATTTCATTATTTAATTAAAATATCGATATTTCCCCTTCATCCTAAATAATTAAATAATATTAATTATTCAATTATTCAAATTTTAAATTTCCCCTCTATTTCTACTTTAATTGAATAATTTTGAATTATTTAATTAAATCATCTTGTAGCATCGTAAATGATGAGTCTAGTTTATGGTTTAATTTTGGTAGAATTTATGATTTATTTGTTGAAATATTCATGAACGTTGATGTTTGAATGTTGATATTTCCTCAAAACCATAGACAATGGGCCTAATTTTATCTCTGCAAATCTTTAATGACATTGACTTGTTTAAGATGGTTACATATATGCAATTATTATGCATGCTAATATTTCCATGCAAATATGATTAGAGACCTACGAAATGGAGGAAGATTCCACCAGTTGGTCATTCACCATAACGGTCAACACGAGAATCATTCAAAGGTTAATGGAGGTCGACGGTGAGAGATTCCTCATGAAAATAAAGTTGTAACCACCTTGTAAATGGTCTTTATTATTGTTGAGAAAATATAGGTGTTACTATTATGCTAAATATGCATTGAGGAAAGCACGTCTGACCAGATTCCATGCATGCATAATCGCCTCTCCACTTTCTCTACTTTCCATAAAGTGGTGTCCTCCCAATTCGTTGAGTTGACCACCTTGTTTAGTTAGTAGTTTATTTTCCTACAAACAAGGTGTGGATGCTCCTTCTCATAAGGTTGCGTGATCGGATGATGTACTTGCATTCTTAGTTTTTAGCAATACAGTTACACTGCTCTATTGTACTCATGTTTTCCAATGAATAAGATGAAGTTATAAGTCTGTGCATCTGAGTTTACATTAGTTTTAGAGGATACTCATCCAAGGGGGCCCACTTGGTGAGCATTCCATCCTTTATTTTAGTTTAGTTTAGTTATTACTTTATGTTCAGTAATTAATTAAGAATCTGGCACTGACTATTCCTGTAGCCACTAGAATTGCATTTTGTGACTGTTCCTATAGACAAAGCAGATAGAGTAGTTTCCTGTTTGTTTGCTCAGATTTTCATTTTTTTCATGCATTTTAGCTTAGCATAGTTGTTGGTTGATGTTCAAAACTTATGTTATTTCTTTCTAAGCAATTTACCTTCAGCATTATGTTTTTCTTAGTTGTAGAATGAGTGTGGCTACTTTGGATCCTTAGTGCACATACTGTGCTGACCCATTTCAAGTTCACGTCCCTGGGTTGACAAGTTAAATGCACCTTCATGATGATTGAAATGGCTATTCAGTTTAGATGTCCAATCTCTGAATCACAACTGTAAGGGCTTAGTTTTTAAATCATTGTAGGAGGCCAACATTTTTGGTGCCGTTGTCAGGGATGGTGTCAAGCTAGGGAGTTCTTTGGAGTCATTGATAGTTTTTCTTAGTATACCCCTCATTTAGGAAGTAATGACCCCCCTTATTCTTTACCAATTTTTTGTGTGAGTTGGTTGATAGTGAGTTGATACTGCATGCATAGAGGAAGGAGAAGAGATGCTTATGGGAGATTCCTTCCTAACAATCCTGATCCATTCCAACTAGTTGAATATTAGAACCTGCCAAGAGAAGAAGAAGAAGAAGAAGATCCACACCCCTTTGTTGGTGCATTTCCTGATCTGACTAGCTCTGAAGTTTCCTCTGAAGACCAAAATCAGCTTGAGAATCCCTTTGCTTTGGAATTACATCAAGCAGGCATGGGTGATGCAAATAGAAACAAACCTAACCAACCGGCTTTTCCTTTCCCCATTGCTCATCAGAATGAAGTAGAAAACCTCAAAAATATCCCTGCTTCAGTCCTTCCTAAGTTCTATGGACTTGTCATAGAATATCTTGATACCTTCTTGTTCGAGTTTGACATACTCTATAGGAGTTATCATTATACCACCGATTCCCATAGGCTTAAGATATTTCCTACCACTCTAAAAGAAGCTACATTAAGATGGTTCATGAGCCTAGGAAGAGATACTGTGGAGACATGGGATGAAATGAAGACAAAATTCCTTGAGAAATACAAGGAATATTTCAAGGGAAATGACATGAGAGGAGATGACATTTTTAGGATGCAACAGAAGGAAGATGAGAGCCTGGAGGATTATATTGCAAGGTTTTTGTTTTTCCTACAAAAATATCCACACCATACACTTAATGAAGACTCACAAAAGCTGATTTTCCTAAGAGGAATTAATGACAGCTACACTGATGCCTTGGACCTGATGGGAGGAGGATATATCTCCCAAGTTCCTTGGGAGGATATCAAGAAGATATGCTAGAACTACTCTAGGGAAGCTTCAAAGAAAGGGAGAGCTTACCAATCTTCTATGGGTAAGTCATCTACCAGCGGAGTTTCAAGAATGGAGATTACTCATTTACTGAAAAACTTCAAGCAAGACATTATAAACAATCTAACTACTTATCTAGATACACTTCAAGCCAAGAAGAAACAAGGGCAGGCAGAGGCAGTGTTGGCAAAGTATTGCCCCCATTGCAAACAAAAGAAGAAGGACTATAGATGAAAGATGGTAGCTAATATTGAAAGTAAGCAGATTCCACCCGAGTTCAAACCAATCCAGATTGAAGAAGATCAAGTTTACTATGTTTCACAAAGGAGGCCTTTGGCTCCAAGACAAGGTATGTCACTAGATTCACTCTCTTTTATTGGGCCACATTTCAATTCTTATTCATTTGATAACCAATGGAAACCCCCATATCCATCCAACTATGGAGGATATTTTCCACAACCTTGGAGTCACCCTCCAAATACCTGGCCTAATCATCAAAACTCTCCACCCCAATGGTAGCAACCTTAGGGGAATTGGTAGCAGTTCCAAGGAAACTGGCAGCCACCCCCAGGAAATTGGCAGCAAACAAATCAATGGAGGGGAGGACAACAATGGCCAACCCAGACAACTAGTTACATGCAGCCACCTCCTCAACCCCAAAAACCTACTATAATGCCTCCTCCTACTAATTAAAGCTCAAATCCACCTAAACCTACTCAACTACTAGCTCAACCCACACCCAATCCAAATAACAAACAACAACAACAACCTATATACTCTACTGATTCAACTCAATTCCCTGGATATGCTATAAGTGTGAGTGACATCCACTTGCGCTCAGGAACTACTTTGTCATTTCCTTCCACACCCATTATCACTGAGCTTCTTGTGGAAGAAGAGGAACCTTTGAATGATCTCATTCAGCCAAGTGTACCTAAAAATCATGAACCAGTCCCAGTCAAGCAAATTGAACAAGAACCACCATTTCCTCAAAGATTGGAAGTTTCCAAGAAGAAGGAAGAAAAGGAGGACACAAATTTTGACATTATAGATCAGTTGAAGCATATATGCGTCCAAATACCCCTATTTCAGGCCATAAAAGATGTTCCAATCTATGGCAAGGAAATCAAGGAAGCATGCCTCAAGAAGCTAGGCAGGAAAAATAAAGACCCCACTATGGTTCACGTGGTGGGGCAGCTAGCTGACATCATGCTTGGGAAAGTGACTATCCCTAAGTACAATGACCCAGGTAGTCCTATGGTAGGAGTTCCTATAAATGGGATCCAAATAAAGAATGCTTTGATCGATTTGGGAGCAGCAATAAATGTAATGACCAAGGATATCCTGTAAAAACTAAATGTTGCAAGCATGAGACCTACTCCTATTGTCCTACAACTTGTTGATAGTTCAACTGTTAAACCTGATGGTGTAGTGGAGGACCTTGTGGTAACTCTAGACTCATGGGAGTACCCAGCAGATTTCATGATTCTTTCTCCTAAAGCCACACTCAGCGAGTACCCTATCATTCTAGGAAGACCATGGTTAGCAACAAAAAATGCATATATTGGATGCAGGACAAGAGACATGACCACTTCTGATGGGAAGAGCACCAAAAAAAAAAAAATTTATCCTCCTGCTCAGCCATCCCATGATGAGGATAATCCTGTATGGCCACATGTTGGTGAAGAGGTCGAGGAAGTTAATTCTGTGGCACAACTTATGATGTTAGGCATAATCTCTTTTATGCAGCTTCAAGATGAAGATGAATTATTGGATAACATCATTCAAAATCATTGTGAAGTGAAGGAAGCATCATCTTCTCATTTTGTTGCTCCAGTCAAGACACTTTTGCCTGCTCTTCCTACAAAAGCTCTTCCTGCGGCCAGACTTCCTATAGTAACAGGTATGTCCCATATATTGCTGCCATATGAACTCAAGGTACCGTGTAATAATGAAATAGCTATGATAGAGTTAACAACACAAGTACAGGTGTCAGAAGGAAAATATATGAATATTAACAGCAAACTAAATGAAGAACAAAAGTTGTTGTTAGAAAACTTACTAAGGACCAACCAACATGCATTTGTATGGGACTATCATGATATGAAGGGATTGGACCCTAAGCTTTGCACTTACAGAATTTACATCAAAGATGATTGTACCCCAGTTAGAAAACCACAAAGAAGAATCAACCCTGCACTGAGAGAAATTGTAAAAGGGGAACTGCAAAAATTGTTTGATGCGGGATTTATCTACCCCATTTCAGATAGCCAGTGGGTGTCTCCATTGGTGATTGTGCCCAAGAAAGGAGGGAAATGGTGAGTTTTTTTTTATTACAGGAAACTTAATGCTACCACCAAAAAGGACTATTTTCCCTTACCTTACATAGATCAAGTTTTGGACTCACTTGGAGGAAAATAATACTTTTCTTTTTTAGATGGCTTTAGTGGCTATAACCATATCCAAATTGCACCTGAGGACTGGGAGAATACTACCTTTACCTTTCCATGGGGAACATATTCCTACTCGGTACTTCCATTTGGATTATGCAATGCACTTGCAACTTTTCAAAGGGCAGTCATTAGCAATACTTTCAGACATTTCTCATGATGGCATGGAAATTCATATGGATGATTTCACCACCTATGGTGTTGATTTCAATGAAGCAATGGAGAATCTCAAGAGAGTCCTACAGAGATTTGAAGATCACAACCTCTCTAAACAGTGAAAAGTGTTTCATGATGATGCAAGGAGGTGTAGTTTTAGGCCACTACATCTCTCACAAAGGAATTCAAATAGACCCTACAAAGATTGAGGTAATCACAAATCTTCCCACACCTGCAAAATAAAAAGATGTTAGGAGTTTCTTGGGACATGCAGGCTACTATAGTTGGTTCATCAAGGATTTCAGCAAAATAGCAGCACCATTGTATACTCTTCTCACCAAAGATGTTGAATTTCAATGGACAAAAGACTGTGACAAAGCATTTTCCGATTTGAAGACAACTTTGACTCATGCTCCTATACTCAAAGGACCTAATTAGGAGCTTCCTTTTCACATCCATACAAATGCATTAGACTATGCTATAGGAGCATTCTTTGGGAAGAAAGAAGGAGCTATTGAAAATGCCATTTATTTTGTCAACAAAAACTTGTAGGGAGCTAAATTCAACTATACATTGACAAAAAAAGAAATGTTGGTAGTGATCTATGCCCTGAAAAAATTTAGGAACACATAATAGGCTATCAAATCTTTGTGCACACCAATCATGCAGCCATTCGATATCTCATGAATAAACCCTTGATCACAGGTAGGCTGGCAAGATGGTTATTGTTGATGTAGGATTTTGACATAACCATTGTAGATAAACCAGGGAAGGCCAATGTTGTTGCAGATTTTCTTTCAAGGCTGACTATATCAGAAAAAAATCAAGCCACAGATGACTCCTTTCTTGACGAGCATCTATTTTCCATCAGTGTGCAAACACCCTGGTATGCTAACATAGCTAATTATTTGGTCACAAGGAGAGTTCCTCCTCACTTCTCTCCAAAAGAGAGAAGAGTGCTCATTGAAAAATATTTTCCCTTTTCATGGATTGTTGGATGTTTTTTTTATACTGGACCAGACCATGTCATGAGGAGATGTGTGAGGGAAGATGAGACATATGATATTTTGCATGCATGCCACAACGAACCATGTGGAGGACATTTTGCAGCCAAGAGGACATCAATGAAGATTTTTAACATAGGATATTACTGGCCAACACTCCACAAAGATGCAGGAAGGTATACAAGAAAATGTGATCGATGCCAGAGGATGGGAAGACCAACCAAATCTAATGAGATGCCACTTTTCCCTTAGGTAGTAATCACTCCATTTGGCGAATGGGGACTAAATTTTGTAGGAACCATTGACCCTCCATCAAATGGTAAGTCTTATATCAGTTTGCATTGATTATGTAACTAAGTGGGTAGAAGTTAAGGCCATGAAGCATGCAAGAGACAATAAGGTTATTGAATTTCTTTATGAGGATATTTTCACAAGGTATGGAGTTCCAAGAGAGATAGTGACTGATCAAGGGGCTCAATTCACATCAACCCTTGTTGCAGCACTGGTCAATGAGTACAACATAAGACACAAGAAGTCTACTCCTTATCACCTCTAGGCCAAAGGCCAAGTTGAGGTGACTAACAGGGAGATTGAAGTCATCCTGACCAAAACAATGGTTGTTCATAAAAAGGATTGGGCAAACAGGTTGCCAGAAGTTGTCTGGGCCTATAAGACAACCTAGAAGATAACTACAAGCTTTAATCCATTTGATTTGTTGTATGGAAAGACAACTATGATGCCCATTTAATTTGAACATAAGACTCTTAGAACTTTAGTAGACTTGGAGATGGATATCTCTGAGGAACAAAGAGAAAGAATCATGTAGTTGAACACTTTGAATGAGATGAGGAGAGTAGCCTTGCATCACACAGAGGTGGTGCAGAATCAGAGAATAAGGTGGCATGAAAAATTCATCAAGGACAAGAAATTCCAGCCAGGAGATTGGGTCCTGCTCTATGACTCAAGGTATCAGGATAATGCAGGAAAATTGCAAACAAGGTGGCTAGGACCATATGAGGTTGTTGAAGTATACCCCAATGGTGTTGTTCAAGTCACTACTATTGACCTAGTTAGATTTAAGCTGCTTGTCAATGGTCATCACCTCAGATTGTATCACAATCCAACTTCCAAAGAGGAGTTCCTGTAGTAATTCACTCAACATGCAACACCTGAACTTCCTATAGCCGAGGGAAGTGGACCTAATGTCCCTCCTTCTGGCTAATTAAGGTAAGTACTTGTCATAATAAAGACTTCCACTCCTGTGGGAGTCCACTTCTTCACCCATCCACCCATCCGCCCATCCATCTCCACCTTTCTCTCTCTTCCATCACTTCACTTCATTCCACTTCACCTAATTCCACCTCATTTTCATTAAATTGCTCAACTTATTTCTTAAAAGGCAACTGGTACTTTCTCCACAATCTTTGCAATGAATCTTCCATGAATCTAGGTATGTGCGCATTAATTTCTATCTCTTAATTGTCTTTAGTGAATTCATTTAATTGTTGTGAATTAATATGGATGTTCACCATAGCATGTCATTATTCCCTGTCCCTGTCAAATCATCCTTACCACCTCGCATGTGAGGACACATGCTCAAATTTATGTTGGGGGGGGAAGATGTGAGTACTTTTCCCACGTGTCAGTCCATACTAGTCTACATCAGAAAAGTTTAAATCGAGTCCATTTGAATTCTGAGTGAGATGATGGCTCATATGTGTGAGGTGACACCAACTGTCGCCACCATTTTTCTCCATCATAACCCTCCTTTATTTCTCATTTACTGTCATTATTGATCTTGTCATAATCTTAAGTCGCCAAAAGGGTAAAATAGAAAGAAAGAAAAAGGTAAAACAGAAAATGAAAATTCAGACAACATTGGCGTTGGAAATTTGGCAGTGTTGCGTGAAGGAAAACTTTGCAGAGTGATTGTTTGATTGCAGGCAACTGAACAATGGGAGGTGGATTAATTAGGAATGAACCCACAGTTCATGACATATTACTGCAGGATGCACTTTCACAAGCTAAATTCAGAAACTATGGCTGGTTAGACTACTTCCTGAAGTTGGATGGTTTTAATGAAGACATTGCATTAGAATTTTTCCAGACATTGTCTGAGGGAAAATCCACAGTAAAAGGGATGGAAGTATTGGCTTTTAAAGAAAGAATTGCAAAGGTTACAGGGTTGCCTACTAACGGTGAAAATTACCCTACTTCCAGAGACGTTAGGTCAGCTAGGGCTGAATTTACAAAACCTAGTGACCCTCCATTAAGCGTGGATAAACAAGGTGCAAAAATAACCTCTGCCTGAGCCATGGAAGCAAGTAGCTATTTATGTTATAAAATATATCACCTACGAAGGACACTAGTCGAATCTACATTTTTTGCACTTTAAACTCTTGAATCACATGAGGCACGGGAGGAGAATGAATGTTCTAAACGTGCTATACCACCTTCTTTCAATCATGGAAACTAAGACTCGGAAAGGTAGGGACAATTCCATTTCCCACCATTGTTTGATTAAATTATTAGTTGAGAAGTCTCTGCATGATGTATTTGAGATGACTTGGGAAGAATTCATAAATATTGATCAAATTAGACCAGAGCATTTATGACCTAGGGTTTTACCTCAACCTCATAGTTCTAGTAGGAGACTGAGCATGGTTGAAGCCACTCTTGGTGCTTCAACCTCTGGCATAGGCCCTAGTGCAAACCCTCCTGCAACAGAACAAACCATAGAGATTAGTTCCTTTGAGACAAAGCACTCAGACAAAGAAATTTCCTCTCCATATTTTGATGATGATGTTCCTATTGGCATCCTAATGAAAACTAGGGGGCACAGAAGAGAGAGGAAAAAATAAGAAAAGGAAAAGCTAAAAAGTAGCTAACAAAAAAAGAAGTACCAAGCTCTAGGAAGCGGAAGGCTAACACTGTTCATCCTGCAGCCAAAGAAAAATGTGAAAGCCCTCCCAGGAAATCAAGACCAGTTGGGCCAGCCTTTGATATGCCTCTACAAGAAATCCTTAAGTCTGGAGAAATATCATAGGGGGACACAAAAGCTCCAATGGGGTAGGTGAATTTCGAGGAAGATGATATATTTGAGAAAGCAACAAACATAACACTGGAAGATCTTGTTGATATTGCAGAACAAGTTGAGAATTAAGGATATGAGGAAAATCAGGATTTCTTGTAGCAAGAGATCCTGCAGCATGAGCAAGAATAGGAACAAGAGGCCCTGCAGTCAAAATTAACTGAACAACCTGAATCCCTATAGCTGGTACTATATGAAGGGCAAGCAGTACTAGAAAAAATGGTGGTAAGAATACATAACCCCCCTGATTTTTCAATGCACATGATAGCTATGCATTTATGGAAAGAGATGCAAAGAAGAGAAGAGGAATGGAAATAAGAGAAACATAGGCTGGAGAAAGAAATTCAAAAGAAAGATGAGGAGATTGAAGATAAGGATGCAAAAATTGCTACTTTAAAGAAGAAGGTGGACGATATGACAGCCTTGGTACCCTAGATAGTAGAATGCAAGACCCCTCCAAGGGTCTATGCTTTGCATTTGAAGGAGAAATATCTTTCTTTTAAGTTGGAAAGGATTGTCTCAGGTTTGAACCCTTCCATTGAGACTCCTATTGAATTTTTCAATGCTTATCGAATTGCTTCCCGTGAAATGGAGAATTTGTTGTGTGAATTCTATTTGCACAATTATGATATGACTCAAGACCATGATTGGAATCCATTGTTGTATGTTGGGGATGTCCAATTAAGGGCATTTATATCCTGGGTACAAAATGAGAGCAGTTGGGGACAACAATACGGAGCTTATAAGAAAGTGGAATCCAACATCCCTCTGCCCATTAGGGTTGAATCAAGAAATCCAAGGGACATTTACAGGGATTGGCACAAAATGCTTCTCAGACCTAGCTATGGTAATAGGATTATGCCTTAGATAGAAGCAGTTTACAGTGAATATGAGGTGGTGGAAAAAGAAAAAGAGGAAACTATGAAAAGATACATGTCACAAAGATGGAACAACCTAACTGATGAGCTAAAGCAATCTGAGCCCCACTCTATACAGAACTATGTTGCAGTGCTTAAAAGAATTGACAAATATATACTGATTGGAAGGAAAAAAGGATGATTATAGCTTCCATTGACTTTTTAGCCACCCATCCTGATGTGGCCCATGCCAAATTATAGGTTTTACCACTATGATATTGCTACAGAGAGACAAAGATGGAAAAAATTGGACAAGTAGCAAGGGTTCTATTGGGATCCTGATTCACGCACAACAAACACTGATGTAGGACAATTGGCAGTTGCAAATTTTAGGGCTTTGACTAAGAAGAACAACCCTTCCCCTACTAGAGGACCAAAAAAACCTTAGGTTGGGGGGAATGATGAGTCTAGTTTATGGTTTAATTTTGGTAGAATTTATGATCTATTTGTTGAAATTTTCATGAACCTTGATGTTTGAATGTTGATATTTCCTCAAAACCATAGACATTAGGCCTAATTTTATCTATGTAAATCTTTAATGACATTAACATGTTATATGGACTATTTGTGTTAATTCTACATGTGGATTAATGAATGTTCTTTAAGATGGTTACAAATATGCAATTATTATGCATACTAATATTGCAATGCATATATTATTAGAGACCTATGAACTGGAGGAGGATTCTGCCAGCTGGTCATTCACCATAATGGACAACATGAGAATCATTGAAAGGTCAATGGAGGTCGACGATGGGAGATTCCTCATGTAAATCGAGTTGTAACTACCTTGTAAATGGTCTTTATTGTTGTTGTTGAGCAAATATAGGCATTATTGTTGTGTTAAATCTATGTTGAGGCAAACACGTCTGACTAGATTCCATGCATGTGTAACCGCCTCTCCACTTTCTTTGCTTTCCCTAAAGTGGTGTCATCCCAATTCATGGAGTTGATCACCTTGTTTAGTTATTAGTTTCTTTTCCTATAAATAAGGCACGGATTTTCCTTCTCAGAAGGTTGTGTGATCTGATGATGTACTTGCATTCTTAGTTTTCAGTAATACAGTTACACTGCTCTATTGTACTCATGTTTTCCAATGAATAAGATGAAGTTATAAGTCTATGCATCTGAGTTTACATTAGTTTTAGAAGATACTCATCCAAGGGGGGCCACTTGGTGAGCATTCCATCCTTTAGTTTAGTTTAGTTTAGTTATTACTTTATGTTCAGTAATTAATTAAGAATCTAGCACTGACTATTCCTACAGCCACTAGAATTCCATTCTGTGACTGTTCCTACAGCCAAAGCAAACAAAGTAGTTTCCTATTTTTTTTCTCAAATTTTCATTTTTTTCATGCATTTCAACTTAGCATAGTTGTTGGTTGATGTTCAAAACTTATGTTATTTCTTTCTAAGCAATTTACCTTCAACATTATGTTTTTCTTAGTTGTAGAATGAGTATGGCTACTTTGGATCCTTAGTGCACATACTGTGCTAACTCATTTCAAGTTCACATCCCTGGGTTGACAAGTTAAATGCACCTTCATGATGATTGAAATGGCTATTCAGTTTAGATGTCCAATCTCTGAATCATAATTGTAAGGGCTTAGTTGTTAAATCATTGTAGGAGGCCAATAGTAAATTGTCACCCTTGACAATTTTGCACTATGTTTTTCTCCCCTTTAAGTTGTTGGACTTAATTAAGCACTTAATTTCCTAAATTATGCATTCCATGAATTATTTTAAATATATTCTAACAATTTACAAGCATAAAACAAATGCTCGCATTTAATACTTTGTCCTCAACACTTTAATTTCTGAAAAATAGGGTTGGGGTGCCTATGTCCCCCTATTTTGGCTCTAAATTAAAATATCTCGATGTCGACATTTTATTATTTGAAATTCAAATGTCTAAAGTTAGTTGTCAAGATTTAATTTTCGGTAAATTAGAATAATAGCATATAAATACCTAGTTATTGCATCATTTGAACATTAAGTGAAATTAACAAGAATTATCTAGCATCAATTGAGAATCAAGAGCAATAGTTATTATCAAGAGAATTATCTAGAAATTCAAGAGTAGCCATTAAATTATTTATTGCAGCAATTCAAGATCCAATAGCATGTCAAAATGTATGTGAATTTATGCATGTTTATGTTTTCATATTGTTTGTGAAGGCTAACTCTTGTAGGTCTCCAAACAATTCAAGTCATTCAAGCAATCAAGAAAGCAAGATCAAGACCTTGAAGTGATGTGCATGACTTCAATCCTTCAAGGAAGCCATTGAAGGGTAGTGAGTTGCAACACTTTGTTGATTCATCATTCCTTCCTATCATTTATCCATTTATCATTGACATTGCCATTGTAGAAGTGGAAACACTAACAAGGTTTGACTAAGGCGAGCCCCTAATGACACAACATTTCTTCTCTCTTTGAATGTGCAAGTTTTAGATCTAAAGAAGATTGAAGGAAGATTGAAGGTCAATTATTCATTGTTACAATTGAAACCCTACACCCTAACAACAAACAAAAAATGCAGTTACAAAATTATCCAATAATACCGATCCAACAAGTTTGCAGACAAGAAAAAAAAGTTCAGATTCGATATCAGAGGACAATGAAAAAAGATTTGAAAAAGACCTACTAGGATAGTAGCACCCCTAAAGGAAACACCCTCAAAAATTAGGCTCAAATTTATACCATGGGTGCACAGTGTCCTTCCCTTTCTATTTCTACTATGACTTTATCTATGATTTAGCAGATATTTTGTATTTACACCAGAACTATAATTTGCATCATTAGACTAGTTGAATCATTGCATTTCATCCTTAAGGAAATTTCTAGATTTAGTTAAAGTTTGGTTGATTCACCTCTCAAGTTGTAAGTCAATCATATATCTTGTCCAAATCCATAAGACCCCTGCCACCCTCAAATCTCTAATGAACCATTTGAAAAGTGTCAAATCCTAGGGTTTCACTTTTTCTATGTTTCACATCTATTTCACCATTCTCTTCTATTAATTAAATAATTATGATTATTTAATTATTTTATTTTATTTTATAGAAAAAGGTGTATAGCCTATATAATTATATTATAATAATATTTTTTACAAAATTCCAATAATAGATATCTAGCTTGATCCAACCCTAGTACAAAAGGAAAGCTAGACTATATTCATAGCTTGGGAAGTTAGCAGTTACTATGAAAGGGGCATCATCGATAAAACAAAATGATGCTTATAGGATACATTGAAATTAGAGAGGGCATCACTAATAAACAAAATGATGCTAACATTTTACTTGTTGGGATATTCGTGTAGCTGATTATGCATGTTTGGACAGACCACCCACATTGCAACGAAATTAAACCAAAATTAACATTTGTTGCTTACACTAGTGATCTACACCTTGGAACTGGGGTTGTTTATTCTTCCATACACGAGAAGCCAAAATAATTCTTGCCTTGATGACCTAAAGAAGAAGTGTCCACTTGCACCAAGGGGGAAGCTAACGAGGTGGAACAACAACATTTTTGTGGGTAGCATGACTCAACATGAACAAAATGGCATAAAAATTTTAATTAAATTTGATGTCCATTTTATGCAGACTTCTCTTGCATTATTGTTCAGGGCCCTCAGCAACAACCTAACACATTTTCACTCCAATGTAGATTCCATGACATCGTAGATGAGCACAAATCTCCTTTGTTGCTTCAGGTATTTCCTCAGAAAGATCCCATCAATAAACCCTTTCCCTTTGAACAAGTCATATTCACACACACTGCATAATTTATTGCCTTATTAATTTATTCCCCTCTTGCATATTGATTAAATAATTTTTAGTTATTTAATTAATTTATCTTCAAATTAATCTTTTCTTAAATCTCAATAATTGAATAATTATTTATAATTATTTAATTAAAATAATTATTCTTCTCAACATTATCCTCCTCTAAAATAAATAAAATTATTTATTTTCCCCTTTGCACATGAAATAAATAATTAATTAATTTAATTATTTATTAATTACTCATGCATTTCAACCTCATAAATCAACTCCCACTCACTTTGAGTTCACTCTTCAATCAATTAAGTCTTCTATCCAATCTATTCAATCTTACTAACTGTAGACACTAAAAAAATTCCTAATCGATATCATACACTTACAGATTTACTAACATCATTTCCTCTTTAACCCATCCTCTTTTCGCTTAATTGATTAAAATAGCCTAGCTATTTAATTAATTACATTATTTTCATCTATTGGCCTAATTAATTTAATCAGTTAATTCATCCCCATTCATGTTAATATTTCACCCTATTAAATTAAATACATCAAAATGTTTAATTTAATTCCCTAATTCATCTTATTTAATTAAATAACCCTAAGTTATTTAATTAAATATCATTTCATCTCTCCCCTATTTATTAAATCATTTAATTTAATAAATATCTCTTTAATTCTTCAAATCCCCTAATTGCATGATTAAACCTTGTTTAATTAGCAATTAAACTAACTTTCCTCTAAGCAAAGGGAATATTCCCCATAGAATATTCCTTATCCCCTTTTTGCACAATTGAAACTTTATTTTAATTTTCAAAATTTATTTTTCCTCACCCATGAGAATATTCCAAAAGAACATTCTCATTCCTTCATCATTTGAAAAATGGATATTTTCACTTGGCTTCTTAAGCAAGTTTTAACCTTCAACCTTTTGAACAAGTCACCTTTGACCTGTATGAGCAGGTCAAAAGTGTGTTTCTTTAAGGCAAGTGTAAACCCTTGATTAAAATCTCATCATGCATTCTCATCCATTAATGAGAATCCATGATCCATGCCTCTCATCTCCTTCATCTTGGACCATTGATTAAACTTTTTTTATCTCAAACCTTCATTTCTCATTTGTTTTCCTATAAATAGGTCACTATTTGGAGACAAATGGATCCATCTTTCAATTGCAAACTTATGTTGTTGAATTCCATATGCACTCACACTCATATTTACTCACTTTTTAGCTTATCTTAGCTAATTGCATAATTGCTTAGAGCATCCATTAATGGCTTCCATGCATCCATCTTAGTTTGTATATGAATTAGGGTTTTCATCTTTTAGCTTATAATTAGCTTAGATTAGCTTAGAAATAGGATAATTAGATCATTTGTAGCATAAAATCGGGTGCTGCCACAATAGTGTGTCTCACTTTTGGGACATGTTGATTTTTACCTATAATCACTTTTTTTAGAAAAACTAATGATTTAAGCCTTGAGAGGTTCCATCTAAAGGTTTTTAATTGAAGAGGAATAGATAAGACCCCCTTAGATCAAACCCCCTTGGATAGAACCTCTCTAGTATTAAATCATACCCATAATGGAGTCTCCTTCGCACCTATCAAAATGCTGGCAAAAAAACACTTGTTCTTTACCTTTTGAGGGATTAAATAATATCATTTAGAAATTATATTTTACAAGATTGTAGCCCTTGAAATGAGCTTTCCAATAAGTATAGTTTTGGTATGTTTTCATTTTATCATGTATTTAATTTTAAATTTTTATTGAACTTAGGTTTTTCTTTGAACATCAAGCTCTTCATTTTGTAGAGGTGGAAAAATAGCAAACCATTGTAAAAAAAATTCAAAAAATACCCTTTCCTTGGGTATTAATGTCCTTGTTTCACCATAAAAAGAAAAAGTGGATTTTGATATATACACAACAAGTTAGGTTGTACGACACACATGTATGTCCAAATTATAGTTACAGTGACTTTGAAAATTAATTAAAAAATATATATGTAACCAAAAAAAATGGAAAAATATCCTTTCCCTAGATATTGATGTTGAGAATCTATATTCCAAAAATTAAAATTTTAACCTTTATAGAAAAAGAGTTATGTTTTACGACACAAACGTTACTTTCTGAAAATGTTGTTTTCTATTTAAAACTAGTTATTAAAGGAGATGTTGAACGATTCATAATTTATTTTGGAAATTAAAACAAAGTATATTTTTAGAATCTACACACAAATTCCTACAATCACTAGTTTGCATCATCTTCAAATTCTTAACGGTTTAGCTATTGTAGGTCTCATTAGATGAAGATTGAGTTAAAAATATTGATGTGAATGTCCATCTTGGGAAAAAAGTGAGACACGATATTGTGATTTCATCCAATCATGGTAAATTAGCTTGCATTGTGTTCATTTTTAGCATAAACTAGGTTTTCATACATCAATCACAATGGTTTCATCGATTCTCTTCCATAGAATTGACTGAAACAGACTCACTAATCATGGGATTGGGGAAGGGTCATTGTTTCACATGAACACGACACCAATTCCAAAACAGGATAAGTTTCAGATGGGTTAGATTAGGAATTTAACTGTTCTCTTAGTTTGTAGCTTTCAATTTCAATAAAATTCTTAGTTTAGATTTCCAATTTGAATGATCTTGTTTGTAGATGTAGGTTTGTTTGGAAAATTTATGCTTTGATTCATCATGAATCAATTATAATCGACCCTCACTAGAATTTCCTCATCTCACATTTTGGCGCTAGAAGGAGGGAAAACCGTTAATCTAACCGTTTTTTAGCTTAAATTCCATTTTATGTTTTTTTGCAGGACCTGGCAACGCCCAAATTACAAATAGAGATGCTATTTCAATAGCAACGCCCTAAAAATTTAAAATCCTGATGTTGAATTAATGATCTAACGTTTATTTAAATTTGACAAAGCATATTTAATCTGGAGGTATCGAAAAGTATAAATAGGGATGCTCCAATTCACCAATCTGATGCTTTCAAATTTCAAACTGTGACGCTACCGAGAGTAGCGACGCCGAGTAAAATACTAATGCTACCATGCTCACTATTTTTGTTGCAGAGTGATGCCCATTTTCACTAGAGTGATGCCCATCCTTCAAATTGCAACGCTATCGTATTCAGCGACACCCTACCAGGGTAAGAAATTTTATGCTTGTTTTTTTTTTTGACATGTGACTTAATTTCTTTAATTTATCTAACCACTGAAGCATGTCTGACTGTGTTCTAGTTGTTAGGCTAACAGGTTTTTGCAGGTTGAAAGACATGGAGCAAAAGTGAAGAAAGTCTTTTCTATCTTAATTTCTATAATTGTAACAAGCATTCGACACTTTGGGGCAATTATAACCCAATTTCATGCTTTCTACTTTCTACTTTAGGAAAGATACTAGATTTCAATTGGGTTTAAAATGAATGCTCAAAGTTGGATAAAATTGAAACTTCACATCATCATTTTATTTTGGGCCTAAAATTGAACAAGACAACTTCATTTTCAATTTGTGCTCTACAAGGAACTTATCATTGCTTTGAGGCTTAAAATGAACTTGTGCTTTCATTGTCTTGTAATTTTCTTTACAATTTGTGTCATTTCAATGTGTATGCACTTCTCTCACACTTCACGAAGATCTTGAGAATCAAAAGCATTCTAGTGACATTTGTTGTCTAAAAAATTACCGACATCTTTCAATTGGGTTTAAAATTGAACAATCATGCTAGTGTGAGAAAAAGGCATAGTGTGTGTTCTCTCTTTGTTTATGCAAGAAAAGATGATCAAACTACAGATGTACTTTCTCACTATTATTTATCTTTAGAGAGCCTTCCTTGGTGGGAAAAAGTACTCGCCCCAGGGGAACGACTCAAGCGGTAATGGGCTAAAGCCAAGCTCTTCCAATCGCTATATAAAAATGTGTTGTGACGAAAGTCATTAACAACGGGTGTGGATGTGTCATACCAACAAGTGCCACCGTTAGTATCTATGTGATATGTAAAAATCCTTCCTTAGGGAAAGGACTAGGAGGCCTCTTGATCCTCCATAATCTTGAGTTAATCTTTCCGCTTGTATGGTCACTTCGAACGAAAGCCCTTACTACAATCCTTTGTTTAGCAAGCCAAAATCCTAAAATATTTGTTGGTGCAAAAATGGTCATTCTAAAGCTAACCCACATTTGTACTATTCAATTGCAGAAATAGAAAAATTCCTTTTAATCTCTTGATTTTAAGGATTTTGAGATTTGGTGGTCCCGAGAAGTGTGTGTCGTGGAGGGGAGCTAGTGTCGCCAAATCTCTAACTATTCACATTATCTAGTGTTTGAAGAAATCCTAGTGGGGACTCAACAAATATGGCCATTTCTATCGTAGGGTTGTAAATGATTGTGAGTCAATTTAACACTTTGCTTGGTTTCAAAATGATACAAAAACAAACATTCACTATCATCCTCAAAATTTCAAACACTTTGGCTCAAATATGAACTTCTTGAGTTAGCCTTGATATTACTGCTTGTCCTAAGGATTTATCCTTAGCGATTTCTAAATATCTTGACATTAATCTCAAACCCATATTTTCCCAAAGAAAACATAGGCAATTATGGCTCTAATCTCATAATTTTTATGAAATGGACATTGTGAAAGTTATGATGTTTTTGACATAAACATCTAGTTTGGAAACATAATAAAGACAAGTGTTTGTGGTAAAATCAATTCACTTAAGCAAGATAAATTGACAAATGAACCCCACATGACTATTTGGATACCAATCGCTCTCATTAAACAACTTGATCTTCCGGGAGCTATAATTCAGCTAAAATTTGAACTCATTAATGATGAACAAACTGATCACATTAGTAGTTTGAGAAGCTTCACTTTTGAAAACAAGGAAACAAATACACAGTGGAGAAACTTAGCAACCATTTTAGATGAAGAAGAGGAACAAGCTGATATTGAGGTTGGAAGGCCCACATTGCCACCACCTGCGTGGCAATAAATATTTTCCTTTCTTCCATTAACTTAAGTTGTTTTCATATGCTCTCACATAAAATCAAGATCCCTAAGGAAAGGTCTACAGGTCCTCATTTTAGACTTAGGCATCTCACTCCAAAATCTCTCAAGAAACACATTTTAGCACTTCACATAAATAGAGACAGATTGGTAGTAAACTTTTATAGACACACTTCAAGGTACAATCCAAAATTATATGCATTCTTTTGGAGTCAAAATCTTGATCTTTTTACATGACACCAAACTCCTATAAATGATTCATCAAACAATCAAAATAAGTAGGGGAAAATCTCCAGCCCGTCATTTTAGACATAGGAATCGTAGAACAAGGTATGGTCAAAAGTGGGCTTCAATATTTTATCGCAATCGTTACACCTTGATGAGAAAATTTTATGCTCAAGCTAGGAGAGCCTGAACAGGTTTGAACATTCCCATCCATCCTCTCATTTAAATCAACATTGAGTCTTTAGGATTTGAACATTTTTTAGAGGTCTAGCATCATTCTCAATACCTTGGTCTTGAAAAAATAAGGTTCACTTTAGGTCAACATTGGATCCAACATCTCACTCACCCCTTTATCAAATTTCATCCTTCACTTCATCCAACTTTGCAAAATTTTGAGTACACCAACACTGTGTGACTTAAACATCAAACCAACTGCTAACTTATCTACTTTGTATGTGAAATGTATCCTTTTCCATGCACTTAGTTAAGGTGGTTATCATTTTTGAACTAGCTCATCTTGAAGGTCACAAGTCTACCCTAAATATTTCTAAATTCATAAACATCCTTTATCCCAATATCAAAACATCAAACTCAAGTCAAAAGTGTAGTTCCAAAATGTTTGCAAAGATCACTTCCCACATCACTCATATTTTCATCCCACATTATCATCACTGCACCCAAAAGACTTAGAGCATCCCTTTTACCTAGATTTGAGTCAACTAGAGAGTTCAAACATTACAAAATTCAACACAACTCTCCCATAGGTGACACAAAATATATGGTAAAAACAAGATCACAACACAAGAGAATCATGGAGAAAACCAAAGTTACATTTACCTCAAGTGATCCAAATCCTTTAGAATTTGATCCTAGAAGTCGTGTTACCCCATCACAACAACCGTCATCTCCTTAAGGACCATATGAGATTGAAGACATCACGAATAATCCATTTGAGCTTACTAGGGAAGAAATTATGGAACATCAAGCATTTGAAAATGTAGCTCATATATCCCTGATGTTTGTAGCACAAAATTTAACACAAGGTTTCACAACTCCATAGCTAGGGCTAAATCAAACCTACATTCCTAGTCTTGCAACCAGCCTTGCTAAGGATTTTGGTCACACCTCACCATTTGGAAGTAGTACACTTGTAGGTACTCTTTACACTAATCCTCCACCACCAACAACTACTTGGAAACCTACTTTTGGTGCTCCTCCTATTCTCAAAGCTCCAAAATAGCTACACACACCACTTGAACTTCATTATTCCACAACCACTTTGACATTTTGGGGACACCCTTCTTCATCCACACCTATGAGTACCACAGATGTTCCCATCATCACACAAATCATTATAGAACAAGTATCTCAAAATAGTACACAAGGGCATGTCAATACTATATCACAGAACCAACCCTTAACTCAAATATGGACATCTTTATCCAACCCTCCTGTAGGTTCATCCATCCCATCTACCATTTCCACCTCATCCACTATCAATCCACCTTAAAAAATTCCCTTGGTTACAAGTTCTATCAATCCTAGAAGTACCTTGATCACAAATCTCTTGTTTACATCTTTTGCACAAGGGAATCCCCAAAACATAGGACAAGATAATCTTTTCAATCAATAGACTCAAGGTCCTAGTGTGTCATTTCCATTGCAAAATTTAACGACATCATCCTTTCCCGCAGTCCCCTTTACTATTCCAAATCAACCAGGACCTCAAACATACATTCCTCTGCCTCATTCTACCATCTTACAAGGAATTTTAAATAAAGGGAACCCTCCACCTCTCACCAGAAATCCATTACCCACTCAAAACATCAATATCCATAATCCTTCACAAATGTCTCAACAACCACCTGATCCCACATTACAAGCACACGCCTTAGCTTTACAACAAGCACAAAAATCCTATCAACAAGCCATCCAACAACAAAAATAACAAAAAGCATCCCTAGCACAATAGCAACATCAAGTATAGCAAGTGGCCCTAGCACAACAACAACATCAAGCTCAGCAAGCAACCTTGGCAGCACAAGTTGTGCAACAACAACATCAAGCACAACAAGAAAATTTATTATTACACCAACAATAGTAGGCCCAATAGCAAGCCCTAGTGGTGAAATTGATTTAGTACAAAGGAAGAAATCAACTTAACTCAATCTCTTTAAGAAAAACTCAAACATTACTTGTAGGCTTACACCTCACAAGTGCATTTTCCCTTTACAAAACTCTTGATTCAAGACCATCATACTGAGAATAATGTCCATAATCACTTTAAGACTTCTTAAAATCTTTAAACAACAAAAAAATCACTATCCCATACCCTTCAATCAACATAAGCAACTCTAATAAGTGATCTCTCAAAATAGATTGACCAAATCAGCAATTAGGCCCTTTTAGGCCCTTTACTCCTTCTTTAAGCCACAAAAATGTGTAAATTAACCTGCACAATCACATTATATCCATTCCCATTCTTTCTTAAAGACATTTTAACAAAAACCAAATAAAAACCTCCAATTTCTATTCCCAAAATTGATTGTGTTAACTCTATCCAGACAAGACAGTCAATAAGTGGTCTTCAAAAACTTATCAAATCACCAAAACAGATCAATAAATGGATTCATATACATCCTTAACACCTTTTTAAAACAATAACACCATTGAAGGAGTAAAAAAAAAAACACATTCAAAACTCATTATGTCACCAAAGAACACTATCTTTTCCAAATTTTACCCAAAAAACAGACCTAGGGTATCATTTTTTCTCCCTCCAAAATTTATGTTTCACTATGAAACCATTTGGAACATTGAAAGGAATAGGAAAACTAACATTTCACCAATATTTAGAATTTTCCCATGGTGGAATGGAAATTTATCACCAATTTAGTGTCAAAACCCTTGTTTGCTGGAATTTCATATCCACTTTCAGTAATTTGTTCATATATCCCTTTATATTTGATGAAATGACCTCAAACCAATGCCAAAATAAATATAACTCATTCCTCTATCCAACCATATAATATTTAGTTCATTTGGAGGTCGTACTTGCACGTACAATCTGTTGCAACATGACTGTTATAGAGAAATCTGGAAATTGCAGCCACAAAAACCTTCATAACTTTCATTCTACTTCATGAAAATGAATAAAATCAAAACCTAAAAAAAATTATACTCTTAGTTCTATCATTCCAAATGACTTCCCCTTCAGGATCAAGCCATAAATTTCCGTACAAGAGACTAAAACATAGAATTACTAGTGAAAATACATAAATTTGAATATAAAAAGAGGCTCCATTAATGTTTCTTTATTATTTTGCACCCCTCTCCACCTTCCAACAATGGATTAAGGCTATTTATGCATTTTCACGCTTGCCCCTACGTATTCCAACTAATTCTTTCAACTACCCAACCAACTTGACCTTCCATCTTCCTTATTTTGCAATTTTCCAATTTTACACTTTGACAACTTTTGTCAATTTCACCATTTTTGCACTTTTAAACCCTAACCATTCTAAACACTTCTAAAATGACCTAATACACTTTTTTATGATTAAAAATGACCTTATTTCTCATATTCCTTGGTTCGACTCACTAAACCCTTCATAAACCCCCTTATTACATATTTTTCTCTTTGGAGCATTATTGACATCTCATTTGTTTTTACAAATTGGACTCCTAATTACATATCAATGGTCCATTAGACCTTATTAAATGACTACTAAGCACTCATTGAACACTTATTTACAAATATGCCTCATGGAGGCTTGAATTCCACTAGGTGCTCCTGTACCATACTCTTGGAGAAAAGAAAATCCAAGTCCCATTGAATACCAGTCTGCTCCTTCTTTCCGATCTTCCAGTTCTTTTGCAACTTTTCCTTCCTCTGTGTAACTTTTCCTGGGTCCTTCTTCCTCCTCTTCTTCTTAAACCATCTCTTATCCATCATTTTCTCAACTTCTAGGATCCAAAACTCCATTTCTTGTGTATATACCTCAATAGCTCCATCTTTGTCTTTATCCTCATCATTGGAACACCATAAGACAACATATTCACCATTAGTATAACCTGCATCATACTCTTTCAAACCTTCATATACCTCATTAGCAAACAAATCTGTAACATCCTTATTAGCAATTTCATTTTCAACACCAACTTGATCATGAATATCAACATCAATGTTATCAACAACTTTATCATCAACAACTTGAGTATCAATACCAAGGTTATCAATAATAGCAACAACTTGTTTATCTTGCTCATTTGATTCAAACAACTGAATATGGTATAAAGGATCATCCATAACTATGTCTACCTTTCCCTCTTGAACTTCCTCAATGCTAGATTTCAAAGCAATCATAGGTGTATTTACCATCTCATTCCTTACCTTTTCCTCTATTGTTGCTTTCCTTGTTTGTCTTCTTCTTTGAACAATGTTTTCACTCTTTGTCTTCATTTCTTCATATCCTTCTTCTTCTTGTTTGGGATGCTCTATGTCTTCTTCCATCAATGGTTCAATCATCTTCACAGATGCTTCAAGAGTCTTCAACTGTCTTTTCTTGTGTATCATCCTTTGAATAGGCCACACAACCTTCCTATTTACCTTCAAGTGCCAACTTGTGACTCTTTTGAGCAACTTCTCTAACCTTTCCATGTTCCTTTGCATCATTTTCTTTAATTCTTTGATTTATTGATCAATAATCTCTTCCTTTACCTGCAAATTCCTCTTCAACACATCCATATTATTCTCTTCAAGCAAGCTTCCTCTTGCTTCCACCTTTCTTAACTTTCTCTTTTCCTTTTCAATGGCAACAACCAGGTTCTCACATAACCTGCAACCAACCACAACACAACACCAAACACAAAACCACAACTACAACTCACCAACCCAAATATTTCTCGGGCTCTAATACCAATTTGATGCAATACAAAGGAAGAAATCAACTTAACTCAGTCTCTTTAAGCAAACCTCAAACATTACTTGTAGGCTTGCACCTCACAAGTGCATTTTCCCTTTACAAAACTATTGATTCAAGACCATCATACTGAGAATAATGTCCATAATCACTTTAAGAATTCTTAAACTCTTTAAACAACAAAAAAATCACTGGCCCATACCCTTCAATCAACATAAGAAACTCTAATAAGTGATCTCTCAAAATAGATTGACCAAATCAGCAATTAGGCCCTTTTAGGCCCTTAATCAAGTAACACCAACTTCCAAGGCCCTTTACTCCTTCTTGAAGCAAAAAAAATGTGTAAATGAACCTGCAAAATCACATTATATCCATTCCCATTCTTTCTTCAAGACATTTTAACAAAAACCAAATAAAAACCTCCAATTTCTATTCCCAAAATTGACTGTGTTAACTCTATCTAGACAGGACAGTCAATAAGTGGTCTCCAAAAACTTATCAAATCACCAAACCAGATCAATAAATGGATTCATATACATCCTTAACACCTTTTTAAAACAATAACACCATTGAGGGATTCAAAAAAAAAATCCATTCAAAACTCATTAAGTCACCAAAGAACACTGTCTTTTCTAGATTTTACCCAAAAACCAGACCTAGGGTATCATTTTTTCTCCCTCCAAACTTTATGTTTCACTCTGAAGCCATTTGGAACATTGAAAGGACTGGGAAAACTAACATTTCACCAAGATTTATAATTTTCCCATGGTGGAATGGGAATTTATCACCAATTCAATGTCAAAACCCTTGTTTGTTGGAATTTCAGATCCACTTTTAGTAATTTGTGCATATCTCCCTTGATATTTGATGAAATGACCTCAAACCAATGCCAAAAAAAATCTAACTCATTCCTCTATCCAACCATATAATATTTATTTCATTTGGATGCCATACCTGCACATACAATTCGCTGCAACACAACTGTTACAAAGAAATATGGAAATTGTAGCCACAAAAACCTTCATAACTTTCATTCTACTTCATGAAAATGAATTAAATCAAAACAAAAATAACGTATACTCTTAGTTCTATCATTCAAAATGACTTCCCTTCAGGATTAGGATGTACATGGCTGTACAAGAGACTAAAACACATAATTACCAGTCAAAATACATAAATTTGAATATAAAAAGAGGCTCCATTAATGTTTCTTCATTATTTTACACCCCTCTCCACCTTCCAATGATGGATTAAGGCTATTTATTCCTTTTCACACTTTCTCCTATGTATTCCAACTTATTCTTTCAACTACCCAACCAACTTGACCTTCCATCTTCCTTATTTTGCGATTTTCCAATTTTGCACTTTGACAACTTTTGTAAATTTCACCATCTTTGCACTTTTGAACCCTAACCATTCTAAACACTTCTAAAATGACCTAATACACTTTTTTATGATAAAAAATGACCTTATTTCTCATATTCCTTGGTTTGAATCACTAAACCCTTCATAAACCCCCTTATTACATATTTTTCTCTTTTGAGCATTATTGACAATATCTCATTTGTTTTTACAAATTGAACTCCTAATTGCATACCAATGGTCCATTAGACCTTATTAAATGACTACCAAGCACTCATTGAACACTTATCTACAAATAGGCCTCATGGAGGCTTGAATTCCACTAGGTTCTCCTACACCAGCAACAACAACAGAAAGCCCAACAACAAGCCCTACTAGCTCAACAATATGCTCAACTACAACAACAAGGTTCCTATTATCCTTATTTGAACATCGTCAATCTAAATGCATCAGGAACATATCCATCACTTTCATAGAATCTCACACCATCATACACCCCATATAACTCATCTTTCATCTCACCATATGTTCCTCCACCTAACCTGCAAGATGATCTAGCATCACAATTGAAAGCACTCTCACAAGAAATGCAGGACCTTCACATGGGAAAGACAAAGAAACCTCATACACAGAACTTGTGTCCTTATTTATTTGACCAAAGCATAGTAATGATACCATTCCCTCCTAGTTTTGAAATCCCCAAATTTGACAAATATAAAGGTAGACGAAGTCTTGTGGACCATATCAAAGAATTTAATGTCATGTGCATGGAAGTGGCTACAATGATTCATATCTAATGTACCTCTTCCCTAGAAGTTTAACAGGTCATGCTATGGATTGGTTCTCATTTTCCTCCTGGTATAAAAACTTTTCAAGAAATCATTGATAAATTCATCAATCACTACTCTTTCAATCTTGACATGGACGTCAGTCTAGAAGAATTATACACTTTTAAACAAAATCAAGGAGAGACCTTCGCTAATTTCTTACAATGATGGAGAAAAAGAGCTATTAAAAGCAAGTGGCCTCTTCCTGGAAAACAACAAGTGGGAATCATCATAGCCAATCTGGATCCAAATCTATCATTCCACTTGAAAATGCAATGCATCACATCATACGACGAACTTGTCCCTAGATCCCTTAACATTCAAAGAGCCCTAATCTCACAAGGAAATACTTAGGCTTACAAAGACAACCATCCTTCAACTAGTTCAAATGAGAAACCTCGTGTATGGGCTAAAAACAAAAATGTGAAAAATGACAGTGTGGTAGATGCTAAGGTCATACTAAGTGCTCCTAGACCCAATAATAATCAAGTTGCTAATATCCAACCAACTGTGCAACAAAAAACACCACCACAAAACAATCAGATCAGTAACACCAACATGCAACAAAGGAAAGAAACTAACAAGAACAACTATCCCAAACATAAGTACACACACTTATTGGAACCCATCGAGACGATTATGAAGAAATTGGTAGAGTCAAATCTGATAACACTTCCTAAATTTGAAAACTACCAAGAACCACAAGAGAAGCCATCCTAGTACAACGAGTGTGATCTCTGTGACTTTCATAAAATCAAAGGACATAAAACAACAAATTGCATGAAACTCAAGAATATCATCCAAGATCTCATAGAAAACAATACCATGTATGTTGAGGTACCAGTTGGGAGTCAAGATCTCAAGATATACAAGAACCCAATGCCAAATCATAACAAAGAAAACAACAACAAAGACAAGGATTACACCAATGTGCAGCATACCTATTCCAATGTAGTTTCCTCCTACAATAGCATTATCACAATTTTCACCATCAAAGGACCTAGTATAGAATGTGGAGTCACCACACGACATAGAAAAATAATTGTTCAAGGAGTTCCATCTCAATCTAGGACACAACCTACTTTTCCCACATCTAATCCTGGCAAGTACAATCTTCTAGATCAACTTAAGCAGACCCCCACACAGATATCAATCTTAGAACTCTTAAGGTTATCCCCCACACACAGGGAAATACTAGAAAATTCCTTGTTTGAGTCATATGTTCTTGAGAAAATTGATACCGATCAGTTTCAAGCTATGGTTGAGCATATCAGCAACCATCTTATCACCTTCTCCAAGCAAGATCTACCATCACAACCATCTCATAATTCTGCTTTACATCTTGAGGTTTTCATTCATAAAAACAAGGTCAAAAGAGTCTTGGTAGATGGAGGTGTTGGTCTGAACATGTGTACCTTGTAGTTGATAAAAAATATAGGCTATTTAGAAGATGCTATTGAGAAGACAAAAAGTACCACAATCAGAGAATATGATGACCAAGAACGGCTATCACAAGGAATCATTACACTTCTAATCCAAGTGGGACCTCTTATTGCAGAAACTACATGCCAAGTGCTTGACCTTGATCTTCCCTATAACATAATGCTTGGTCGACCATGGATCCATACTCTAAAATTTGTAGCCTCAACTTATCATCAGTGTGTGAAATTTCATTTTGAAGGCAGAGAAATCACTATCCATGGAGATCTGGAACCTTTCTATTACTACGAAATTTTTGAGGCCAAGTTCTATAAGATCCCCCAAATACCCAAAAATGATGAAGGACATACACCATAAAGCTCATTTTTTGACCCATCATCCCTCGCTTCTACCTCAACAACAAAAATTTTCATTGTGCAAAATATGCCTGACGTCAAAGCAGTAATACAGGATGATGGTTGTGGAAAATATAAACTATTGAAAGACACCTTTTTCTTAGGAGAGTTACCTATTTCTCCTCAGTCACATGGGAAACCCACATCTAGCACCAAAGAGCCCAAAACAATCAAGATGGCAACTACTACTTTCACCAAGTGGGGAGATTTGAGTCAAGAAGATGTTAATGAGGAAGATATCTCTAACCTCCTCTATCAAGATGAACGACTTGTTCCTGTTCTTCCCATGGAGGATGAAAATAAAGGCCTACAACTAATGAAGAGCATGAGATATAACAAGAATGAGAAGCTAGGGCAGAACAAAAATGGTTTACTAGAACCCATCGTTCCTAAGAAATGAATAAAGAATTTTGGCTTCGGTTGTACTACTAACAAGGTCACACTTATTGGAAAAGGTATTTCCGCTAAACAAGTTGAGGCTTCCTCTTGGTCACCTACATTGTGTGATACAATGTTAGATGGCTTTCCCCTTGATGTTGTTGACCTATTTGAAAACAACACCCTTTGTATGATATCCTAGCATCCTTTGTCTCAAGCAACCAACCAACTGAAATCCACCTAGTATACCCACAACTCATTGACATGGACCAACAAGGACCACCGATTCTAGATTTATTCAAAAACGATGAAGTGATCTTAGAATTCATAGGACTCTATGACAACTTATCATGGGCAGATCACAAAGTAGGCTTCAACATATAGCTCGATACAAGAGCATACTATGGGGAGACGATTGAATCTTTCAGTCACAAAATAAATGAAATACAGCCAACATGCAGATCCTTGAGTGAAAACCACCTAGTGGCACTCCCTGATACTAAAATAGTAAAAACAAAGGATGCATCCGACAGTGAAAACCTTTATGACGTGCCCAAGGATGAGGGATTCAATCTCCCCCTTAGTGCAATGCATTCGAAGAAGTCATTAGTACTAGCAGTAAAAGCCACTCCAATCAATGTGGGAATGGAGGAAGCACCTAAGATCACTTTTTATGTTGAATCATTAATGGATGAAGAACAAAAAAACCTTACAACATTCCCTAAAGAGCGGAGAGCTAACTTTGCATGGTCATACATAGACATGCCAGACCTTGATCCAAAAGTGGTTGTACATCACTTAGTAGTCTATCCTGAAGCCAAACTAGTTAAGCATAAATTAAGGAATATGCATCCTCAGATAACACTCTTGGTTAAACTAGAACTACAAAAGCTTCTTGACGTTGGATTCATCCAACCAATAGATTATCTTGAGTGGGTTTCAAAACTGGTACCAGTCTCAAAACCCATTGGAGGCATCAAAATATGCACTGACTTCAGAGATCTGAACAAGGCATGTTCGAAGGATGATTTCCCTCTTCCCAACATCGATCTCATTGTGGACTTAACAACTGGGCATGAAATGTTGTCACTCATGGATGGCTTTTCAGGCTACAATCAAATCATAATCACCAAGGAGGATCAATACAAAACTACATTCACTTGTCCATGGGGAACCTATTACTAGAATGTGATGCCATTTGGGTTAAAGAATGCAGGAGCAACCTATCAAAGAGCAATGACCCTCATCTTTCATAACATGATCCAAAAAATAGTTGAAGATTATGTGGATGATATTTTGGAAAAATCAAAGAAAAAAAGTGAGCACATACAAGTCTTAGGACCTATCTTTGATAGGCTTGAAGAATACAAGGTACGACTAAATCCAAAAAAGTGTGTGTTCGAGGTCACATCAGGGAAACTTCTTGGATTTATTGTTTCACAAAGAGGGATAGAAATTGATCCAACAAAGGTAAAAGCCATCCTAGACATGGAACCACCACAAACATTAAAACAGATGAGAGGATTACAAGGAAGATTACATTCCATTAGAAGGTTCATAGCCTAGTTGTCAGATAAGATTCACCCCTTTTCACATCTCCTCCATAAAGGGATAATTTACAAGTGGGATGAAAAATGTGATAAATCTTTCTAGTAGATCAAGGATTATCTACTAACACCTCCCTCCAATACTCATGTCGTTTATTCTGAACAAGCAATTGATCCTGTACATCTCAGCAACAACAGCAGCTCTAGGAGATCTTTTAGCACAACATGATGAAAACAAAAAGGAAAGAGCCATCTACTACATCAGTAGAACCTTGGTAGGCTATGAGATGAACTATTCACCCATTGAGAAGGTGTACCTAGCAATAGTTTTTGCTTCACAAAACTTCAGGCACTACATTTTGTCACATCAAATCAAGCTCATTGCAAATATTGATCCATTAAAATACCTATTATCCAAGGCAACTCTCAGAGGACAAATGGATATTTTAAATGGGTGATGATCCTAACAGAATTTGATATAGATTATGTAGAGAGTAAAGCAATCAAAGGAAAAGTGATTGCAAACCAACTAGTAGAAGCACCCATCTATGCTGAGAATCTTTTGATATCTGAGTTCCTTGACGAATTAGTGTTCTCTATCAATCTCACTGCTCAGTGGAAGATGTACTTTGATGGATCGTTCACCAAACATGGATCTGGAGCAGTCATTCTTATCATCACCCCCCAAGGTGATTGCATCACAAAGTCATACAGGCTATCATTCTCATGTACCAACAACATTGTTGAGTACAAAGCCTTAATCACAGGTCTAAGGATAGTAGTTCAATGGCAGATTCAAGAGATGAAAGTCTATGGAGACTCATAGCTAGTTATCAACCAATTCAATGATGACTATCAAACTAAAGATGACAAGCTCACTCCTTACAAGAATATGGTGGAGAATCTCAAAGACATTTTTATAGACATAACTTTTGAGTAGATTCCTCACATGAACAATTGAGTAGTAGACACCATGACAACAATCAAATCATTACTAGATATGTCGAACAACATCCTCCAATGTGAATTCTTGGTAGAACAGCTTCTCGTACCAACTTTTGAAATTCTTGAATCTAAATTCACATGTGTCATTGTTGGTATTATATCCCCGTGGTACCATGACATCTTTACTTACCTTAACAGAGGAATCCTTCCATCTGATATCACCCCAAACCTTAAAAAGACCTTTATTAAATTGGCATCCCGATTTGTGATCCTAGGTGATACCCTTTACCGTCGAAGCATCGAATGGATGTTACTATGATGTCTAAACCAAGAGGAAGCCTTAACTGCTTTAACAAAAGTACACAATGGCATATGTGGGTCTCAGTCTATCGATATGACATTAGCTAAGAAACTGTTGAGGACGGGGTACTATTAGCCAACCATGGAAAAAGAAGCTCATCAATATGTGTGGAAATGCATCCAGTGTCAACAACATGGTGATCTAATTCATGCTCCAACTCAAAAATTGTAGCCAATGATCACACCATGGCCTTTTTTGTAGTGGGGACTTGACCTCATAGGAAAAATCACTCCAACCTCATCCAAAGGCCATAAGTTTATCATAACTGTATACATCTAAAAATGGTCATGGTTAATCAAGCTTGTTAATTAATTAAATATGAATTATCTAATTAATCTTCTAAAGTCATCTACATATAAATAAATTTAATTATTTATTTATATCGTTCACTTTTATAATTCTTCTACCTTAATTAAATAAATAAGTTTATTTAATTATTACCATCTTTTATCTTCCTCTTAAAAATTAAATAAATTTTATAATTTATTTATATTAATTATCATATTATTCTAAATTTGAATATTTGAATTCAAATAATGGAATATTCCTCCAAACACTTTCTTCATCTCACAGTTAAATTAAATATTACAAATATTTAATTTAACACCTTTTTCTCATTTCATGCATAATTAAATATTTTAAATATTTAATTACCTTCCATTTTCATCTCACACATAATTAAATATTAAATATTTAATTATGGAAACTTCTAAATTCATTGTCACATGTAATTAAATAAATTTATTTATTTAATTATGGGATTTATCTTCAACTACAAAACCAACTCATAACTGAAGATGACAAACGGCAAGTTGCCTCTATTTTTGAGTGAAAGGTTTTGTGGGAAGGAAACATCTTCCATTATTCTCTCAACCTTCCATCTTTTTCTCAACTTCCAGAATCTCTCGACGTTCATCTTGACAAACTTGATTTCAATCGTTGATCACATCAACCAATCAGAAGCTTTCAAAAATTCTATAAATACCCCTACAAATCCAAGCATTGGTTACACACAAACACACGCATTAGAGACAGGCGATTAGCATTTTAGCATTATTATTAGCTTTAGTATTCATAATTTCGTAATTTTACATTCTAGCAATCATGTTTAGTTTAAGCATGTTAATCATATCTTAGCATAGCATGCATTCATCTTTAATCTCGTTCTCTAGGAAGACTATTTGTTGAGCCTAGCACACGATCTGAGAGCACGCTGGAATCAACAAAAACACTGGAGATAGAGGACAATGGGACATCATTGAAGAAATTGTTGTTTTAAGAGTTTGTTTATCTTTTAATTGGTTTTCTTCAATATAATGTTGCATTGGTGTGTTTTGATTTAATTTTGGAATCTACATTTATTGTGCACTTAAAATCAATCACATTTTCTGGCGCCCACCATGGGGCATTTGCCCCGTTTTTGACATCTACTTGCAGGTTTTTTTGATAGGATTTCACATTCTGGAGTTCGATTTTCCAGAAAATTTCACGTTTTAGTGCATCCATGGGTTTCCTTAGCGCATCTAGGGCTTCTTTCAGCACTTCTGTAGGTCTTTCAATGCATCTGGGAACTATTTCAGCACATCTAACAATTTCTTTAGCGCATCTAGGGAACAGAATAGCGCATCCATTTAGCTCACTTCATTTAAAATTGTCTAAAAAAATTTGCATTCTTAGATTAGCGCATTTAGGATTTCTTTTAGCGCATTTAATGTTTTCTGCAGCACTTATGAGGTATGTTTTAACACATTGACTATTTGTTTTAGTGCATATGTGTGATCTTTTAGCGCATACAGGTTGTAACTAAACAAGGTTTTGAGTCTGACACCTTCCGCAGACAGGACTTTTTCTGGCTTAAAAAGAAGCAACCCTAGGGTAGACACAACAATTTAAAATGAACCAATCCTAGGATAGACATGGAATTTAAAATAAAGCAATCCTAGGGTAGTCACCACACATCGATTTTGTGGTTAAAATGAATCCAATGTTTGTTGTGAAGCAACATCTTCACATAGATTAAATCATTGTCATTTGGGCTCTAAAAAGAACACTATCTGCTTTGTCTGTGGCAATAGGTCTATGCTCTCCCCTTAACTGGGTGATCAGAATACTAGACTTGCTTTTTCAATTTCTGCAATTTTAATGCTTTATTACATCTTTTAGAGGGCTTGCTCTTGTGGGAAAAAGTACTCACCCAAGAGGAACAACCTAAGTGGGAACAACTAAAGCCAAGTTTTCCAACCCACTATAATCAAAAGCGAATTTGGGAAAAGTCCACAATTTGACAGTAGTGTGCAAGATAACCATCCCCAAAGCCTTTGTTCTAAAGGTTGGGAGGTCTACTGAGGGAGTTTATTATTGTTGCACCGAATGGAAACCCTTACTAAGAACCTAGTGTAGTAGCCAATCGTGTCAATCTCTGAACATCCTAATAATCACAGTGCAAGGGGAGGGAAGAATCTTCCCCCAAGACACTCACCATATAACTGTCAAGGACCGTTTGCTCAGAGGATCCGGTATCCACTTCCATCACTCTGAGTACGCGCCTGGAAAAGAAAAAAACACCGGCACCCCTTCGGGGGTGACACGGCTGTGTGAGTTGACACAGTTCTAAGATGTGGGTTGTGGTTATTATGATGACCTACTTGAGTACTAAGAATCAGTCTGCCTGAATTGTCTATTATGTGCAAAACCTGTGAAAACACTTTTTGAAAAATATTTTGAAAATACACTTGATGTTTAGTATAGGGCTTAAAAACAACTATTTTCAGAATGTTTGTTGTGTTTTCAATCACATTAATTCAGATAAAAGATCATCCAAAATGAACATGCAAAATTTTAGCCGAAACTACTCAAAACTGTTCAAAAAACTGCCTTGGAAAAACTGTTTTAGCGCATCTAGGATATATCTTAGCGCATATGAGGTCTGTTCTAACGCATCCACTGGTTAGTTCAGCGCATTTAGAACCTGTTTTCATTCATTGAGTGTTTTAGCCCATAGGCTGAATATTTTGTAAACATTTTTTGGTCACTGTCAAAACATTTTTCTGCAACGCATATAGGACACAGAGTAGTGCATCTGAGGTTTGTTGTAGCGCATTGGACTGTTTCTTTAGCGCACATGCTTGTTTCTGCAACGCATATGGGGCACAAAGTAGCGCATCTATCACCTTCCAAAAATTTTACTTTTGACAGGTCTAAGTTTGTAACATCCTTGGTCCAGTAACATTTTGACATTTCTCTCATGCTAAGAGAGTGGAAATCAACCAAGTTTGTTAAGAAATCGATTGCCAATAGGATCAAGAAACCTAAGAAACATTTAGGTTACAAGAAAACCTTGCAACGTAGAAAGTTTTTGTATAAAAGTTGAAACGTCTTGCTCCATTACCATGAGTTTCTCCATAGGTACCAAGATTTTGTTAGGGGATTTACTGACGAATACATTGTAGAACCTTTATATTCACGAGCCTATTTCTAGAGGAGAGTTCTGTCACAACGACAAAATCACAATCAACCTCTCAACTTTGATTATCTACCACAACCTTCCATTGAATATCCAACACATCCCAGCCAAATCCTTCAGTGATCTTAACTAGGTTATTTGATATACTTAATCATTCTTCAAAAACAAGGATCAAATCTTAAAAGTGCACCTTTCAAGCAAATTTTGGATTATTGATTCAACTTCCCCAACAGGATTTTGATATCCTTCATCATTGGAAGCCACAATCAAGAATTAGGAACGTCTTTGATCATATCATAATATTTTCATCTTATCAGATCAAAACATCATCATTTTCGCACTTCTCAAACTGTGATCTAAGTTTAGAAGAACATTTCGAAATCATATGCCTATTTTTACAAGATGTCAATACAATAAGCTAAAAGAGGATATTTAACAAGAAGATCATACCCAAAAAACTCAAGAAGAAGGTGAGATTAATAATCCCCTTTATAGTGTGATTCATAATCCCATTTTCAACAACATGGATAAAAGAGAAAAAAAATTGTTCCCCTTCAACAGAGACATGAGCAGAACTCCTATAGATAGTGATGATGAACGAGATGAAGAATGTCACCTTAGAGAGGCCGAGCAAGATCCCAAATTTCACAAAGCCTTAGAAAATATTTTAGAGCGCAACAAAGAGAAATATTTCCTATATTTGGCTGACAAAGGAGCTAAATTGCCTCATGATTTGATACTAAGAACTTAAAGAGAAGTCTTGATGAAACACCCTTGTCTGATCTTAGTGCCTTGTCTCAACAAATTAAAGCACTACAAAGACAAATTAAAGACATGCAAGGGGGAACCACAACGAAGAAATATGCTATCGATGATATTTTTCCTTACCCTTTTGATTGTAGTCTTAACATGATCCCATTTCCTAAACATTGCGAAGTTCCAAAGTTTGATCATTATAATGGGAAATTGGATCCAATCGATCATATTAGAGACATCTAAAATATGACTTTAGATTTTTCCCATGAGGATACATACTTGATGCGTTTGTTTCCTAGGAGTCTTGGAGGCCAATCTATGGAATGGCTATCGAAAATCACACTGCCTATCAAGACATTTGAGGAATTGATTAATGAATTCATATCATAATATTTCTACAACATCAAATAACCATGATTGATCTCTACAAGGCTAAACAGAAACCTGGTGAACCATTCATTACATTTCTTCAGAGATGGAGAAGATTGTTTGCTAGATACCCACGTCATGTTCCTAAAAAGGAAAAGATCACCACTTTCATAAACAACTTAGATCAAGAGATGAGCTATCGTCTTAATCTTCATTGTCCTCCCAATTTTCATAAATTGATTGAAAATTCTATCACCATTGAAGGTGCCTTAATCCAAAGAGGGATAATAAAAATTGATAAGGACAATCCTAGCTCTTCAAATCACCACAACAACAATGACAAATCTAAGTTTTGGACTCGCAACAAAAACGTGGTGAATGATGGTGTTGTAGATGCAAATCATGTCTCAACTAAGCAATTTTTTCTTAGTACTCCAAGTGCTCCTCGCAAAAATAACTATAACAACATCAACTCGGTCACAAATCAAGGAAACAATCCTCCTCTGAGGAATAACGTGAATCAAACTTTTACTCCCAATCAAGGGAATTCCAACAACCAAGGTTACCATGGAAACAATAACAACAACAATGCCTTAGGAAATGCCTCAAACCCAAATCCACAACTATCTTCATTCTTCTCTAGCAGAAGAACTTTTACTCCACTGGGCCAATCTTTAGAATCTGCATTCAAACAGTTGATGGCTAAAAATGTCCTTATTTTTCCACCTCAACGCAACTTCAAACCCAGTGCGAAGCCTCCATCATGGAATGATGCATACTATTGTGATTATCATCGATGCAAGGGCCATCGTACAAATAATTGTCAAGCCTTGAAAAATTTTGTCCAAGACTTAATCAAAAATGGCACCATGACAATAGAAGGACACCAAAAATCAAACGAAGACCACCAAGCATTTTGAAACCATTTTCTCAACTATCAAAAGGGTGAGTCTTCTAGAAAAAGTGTGAATCGTATCAATGATAATATAATCACTCATATCTACACTGACGACGAACGATTCAATGTTATAAAAGTTAAGGAGAAGATGGAATATAGACAAGTCAACGCAACAACAAGGGCACAAGCTAAAGTTGTCTTAAAGGGTGCTTCTTCAAAATCCACTGTGCCCCCACCTCAACATCAATATGACTTAGTCAATCAACTTCGAAAAACTCCTGCTCATATTTCTATCTTAGAACTCCTAAAGATTTCCCCAGCACACAAGGAAATTCTAGAAAAGGCCCTCATTGAAACAACTGTATCCATTGATCTGGATGTGGACTGATTTCAATCTATGGTGGGACACTTTTCCTCACCCACATGCCTCTCATTCTCCGAAAAAGATGGTGTTTCCATTACTCATCCCCATAATTCATCATTATACTTAGAAGTCATGATCCACAAGTTTCGTGTCAAATGCGTCCTAATAGATGGAGGTGTTGGTTTGAACATATGTACCATGAAGTTAGTTCAGGCTTTAGGATTTTCTGAGGACTCCATTGATCCTAGAAGAAAGATTAATATTAAAGCCTATGATGATGAGGAAAGAGCGTCCAAGGGTTTAATCATGCTGCCAATCAGAGTGGGACCTGTTGTCAAGAATACTTTTTGTCAAGTGTTAGACCATGATCTTGCATAAAACATCTTGCTAGGTCATCCTTGGATCCATGAAATGCAAGTTGTCTCATCCACATATCATCAATGTCTTAATTTTCCTTATGATAGAAAGGAGATCACAATACCAGCTGATAATTCGAATAGTCAAACTTGTGCCAACATCAAAGCTAGTCAAGATACTTTGGTTCCCAACAATCGAGAAGCTCCTACTAGTACTTCTTCCAAAATTGATACACAAATCAGTCAGTTAACCAAAATCTTTGACAAGCAACTACGGTTCAAGGAAAATGGAGTTGGGGAGTACTCTCTTTGTCTTGCTAATCTACCTACATCACCTCAGTCACATGGGCAACCTTCTATCACACAACATCAGATATATGTAGCATCAACCTCAATGCAACCACCAACAAAGCCAAGTACAAAGTTTAATGGATGATTTATCAAAGAAAAATTCCCCATGGAAGATCCTAAGGATAGAGAAGTTCTAAATTGGCTCTATAAAGATAAAGACGAAACAATCCTCAATCTCAAAATACCAACTGACCAATATGGTAAAGGGTATTCATTCATGCAGAAGATGGGTTATGATGGTAATGGTCCTATCGGAAAGAGAAAAGAAGGAGTAGTTGAGCCTATTCACCTTCCAGGACTTGCTACAAAAGATAAAACGAGACTAGGATATGATACTAAATCAAAAGAAAGAACATCTAGGAAATTGCATGATATTGTCCTCACATTGCAAGAAGTTTTTGATACAAGAGAAGCATGTTTGACAACAATTTATAATTTCAAGGATAATAACTCTGACACAGACTCTAGTGAATATGAATGGGAGACCATCTACAATGATGAGTTCTAGAGGGACAAAAAGGTTGATGTGATACACAAGTATACCCCAACTCTAATCGAAGGTGAAGGGTCAAGGTCCCAACTGCAAGGATCTAAACTACAAGGAAACTATGATTCTAGTGATACTGAGTTAGATTTAAACGAACAAGACTATTGTGAGAACAATATCATCATTGATCTGTCTCATACCTCAGATCCTACAGACAACTCTGTTATGACCATAACCATAGCCGATTTCATGCAGCCTAATGACTCACTACCTTTGATCCATCCCGATCTCATTGACTGGGATCTATCTGAACCTATTGATATACCTATGTTTTCAAGCGATGAATCTATTGTGAAATTCCTTTCCGCATATGACATAAATGATTGTTCCACTAGCAATTTTTGGCATAGAGTCTTTAATCAGGAGAGTGTCAAGTCTCCTAGCTGCAAAAGTAAAAATAAAAAAGAAAGATCTAATGGTGAAAACCAGAATCTGGCAGTGTTAGATCAAACAAAAGATAAAACAAAGAGTGTATCAGATGGTGAAAACCTTTTTAAGGCACCAGATGATGGGATACTTGACACTCTCCCAGAGCACTATCATGAGCAATTTCCTATCTTGATTGAGCCTACAAAAGAGGTTAATCTTGAAACTACAGAAAAACCAAGGATTCTACAGTTAGTTGTGTCAATGACAGATAAAGAAGTACCTGAGTTCATGAAATTTCTAAGAGAAAATCAAGTCAACTTTGTCTGGTCTTATGCAGACATGCCAGGTCTTGATCCCAATCTCATAATGCATCACTTATCTATCAAACCAGGAGTTAAACCTGTGAAACAAAAACTCAAAAAGATGCATCCTCATGTTGCACTACTAGTTAAAGAAGAGCTCAGAAAACTCCTTGATGTGGGATTTATAAGATCAATCGACTATGCAGAATGGATCTCCAACATTGTTCCTATATCCAAGCCAGACAGAAGTATCAGAGTGTGCACAAATTTTAGAGATCTTAATAAAGCATGTCCTAAGGATGACTTCCCGCTTCCAAACATCGATACTATAGTTGATCTGACAGCTGGCCATGCCATGTATTCACTAATGGATTATTTTTTTGGTTACAACCAAATCAAGATTGCACTTGAAGACTAGGACAAAACAAATTTCACATGTCCATGGGGGACTTATTATTGGAACGTCATGCCTTTCGGTCTAAAGAATGTTGGGGCTACATATCAAAGAGCCATGACTACAATTTTCCATGACATGATGCACACATTCATGGAAGATTATGTAGATGATATATTGGAAAAATCAGACACAAGAGAAGGACATCTTGAAGTATTATCCAAAATCTTTGCAAGGTTGGAAAAGTTCAAAGTTCGCCTTAACCCTAAGAAATGTGTTTTTGGGGTCACATCTGGAAAGCTCTTAGGATACATAGTATCAACAAAATGGATTGAAGTAGATCCTGCCAAAGTGCAGGAAATCATGGAAATGCCTCCACCAAGGAATATCAATCAGTTGAGGTCATTACAAGGATGACTTCAATCTATACGAAGGTTCATCACACAACTGGTAGATAAAATTCTACCTTTCAAACATCTATTACATAAGAATGTTCCTTTCAAATGGGATGACAAGTGTGAAATGGCCTTTCAACATATCAAGCAATACCTAATGAACCCACCAGTTCTAGTATCACCAAATCTGGACAAACCACTAATCTTGTATATTGCCACAACAGAGACATCTTTGGGGGCATTATTAGCACAGAAGGACTCTACAAGAAAGGAACGTACAATTTATTACATTAGACGAATGCTAACAATTCATGAACTCAACTACACTTTCATCGAGAAGGCTTGTCTAGCAGTAGTCTTTACCTCACAGAAATTTTGGCACTACATGTTAACTCATACAATCAATCTTGTTGCAAAGATTGATCCACTCAAGTATCTGCTAAGCAAGGCCACATTAACAGGAAGGTTAGAAAAATGGGTTATGATCCTGAGTGAGTTTTACATCCATTATGTTGATCGCAAAACAATCAAAAGACAAGTTATCGCTGATCAACTAGTTGAAGCACCACTACACGCAGAACATCCCATGCATGTCATATTTCTAGATGCTAATGTCTTCACTAAAAAATCCAAACAACCATGGTCATTATAATTTGATGGTTCTTTCACTCAACATGGATCGAGGGCAGGCATACTCTTTGTCACCCCTCAAGGACATACCATTCCTCGGTCATATAGGCTAATGTTTCCATGCACCAACAACATAGCTGAATATGAAGCTTTAATCACTAGCCTCAAGATAGCATTGGAATGGAGGATCACAGAGCTACAAGTCTATGGTAACTCATAGTTAGTCATTAATCAAATCAATGATGATTATCAAACAAAAGATGACAAACTGTTGCCATACAAGAAAATGGTTGATGACTTCAAGAAGTACTTCATGGATATCAAGTTCATACAGATTCCAAAACTTGATAACAAAGCAGCTGACGCCATGGCCATGATCGCATCATTGTTGCAACTCCCAGAAAATCAAAGCTCGCTATGAATTTCTAGTGGAACAATCATTTACACCTGTCTATGACACACCTGAAAGACAAATCATTTGCCACTTAGTAGGATCTGATTCACCTTGGTATGGGAATATTTATGCCTACCTAAAAGATGACATATTTCCACCTGACTTATCCCAAAACCAAAAGCACAACTTTATCTTCCAATCCTCTCGCTATACTCTTATCGCTGACACCCTTTATCGCCACAGTCTTGATGGTACTTTACTTCGATGTCTTGAACATGATGAATCTAACAAGGCTTTACAAGAAGTCCATGGTGGAATTTGTGGTACTCATTCCAGTGGATTGACCTTATCCAAGAAATTGATTAGAATGGGTTACTATTGGCCTGCAATGGAAAAAGAATCATTCCCTTTTGTGAAGAAATGCTCAAAATTTCAGATTCATGGGAATCTCATTCATGCTCCTGCACAAGAACTTCAACTGTTCACACTGACCTAGCCATTATCTCAATGGGGGTTAGATCTAGTTGGCAAGATCCATCCTTCATCATCAAACGAACACAAATTCATCATCACAGTGTTAGAGTATTTTACCAAGTGGATTGAGGTAGTACCTCTCACTAAGGTTACCGACAAACAAATCTCATCATTCATACTCAACTATATCATTTGTCGGTATGGCATTCCCAACTCCATCATCATAGATAATGGACGACCCTTCAAGAATCGGGATGTTGACGAACTTTGTGAGAGATTCCATATCCAACATAGATATTCAACACCTTACTATCCACAAGGGAATGGCCAAGCAAAGGCCTCAAATAAGACTATATTGAAAATTTTGAAGAAGACTGTGAATGATGTAGGGAAATATTGGCACGTTCAACTCAATCCTGCATTATGGGCCTACAGAACTAGCATCAGAATGCCAACAAGAGCAACACTGTATGCTCTTGTCTATGGAGTAGAAGCCATATTACCTCTAGAGGTTGAGATTACATCACTCAAGGTATCATTGAAGGGTCTCACAACAGATGATGAATACAGAGTTTCCCGACTGCAAGAGCTGGAACCCCTTGATGAGAAGAGACAACGAGCAGCTGATCATTTGAAAGTGTATCAACAAATGATGTCTTGCAGCTATAATCACAGAGTCAAGCCACGTACCTTTCAGGTCGGTGATCTTCTTTTGAAGGAAAACCCATGAAATCAACAAGATGGAGAGAAGAAAGGAAAGTTTGAACCAAATTGGTTGGGTCCTTACATGGTCATCGCAATATACAGTTCAGGAGCATACAAGTTGTCAACACCAGAAGGGGACCTGTTTGATGAACCCATCAACAACATGCACCTAAAGAAATTTAATGTCTAAATCAATTATCATCATCCATAAAAAGTCCTGAAAAGATAACAAAAACAACTGTTACCAATTTTTCGCCACAGCTCGATTGGTGGAGCTGGCTGAATGATATTATATCATGAGGTGGAATTGCAGTTTAAGTTCAAATGTTGTTTCGCATTGTTATCATTATTTATCAAGTGACTGCTATGAATTTTAAAAGGAGATGGAGTTTTAGAATGCCATTCAGATATTGCAGAATTAAAAGAAATACAGAATTGAGTAAATGAGAAAAATAGCATTTTAAATGTTTTCTTTAATTTCATGAAAAACTCATATTTTACAAGGCTTTTTTTTATTTCAAGAATCAGCTATTACAACATTGCATTTAAATGCATTTTCTTTTCAAATGAAAAGGAAGAATTGAAATCAAAGATCCACACAAGCCGTGGATGTGACTGTTACAATACATCGCTAATAGCACATTACACTACTGAAGATGCAGGAAATAAAACATATAAGTGATGACATAATCATCATTGCCTGATTATTGACGTTTGATGTTGAATGGTGCACCTTTTCCTTCTTGTGCTCCGTCGACCTGTAAGAGAAAAGAGGGGGTGTCAGTGGCTCTTATTATGATGTAACCTATATGAGGCACCCACAATAGTACAGCCTACTATTAACCATGCATTGAAACAATCAATCAAGTGCAGTACAGAAGAAATCAGCTGAGGAGAATTAACAATATCATGATCATCATGTTCTATTTTTTATGCTAACATTGTTTTCTTCCTTGTGTGGGTATAGGTAAAATCACAAAGCTAAACATTATTCAAAGACCAAGCATGTGGAGAAAAATGGGCTCCCACAAGGGTAGAGCTCGGCATGTTGCCCTATTCATTAAATGGGATTATTTTAAAAATACATTATCATGTTCATCAAGTGAAATGAAATACAACTGAAGGAATAAAAACAGAGTTATTCATCGAGTTACTAAACCAACTGTGCATTCATAACGATTAGGTCAAGCTTCCTGAGGGCTACAGGTGAACAATGAGTTTATTTCACTAAATGAATTCAGCTGAGTACATTTACATTAGATATTTTTGTTCAAGGATAGTGAACAGGCATACATTATGCCTTAACAGAGAGTTTTGTTTTGATTTTCATCATGAAAGAGAGCAGATTTTGAAAGCAATCTGATAAGTGAAACATAAAAATGCATGAAGAGTACCACATTGCTCAGGAGTACAAAAGATAGACAGTGTATTCGAGTATTAAATGAATCACCAGTCCCAATTGATTGATAATTTGATACAGAATCAAGAATCACAAGATTAAATGATAACAGTTTTTGAGGAGTTATCTATGTAAGGAAACATGTGAGCTCTCATTGAAAGCAGTGTGCAGGAGCAAACAACTCATCCCGACTGGGGGAATGTTTCAAGTAGAATCATGTATCAATGTTTAGCTGGAGACAACAATCAAAGTATGGTGTGCATTCAGAATTGTCTTCAGTGAGTTACAAGAGTCAAGCAATTAGGCACGAACAGATTTGATTCAGATACACAAGTGTCATTTCTGGAGTAAGCAAGTTCATGAAGGCATGAGAGTTCAAACATGGCATGATAATGATGCCTGAAGTATAAATAGAAGTCACTGGAGGGATCTTTTAAATACAGATGTGATTGTGTTGTAATGTTTCAATCTAAATCTATACGAAGTGGAAGGCAAAGTTGTTGTGTTAAGGTTGAGGAAAATAAAAAAGGACACTTCTGAGCGTACAGAGAATATGCATGGGTACAGTATACATTAAGAAGTCTTTCTCTTCACAATGGACAAGCACATAATTATGCTGAAAGCAAGAAATTTGAATGCCCCAGAAGTTTAGTTTTACATGATTGATTGAAAAATGCGGAAATAAAAGACATTTCAAGCCATTTTTCAAGGAGCAATTTTCTTCACATCAATGAAAGCCCACTGTGGGGTTTGAAAATATAGCTACAGGAATGTCAAAATGGAGCACCAATAAACTAAGTACAGATAAACACACATATTTTAGTTATTTTCACCATGAATTTGCAGTTCTGAAGGTAAATGAAGACAAACAGTAAATACCCACGTTGGGGTTTCAGAATGCCGAGCTATAGGAATAGAATCATACAAATAGATTTTCAGTTTTGGATCTCAAATACCCATATTTGGGTTCACTTTGAAAATGCAAAAAAAACAAAAATGCAAGTTTCCTGAGTTGGGTCGAGCATCAGAAGAAAGAAAAGACAATTTTATTCTATTTCCCATGATACCCACAAGCAGATATATCCTCAGAAAGACAAAAAGAAGAGTTTCTTGTTCTGGGTTGAGCCCAAAACTCAAAGAAAATGCTTTCTACAATACACATCTAGCGAGGCCTGAAATTCATGAGTAAAGAAGAAACTCTTTAAGTCTTTGGAGAAAAAATGTTTAGCAAAGGAAATTACCAGTCCATGTCTCTAAAGGAGCACTCTAGCTGCAGCCAGAAGTTTTAGATAGCTTCCAAATGCCAAGGGTCCAAGCTCTTAAGTGATGGTCGAACTCTCATAGTGGAAATAGAGCACAACAATGGTGAATGTGAACACAGATAATACAAAAATAATGGTATTAGAGTATGTACAGCCACGGCCATAAGGCCTGAATGTATTAAAATATGGAGCCATAGAAGCTATGGAGCTATGAGTCAATAGCTTACCCCTGCACAGTAGAAGGAAGTAATAACACAAGGCGAGCTCTCATGGAGTAGACTGACAGAAGCCGAGCTCGAGTTCATGTCGGCCAAGGAAAATTAAAGCAATAGGAGTACGAAGCAAGTTAGAAAAGAAGCATGACATGCCGCAGCCTTAGGGTCTTCTGATATTCTAAAATGGAGAGAAAGAAGCTTCAATGCAAAGAAAAACAAGGCTTACTCACTGAAGCTCGACCACTGAAGAGCGTGGGGAAGATTCCCAAGGCACACGAGCTCGAGTTCACCACAATCATGGTGGCATTTCCTTTCCAGAAAGAGTTTATTTTCTTCAAACTCACGAGTGCGAAATGAATCATTTTTAGGGTTTTGCATTCTTTTCTCATGCCCTAATTCAAGCGACATCATCATCATCTAGAGTCTTCGGTCAAAGCACGTGGAGAATTTCGAAGGGAGGCCAAAATTTACATTATAATTTATCAAAGTCTGAATGTTGATATTTGAAAGGGGGCTGAATTTCCTAAGTTGGTCGATATGTTAAGTCTTTTAAGACTTATTTCATGTGCTTAGGTTAGGATAAGTCTTTAAGGCTTGTTCTTTTGCCTTAGCGAATTATGAAGTCTTACAGGTGAGTTATTTTATTGTTTTATGAGAAAACAATGATAATATTATGGTGGATGCTAATGACCTAAAATTAGTTTTTGATGATTAGGTTTTAGGGTTCTTATTTTAGATTGATTTTAGAGAAATCAATGAGGTTTTTTTATGAGAGAAGATAATGATGTGTTATATTTTTTATGATTTTTGAGAAAATCAAAATTATTGTAATGGAGAGATAAGGAGGTTTTCTTTTTGCAAAAGATTTTAATCTTTAATTGCAAAAAATAGACAAATTGTGCAAATCTGCAATCTTGTAAAGCAGAATCGTAAAGCAATATCCTATAAATTGTTTTATGATTTCTTGCTATTTTTAGCAGATTTTTTATTGACTTTTCCTCTTGGTCGGATTTGAGACCTATCTTGGAGAGATAAGGTGTTTTTGAGCTTTTAAAGCAAATCCAGCCTATTTTTAGAGGCTTGACAGGATCATCATAAAAGTAGTATGCTTTTTTCCGCTTTTAGGCAGTTTTTGAGATAGTTTGAAAGCCTTTTCCTTGAGCTTTTTTCTAAGCTCGAATTAGGGTTTCTAGAGAGTTATGTTTGGATAGACTTAGTCTTTCTTCTCTCCTTCTCAATTCAGGATGTCAGTTCTTGCTCTTATGCTATTTTGGAGTTTGTGAACCTTTGTACTCAATTTTGACAGATTGACACTCTTTCAGTTTCAATAATACAGCAGAGTTCTTTCCATTTTCTTGTCTCAAGACTGGTAACAACAGTTTGATGCTTTGTGTTTTCAAATTTGAAGCCTTAATGTCCTGCTTTTATGAGTTTTTTGCACAAGTTTTCATGTTTTCAGGTTGTGTGTTGTATTTGGTGCTTTGAATCTTCATATGAATTATTGATGAAATCATGTGTTGGTGAGATTGTAGGAACTATTGTAGTAAAGGAATTGTTGTGAGTGGCAAGATCTAATTTCTGTCAGAAGTTTTAAATCAATCATCAGTTAGACTCAGATTTGTTTTCAGATTCATCCTTTTAGCCCTTTCCTCAGAAGTTTTTTAGAATAGGATTCATCATTCGGAGAACCAACTCACTCTAGAGATTCCTTCTTCGTTCAGATCACCCACATCTGAAGAAGGTTTCCATGTTTCAGTAGATTGCTGAATATTGCATTTTGTAGGGTGCAAATCTATTGACAACAACAACATAAAAAATTCCTAAAAAAAAAAAAAAACATAAAAAGTCCTGAAAAAATCTATAAAACAGCAAAAAAAGTCTTGAAAAAATCCATAAAAAATCAGGAAATGTCCTAAAAAAAAATCGTCATAGGGTGAAAACCTGGCAATAGGCAATCTATTGACAAAGAAAAATAAATCAAAAAAATGCAATAAAGACAGATAGTGAAAATTTGGCAAACAAACGTTATTTGTGCCCCTCCATCTATTAATTCATGTTATGCACTTAGCTTCTCAGCCTTCATTTCATGCATCTTTTCACCATCATCTTAGGGCCATAACAACATCATACGGTCATCATTTTCCTAGAGCAATAACGTCTTATCATGGCTTGATCATTGTACATATTCATTTTAGCAAGTTGTGTCAATACTGGGGGCAACCAACTTTCAGGTTCCACCGAAACAGTTGGACAATGACATAAAACCAAATCATGTGAACAAACAATCAAATCACATGAACAACTGTCCAATCATTGATCCATATCATAACAGTTTTCAGCTAGTACCATATCATAACACATTTCTAGATGATCTCAAATCTGAATAATGTTTGGAATAGCAGTATTGTATTTTGAACAATGGTTGTTTGATTTTCGATATCATCCCTCTGGAGCACACTCGATGATGTACTGAACTAGAGTGATGAGGAAAGAGAATTATTTTTCTTTGTTTGATGTCTTGAGGTTAACTATCAATCTGGTGCAAATATGTCGCGAGACATGATTTCCAAAGCGTATCATTGATGATAGTTCGAAATTTGCATCAAAATGTGGTTAATCTTTATCTGTTTATGCAACAAATACTCAGGTCATCTCGGTTCAATTATACCTCGAGGCTTGTGAAATTTTTACTCAAGTCATCATTGGTGCTAATTTCCCCTTTGATGCTTGTACATACTTCCAACATTTTAAAATGCTCTATGATGATTCAAGAAAGCTAACAAAGGGCTCAACAGAGTTGGTTTTGTTTAGTTGCATTTCATTTAGATCATTGTACATATCTGCATACTGGATTTGCATCAGAGTTTTGAAAGGCTAAACAAAAACATCAACGGTTGTCATGTCTCTTTGGACTACTTGTGGAGGACATTCGGACATTTGTTTCATTATCATCTTTCATCTTCATCATCATTTCATTAATCATTATCATTTCATCTAGATCTTGTACATATCATATAGTTTATCATTTATTCTCATATCATTTAGATCCTTTATCATTTCATATCATTCATTTATCCATTAGGTATTTCATATCACTTTCATTTTCATATTATCTATCATCTTCATATTATTAACATCTTACTTATCATTTTTATATCCATTTCATTTTCATTCTACATAGTTGCATACCATTTATCATCTTCATTGCCATTTCATTTTCATAATTTATCTTTGTGTCATCATTTCATAATCTATTTCATTTCACTTATCATTTCATCCATTTCATATCATTTCATCAACATTTCATTACATATCATTTATAATCTTATCATACATCTCATTATCATTATCATTTCATCCATTTCATATCATTTCATCAACATTTCATTACATCTCATTATTATTTATCGTTATCATTTCATATCATTTCATCAACATTTCATTACATGTCATTTATCATCTTATCATACTTATTAATCATGTTCATTTCATCCCATTATTTATCATTTGTCACATCACATTCATATCATATCTTTAATCATCTATCATTTTCATATCATTTATATATCATGTCATTTTTCGCATAACATTTGACCCATTTCACATATCATTTCAGATCTTTTCCTAAATCATATACATACTACACATTCATGATGCATTTCATGAACACAATATCCATTTTCCATCACATCATCATTATTCCTTACATTTGAAAAATCCAAAAACAAACATTCCATGCATACATTACACATCATTTTTCATAAACATATCATATATCCCATTGCATATTTTCATAATCAACATCCTAGGTCATCCACCTGCATGACATCATTAGTACACATCACAAATCGCCATCATATCATGAATCATCTTGCATATCATGTTAGTCATCAAATCATTAAAATGCATATCAAAATCCATACTACATCATGCAAAAATACATGCATATCACATCATCACATCAAAAATGCACATCATCAAAACTCATCGCCGTTGCATATCATTGCTCATCAAAAATACATACAAATGTCCAATGTCCAATGAAACTGAAAAGTATAGAGAGATACATGTGATATGATCAAAAACAATGTACATGCTCCAAAAATGATATACTTGTGTGAAGTACATCAATTATACTACATCAATACAAATCACATCTCATGGATGACTAGTAGAGCCCCCTGATGGAGCTGATCTAGAGGATGGTGGCCTGCCACTACCCCTTGCATCAGGATCGTGTCGAGACCCTGTGACCCCTCTGTTGTGTGTCGTATTCCGTGATCTGCTCCTAGATCTGTTGTGGGACCGAGGGTAAGGCTCTTTGTGGTCAGGAGGGAACAACTCCTCGTATCTAATCCGATAATGCTTAGCCTCCCTGGAAATCTCAAATCCCTCTACAATGGCCTCTCGCAAAGATGCACTCTCAATAGTGCCCATGAGTCTCTAAGCAACACCCTCTACCTCTACTGCCCTCCGTCTGAAGGAATCTCTCTCTACTATCAATTGGGCCACCTGTGGGTCCGGGGCAGGAGGAGGCGCTTGTGTCTATGCTTGTGCCTACACAAGTTGTGCCTATAACTACACTGCCAAACTCTGAGCCTGAGCTAACTGGATCTGCAACTGTGCCTGCTACCCCTAAAGCGTCTATACCTGGGCCTGTAGAGTGGCTATATGCGCCTGTTGCGCTGTAGAAGAGACCCTGATCACTGTCTGTCATCCAGTACCAGTCCTCGACCTCCACATGATCTGAGCACTACCCAAGATATTTGTCCTCTGCCTCACTGGTCTCTACTCATCCCCTCCACCATCTTCGTCGTCATCCCCACCACCATCATATGAGCTCTCCCCATCTCCACTCTTCTCCTCATCTCCACTATCCTCCTCCTCATCCCCTCCACCCACTGCCTACTCTCCCTCTGCCACATCCTCCTGTCTCCTACCCCCTGGCTAATGTGCCATCAAAATGGGCATCGGCTCATCTGGACATATAAAATGAGGGAATGGGTGTGTATGGAAATAAGCAAAGTACTCATCCGACATCCCTACATCAATAATATCTGACCTGTAAACCCATGCCTTGGGTTGTAAACTGGTATACTTTGTATATGCCACCTAATATGAAATGCATGGACCCCATCCAATATCATCCTTGCACCACCCATAGTGCACAACGTCCTAAGGCATCCTTTGCGTATAGCCATACTGTCTCTGCACTTGTAATGAAAAAAATCTCTCTATAATGAATGGGGTCTGACCTATCAGATACCGGGGCATACATACAAATGGCATCTCTAGATGATTAGTATCCCACACCTCACAATCCATGTATGGCCTCCATATCATTGAATCTATATCATCAATAATTTTTTGTCAGTACTCCAACTTGCCTAGCTTGGGCTAGACAAGTGCACTAGAATATGCATATACATATGGCCTGCCTGGTGGCCTAGCTCTAGGACAAAGTGTTCTCGTAATAGCAATATGCTCCCATGCCCAAATTTGGAGCAGGGTAACACCACAAGACAAACTGGATGATCCTCTGTATGCTACCTAATGCAAGTCATGATATAAATGAGCTAACATGCAGCTCCCCTAGGCATACCTCCGTTGCTAACCTATCATCAGCTCAAGGATCCTCCCCCACCCAACTAATAATCCCTTTGACCAACGGTCCGGACAAAGGAAGCCTCCAATAAATGCACTCAAAATTGCAGGTAAGGTCGGATATCCCCTCAAATCTTCCCATGGCACCCAGTACCCTACTATCTAAGCATCCCCAAACATCCTCCTGAGAGCATTTGTACCACCTAGCTCCTTGTGGTCATAAACTACAAGAGTACCTACCACTAGAATCCCCAAAATCCTATATACATCCTCAAGGGTCACAGTCATCTAACCCATCAGCAAATGAAAGGTGTTATGCTCTAAATGCCACCTCTCTGCTAGTGCGATCAACAATCCCCTATTGACCCAAATCGGTGGCATAGACAATAAAGGTCCCAACCCATATCCCACTATCAACTGTACATTTTTTAGTGTCAGATCTCGTATCCGATCCCAACCTATAGGGAAGCCCTCTCTAATTTGGAGGTTTTTTAAAACCTCCTATTTTTGGTCATCACAAGAACAATCAATCAAACTCATATCATGACTCATATCAACGTGATCTATCTACTTTGCATCATACAAATCAATCAGACTCATATCAAGTGACTCATATCAAGTGACCCATGTCAGTAAACCATATCAAGTGACCCATATCAGTAAACCATATCAGTGACTCGTATCAGTAAACCATATCAAGTGACCCATATCAGTAAACCATATCAAGTGACCCATATTAGTAAACCATATCAGTGACCCATATCAGTAAACCATATCAAGTGACTCATATCAAGTGACCCATATCAGTAAACCATATCAAGTGATTCATATCAAGTGACCCATATCAATAAATCATATCAAGTGCACCATATCAAGTGTTCTATCTAAGTGACTCATATCATGAAATCAATGCTAAATCAATCTATCTGAATATCAAATCAATCTACACTATCATCATTTACTATTTTTTTGTTTTTTTCAAGAGAGCAAATTTATTAACAATCGAATCATCTTCCTATTTGTACTTCAATCACGAATGCAAATATGTTTTCAAATACATCGTCTACTATTTGTTTTCTATCGCAAAAATCAAATTTATCAGAAGTCATATCAATCATCTACTCTTTGTTTTCTAAAGAAAAGTTATTAGACAATCCATCAATCATTCTACTCTTTGTTTTTCATTCAAGGGAACAAAGTTATCAGCTACTTACTCTTTGTTTTCTATTTTCAGGAAGCAAAGTTATCAATTCATCATCATATTTTCTATCATTTTTATCCATATCAGCATAATGACAAGACAATTTATCTATCTATTGACTAAATAACCAATATACATCATCATTTTCATCAAACCGTGCATTCTGCCTAAATTTCTTGGATGCGCTAATCTGCGACCTCTATGCGCTAAAACCCCAAATGCGCTAAAGTTCCCCCCAAATGCGCTAAATCCCCCTATGCGCCATTTTGTGCCTTAAAAGTGCTAAAGTTTTTCCCCTATGCACTACTTCCTTGTATGCGCTAAATCCTTACGTGTATGCGCCATTTCATCCACCTAATGCACTAAAACCCTAAATGCGCTATTCTATTTCCTATATGTGCTACAGTACCAATTTCCTATAGGCATCCTAAATGCACTATTATGTGTATTGCATGCGCTAAACTCTCTATTTCCTAAAAGCACTAAATTACACCCTATATGCGCTAAAAGAAACATCACAAGCACTAAAACTCCTACTCTATGCACTAAAACAAAATGTTCAAACCTAAGTCCATGCTAAAACACATCAAAATTTAATTAAAATCACAAATTTTCAACGCAAAGAGGGTTGAATCGACTCACCAATGGTCCATACATGGCTGGTCTCTGGTATCGGCGGGCCCGCTCGAATCTATATCTATGATACCAAATCTCCATCTCGCCAAGTCAGCGTCAGAGTAACAAAATCACTAAAGTTAAAAGGTGAAAATGACTTGCCCTTTTTACCCCTTTTACCTTTTAAAGGTCAAACAAGGTGGGTTTTTGTGGCATTTTATTTTTATTTTTCTCCTTTTCTAAAACTCTGACCTTATTTTTCAAATTGGGGCATCTTTTAATCAATTATCGGGAGCTAAATCACTGCGTCCCTCTCATTATCCGCATTTCATCAACTCAACACTTGTCTCATCATCAGTGATTTACCTCCCGAGGGGGCATCATCAATATCAACTGCATTTCTAAATCAAAAACATATCAGATTCAAATCAAAAGGCATATCAAACACTTTTTTTTAATCAGGGGCATATCAATTAAAATTTTGTCGACCAAGGGAAAAATCAAACGCAGCAAAGGCAGGAATATTTTCTTTGAAGCAATGTGTTTCACACATCACTTCAAAGAGGGGCAAAATGTATACATCTAAAAATGGTCATGGTTAATCAAGCTCGTTAATTAATCAAATATGAATTATCTAATTAATCTTCTAAAGTCATCTACATATAAATAAATTTAATTATTTATTTATATCATTCACTTTTATAATTCTTCTACCTTAATTAAATAAATAAGTTTATTTAATTATTACCATCTTCTATCTTCCTCTTAATTAAATTAAATAAATTTTATAATTTATTTATATTAATTGTCATATTATTCTAAATTTGAATATTTGAATTCAAATAATGGAATATTCCTCCAAACACTTTCTTCATCTCACAGTTAAATTAAATATTACAAATATTTAATTTAACACCTTTTTCTCATTTCATGCATAATTAAATATTTTAAATATTTAATTACCCTCCATTTTCATCTCTCACACATAATTAAATATTAAATATTTAATTATGGAAACTTTTGAATTCATTGTCACATGTAATTAAATAAATTTATTTAATTAATTATGGGATTTTATCTTCAACTACAAAGCCAACTCATAACTAAAGGTGACAAATGGCAAGTTGCCTCTATTTTTGAGTGAAAGGTTTTGTGGGAAGGAAACATCTTCCATTATTCTCTCAACTTCCAAAATCTCTCACCATTCATCTTGACAAGCTTGATTTCAACCATTGATCACATCAGCCAATCAGAAGCTTTCGAAAGCTCTTTAAATACCCTTGCAAATCCAAGCATTGGTTACACACATACACATGCATTAGAGACAGGCAATTAGCATTTTAGCATTATTATCAGCTTTAGTATTCATAATTTCATAATTTTACATTCTAGCAATCATGTTTAGTTTAAGCATGTTAATCATATCTTAGCATAGCATGCATTCATCTTTAATCTCGTTCTCTAGGAAGACTGTTTGTTGAGCCTAGCACACGATCTGAGAGCATGCTGGAATCGACAAAAACACTGGAGATAGAGGACAATGGGACGTCATTGAAGAAATTGTTGTTTTAAGAGTTTGTTTATCTTTTAATTAGTTTTCTTCAATATAATGTTGCATTGGTGTGTTTTGATTTAATTTTAGAATCTACATTTATTGTGCACTTAAAATCGATCACATAATAACCGCCACTGAGTACTTTACTAAGTGGGTTGAAGTCATTCCTATGACCTACATAACGAGGAAGCAGATAGCCAAGTTTATCTTGAATTACCTAATTTTTCGTTATGGTGTTCCACAAACCCTCATCTCAGACAATGGAACCCCTTTTAAAAATCAGGATGTGAAAGAGTTGTGCCAAAGATTCAACATCCAACACCGATTCTCTACCCCATACTATTCCCAAGGCAATGGTCAAGAAAAAGCTATGAACAAAACTATCTTGAAGATCCTGAAGAAAATAGTTAATGAAGTTGGTCGTGACTAGCATCTATAGCTAAATCTCGCTCTCTAGGCTTATCGAACTAGTATCCGCATGCATAGGTGTAACCCCTTTCTCCTTGGTCTATGGATTATAAGCCATGTTTCCTATTGAGGATGAGCTTCCATCATTACAAGTATCACTAAAGAACCTAATAATTGAGGAAGAATACATAGTGTCTCAACTGAATGAGCTAGAATTCTTGGATGAACGTCGTCTTGACACCCTCAACCACTTGCAAGTATATCAAAACTGACTGAAATGGAGCTATAACAAGAGAATCAAATGTCGGTCGTTCCAGGTAGGAGATCTAGTCTTAAAGCAGAATCAGAAGAACCTTCCAAATCAAGACAACGAAGGAAAGGTTGAGCCTAACTGGTTAGGTCCATTTGTCATCACAGCAAGCTATAGATCAGGAGCATATCAAATGTTAATCCTTGAAGGTGAACCCATATAGGATCCAACCAATAGCTTGCATCTCAAAAAAAATTATGCCTAATCTTGAAGGGTGTAAATTAGAAAATACAAAAAAATCATAAAATAATCAAAATCCAAAAAAATGAGAAAAAAAAGATTGAAAAATTAAATAAAAAATCATCTTCTAGTGAAAACCACTTTGGTGGTGCTTTGGGCAAGTACCTTGGTGAAAACCTAGAAAGCAAGCACCTTGCATAAATAAAGCATCTCCATCTATTCTTTGGCTCTTTTGACCTATCATTCTTTGCATCACTATTTATCCCCCATCTGTGTCCTTATCATGGCTCGACATTGTGAGGTATTATGAACCCTTTAGCACTACTTGGAAAATTCCAAAGGTCAGTTTTTCCTACCCTTATCAAAGTAGGCTAACATTTCACACTAGGGGCATTTCATTATGAGTCACAATCAGGTTCTTGTATATCTTGAGGTCAAATCTTATCGAAAAATCCCAAAAACATTCATAAAATATTATCTAGAAAATCCAAAAACATTTGCAAAATCTTGTACAGCTAAAATCCAAAAACATTCAGAAATTGTAAAGGAAAAATCCAAAACATCTAGAAAACATCAAAAGCCCTAAAAAGGTCAAAAATCAAAAAAACCAAAAACAGAGTCCCTTTGTCAAACTATGTTGTCTCTAAGCTTGAACATAGGAAAGGCCATCATTGATGTGCCCCCGAGACACCCTAGGTCAGTCCTTTAAGAGTCCATCATAATAAACTGTCATCTTTCACCTGTACATATATTCATCTTGTAAATGGGTCGAGTCCGTCGAACTATGTGGTCTCTTCATGTATAACGTAGACAAGGATAATCTATGATTAGCCCCCAAGGCCCCTAGGATAGGTCTTTAGGTTAGGTTCTTGGTTGAAACTCGAAAATTCTCAGAAAACCCATAAACATTCAAATATTTTGAAAATACAAAAAAAATCCAAATATTCTAGAAAAACTCAAAACATCCAACTATTCAGAAAACACAAAAACATTTGAAATTTTGAAAACACAAAAACAATATAAAACGTTCAAAAGACCTAAAAAGCCTCAAATATCTCAAAAAACCCTAAACAGCCTCAAAAAATCTGAAAAACCTAAAACATCCACATAAACTTTCAAAAAGACCAAAAACAGCCTCAAAACATCTTCAAAATACCAAAAACATTGAAATATTCCAAAAAATCCAAAACCCATCCATCCCATCTCGCTTTCACCTGCAATAAACTTTCACCCATAATAAATAGATCATCACCTTCAACCTTTGGCGAAACAAATAGAAAACAAACATAGCAAGTTGTAAAGTGCGAACCTAAAAGTAAAAATCTAAAGTCTAAATCATAGGTAAACATGTCAGTGAAGTTTATGGAAATGGCTCATCTTAGCATCATCGTCCCAACATCAAACAACCCTCTGATCAACATGTCCTAGGATGTATCCTTCCTGTGATGGACATCACTATCAGATATCACCTTAGCTAAACTTAAACTAGGCAATAGCTATAGATAACACTAACTATTTGTCTTTGATATTTTCTTATGATTTATCTTAATGAATCATTCCAAGGACCTCTCGATGATGTCTAAACAAAATGATTTAGAGATAAAGGAATGGGGCATCGATCATTATCTTTTGTTTTTTGTGCTTGTGGGTACTGTTGTAAAATAATCTTGGCACATACTTGCTTAGTTGTGTGTCAGGAAGTCGTTTAGTTGTTGACTATTGTGTATGCTTTGGTCCAATATATCCTAAGCTCTTAACTTGCATTTCAATGATGTTTTTGTACGTCAAGGTGTGAAAAAAAACTATCATATTTGTTTGTCGAGTCAAGTTCCATTACACTAGATACGTCATCCTAATTATCAATACCTTGATGCATCATGTCTATGTGTTATATCAAACAATAACGAACGATGGAAAATCACAATCCCGAAGTGTGAGCAACTCATCATCCTTTATTTCATCCTCATTTTGCATTGTCTTGCCACCATCTCTATTAAAGTCTCGATGGATCAAGGACTTGTTGGATCTTTTGAAGCAATCATAAAAATCAATAGTAATTCATTATTTATTCTTCTACATTCTCTCTGTACTAACCCGGTATCATGACAGTCAACAAAAACATCATCAATGCATCCACCCTGCATCCACAAACCATCAACATACATACATCTCATAATCATAGCATAATCATAAAACATCCATCAACATAATCATTGCATATCACATCATACATTTTGCATTCTCATTTGAGTTGTGATGAATAATATAGATTTTTTATTCTAAGCATCTTAAATCCTTTCATAAGCATTTGCATCCACTGCACACATCGTCATCATAAAAATGCATAGAAAATATACAAAAAGAAATGCATCCATAACATCTACATATCATAATCATCCATCCATATCATATCGTGAAAAGATAATGAAAAAGAGCTTAACATTGCATCCATCCATATCATGATCATCACATATCATATAGACATAAGTAAAAATGCATACATACATGATAAAGTATAAGCATCCATATCATATCCATCCATACATAAAATAAAGTGAACACATCATAGCATGAATCATTCGTATCCATATCATATATATATCAAAAAATGAGTGTCATGGTACAAAATCTGGATCAGTGTATGAACATCGATCAAAAATACAATATCCATGAGGCTATCAAAAAATAGCCCATGAATGTATATTTGTGATAAAGAATGGGGTAAAATCAAAAAATGTATATACATAATAGCTAGCCCTGATGGATGCTACCATCTCCAGTCTGTCTCTCAGGTTGATCCTCTGCTCTTGTTTGTGCATCACTACCCTGTAAAAAATCTGGTTGTCTCAAAGCTACTGGAACATCATGATGATAATGCTACCTGTAATATGCAGCCTCTATAATTTCCTCTATGTACAACCGCGCTAACACTGTCCGACCATGGCTGGCCACCATCATTTCCTCAATCTGCTGGCACCTAGCAACCTCCTATTCTCTTTCTACTATCACAGCCTCTACTCTCTACAATGCATGATCTCTCTCAGCTGTGACTGCAACCACCTACTGTCAAGCTTGGTCTCACTCAATAGTAATAACCAAAACCTACTGGTGGGCCTGATCCCGCTCACTAGTCAATATCTACACATGTTGCTGCAACTATTGTATCTAAGCATCCTGAGCATCTAGTGGTGGTGGTGGCACTGCCTGCTGCTGAGGAGGTTGTTGTTGTACAATAGGAGGATCCCCCAAAACCTGACCATCTTGTCCCCTGCCTCTCCCAACTCCTCTGCCTCTAGGTCTCCCTCTAGGAGGAACACCTGTTGGATCCGTCAAATGTCGGGTAGGGACAAACCACGCATCATATGCAGGTGTAGTCTGAGCTATCGCCTATCCCTGATCATATTTCTAAGGTTGAACCACCAACTATCTAAAGCTCTCAACGGCCTCTGGAGCTAGGATAGTCGGTCCCCATGTGGGAACCTCTCTGACCAATCTCATGAAAATGGCCCTGTATGCATCATCTGGTCTGTCCTGGACCTCCCTGAAATGTCATGCTACCCTATCTGGTAGATATCTCTCAATAATGTGGTGCTCTTGACCCTACATGTATTAGGTCTGCCCGACAAAATAGAGATGTTGAATATCATCAAACCATGGTGGCATCTGAAGCCATGGGCGCCAGTGGAAGATTGTCATATCATCTATCACTCGTCTCCAATATAGGAGCCCAATCTGTCCAATGTGCCTCAAAGTGATCACACCTCTGTATCTTCAAATGATGGGATCATTTGGCTCCACATCTACCATCTGAACAATGGGTCGAAGCACGACAATGTACTCCCATGCCCAAATATGTAGCAGAGTCACCCCTACACCAATGGCCCTCTCGTCGCAATAGAAAAAATCATGCAAATCATGATATAGGGAGGCTAGCATCATGGGCCCCCACACAAAAAGTGTCCTCCTATATAGCATCCTATGTCATGCCAAGCCCCATCTTGGGTTGAATCCTTTGTTACGCCTATCAGGAGCCACCAAACCTGAAATGATGGCTGTGATGATCAATCTAAAAGTCAGCACATGACCTCTGTACGACTCCAAGTCAATTTGTGATGTAACCAAGGTGATCTGCTCCATCTCCATGACCTCAAGGTAGGCATCGAATCTGGCATCAGTGTCATAAATCACACAATCTCCATGTATGGGAAAATGCAATATATTCCATACATCCTCCAAAGTAATCGTCGCCTCACCTGTCAGAAAGTGGAGGGACGAGGTTTCATTATGCCATCTCTCGCATAGAGTTGTCATCATCGCTAAATGTGTCTAAATCACATGCGCATATGCGACATACTAGAGGCTGATCTCTCCTAGGTGCTCCTTGCGTAACTCTGAAATATCACCTAGTCTCTCCAAAACGATGGGCCTATGCTCCCTCAACATCAGTGGTGGAAAGACCTCCTGCATCCACAAAGCACACGACATCATGAAATTATCAAAATTTGGCCCAATTTAAAATTTACAGCTCAAAAATCACAATGGCATCACTATTCTCAATAGCATCGTTGTATTCAAATTTCAAATTATGACACCTGAAGCATTTAAAATTGCAAATCAAAACATGCGTCGCCAAATAAGTTGGCGTCGCGATTTGACCTTTGGAAAAACCTAACTCTAATTTCTAAATTGGCAAGTGCATCGCCAAACAAGTATGTGTCATTATTTAAAATTAGAAACCCTAATTTTAAATTGTGAATAACATCACTATAATTCATCTGGGCGTTGTCAATTTCAATTAGGCATTGCTATATAGTGATGCCACCAAAGTTTGAACTTCAAAGCATAATAAATGCATCGAAAATTCAAATTTCAAATCAAGTTTGGAGTTACATACCGGTGGTCCTGTGCCTGGAAGCTGTTGGAACTCTCGAACTCAGTCGAACATGTGCCTGGGAAGCTCTCGGCGTGCCATTTTGTCAAAGGGTCAGAGCTCAAATCACAAGAATCTCTTAAGTGTGAATGCACAAATGAATTGAAAATGACCCTTCTTGGCCTATTTAAGCTAGAAAATTAGGTTTTTTTGCCTAATTTATCCTTGAAGATAGGGTTTATTATCATTTTCACCAATTTTTCCAATCTGGACCTAATTTTGCATCATTTTTTGTATTTTTGGCATTATTCTTGCATCCCAGAGCCTTTCTGGAGCCTTGGGGAAGCTTTTAAGCTTTATCGAGAAATCAACCCAAATTTCAAAATCTCCACCTGATTTCTTGAGGGGGCAGGGAGTCAGCTTTATTCTTCCATTGGGGCATCTAAAAAAAATTATTTTTTGATTTAAGCAGCAGTTTTAATCCAAAAGGTGTTATTCTTTGAACTGAAGCAGCAAGTACCTCACTTCAAAGAGGGGCAAAATGTAGACACTGAAAAAATGTCCTAATTGATATCATACGCTTACAAATTTACTAACATCATTTCCTCTTTAACCCATCCTCTTTTCGCTTAATTGATTAAAATAGCCTAGCTATTTAATTAATTACTTCATTTTCATCTATTGGCCTAATTAATTTAATCAGTTAATTCATCCCTCTTCATGCTAATATTTCACCCTATTAAACTAAATACATCAAAAAGTTTAATTTAATTCCCTAAGTCATCTTATTTAATTAAATAACCCTAAGTTATTTAATTGAATATCATTTCATCTCTCCTCCATTTATTAAATCATTTAATTTAATAAATATCTATTTAATTCTTCAAATCCTCTAATTGCATGATTAAACCTTGTTTAATTAGCAATTAAACTAACTTTCCTCTAAGCAAAGGAAATATTCCCCATAGAATATTCCTTCTCCCCTTTTTGCACAATTAAAACTTTATTTTAATTTGCAAAATGCCTTTTTCCTCACCCATGAGAATATTCCAAAAGAATATTCTTATTCCTTCATCATTTGAAAAAGGGATATTTTCCCTTGGCTTCTTAAGCAAGTTTTAACCTTCAACCTTTTGAACAAGTCACCTTTGACCTGTGTGAGCAGGTCAAAAGTGTGTTTGTTTGAGGCAAGTGTGAACCCTTGATTAAAATCTCATCATGCATTCTCATCTGTTGATGAGAATCCATGATCCATGCCTCTCATCTCCTTCATCTTGGACTGTTGATTAAACTTTTTGATCTCAACCCTTCATTTCTCATTTGCTTTCCTATAAATAGGTCACTATTTGGAGACAAATGGATCCATCTATCAATTGCAAATTTATGTTGTTGAATTCCATATGCACTCACACTCATATTTACTCACTTTTTAGCTTATCTTAGTTAATTGCATAATAGCTTAGAGCATCCATTAATGGTTTCCATGCATCCATGTTAGTTTGTATATGAATTAGGGTTTTCATCTTTTAGCTTAGAATTAGCTTAGATTAGCTTAGCAATAGCATAATTAGACCATTTGTAGCATAAAATCATGGTAACTTAGCTTGCATTGTGTTCATTTTTAGCATAAACTAGGTTTTCATACATCAATCACAATGGTTTCATCGATTCTCTTCCATAGAATCGACTGAAATAGACTCACTAATCATGGGATTGGGAAAGGGTCATCATTTCACATCAACATGACACCAATTCCAAAACAGGGTAAGTGTCAGATGGGTTGGATTAGGAATTTAATTGTTTTCTTAGTTTGTAGCTTTCAATTTCAATAAAATGTTTAGTTTAGATTGCCAATTTGAATGATCTTGTTTGTAGATGTAGGTTTGTTTGGCGAAGTTATGCTTCGTTTCATCATGAATCAAGTGTAATCGACCCTCACTGGAATTTCCTTGTCTCACACTAACAGTCACTCACACTTATCTCTTCAATCATTACTTTAACTAATCCATATGGTCAATTAGCTCAATTCATGCAATCAATTGACTCCTCATCAATTCCTCTCAAGCATTCCCATCCATTGATCTTTTTAGTCTCACATTCAATCTCAAATGTTGATTGATATCACCTGAAATCTCTAAATACAACTATCATTCATCTATTCTCTCTCACACACCCATTGCAAGAAATCTATACACATATTATCTTAAGTGCTTTTGTGCTAAAAATCTTAGAGCAACCATAATTACACCTTTCTCTAAGGTGAAAATAGGAGAACAATGGAGTTAAGCAAAGTTGTTGTGTATGGTATTTGTGTGCAAGTTTGTTGTATTTCTTGTTATGCAACTTTCTTATGCTCTTTCGGTGTGATTTATGAGTTTGATTGTGAGTTTTCTTTGTTTTCTATTATTATTCACTCTAACAGTTCATTTTTAGGTTGTATAATGTGTTACTATATAGCTATTGACAACATCATCACTTCTTACCTTTTCCTTTTGGGTAATAATAGGTCAAAGACATTTTTATGGGTAGAAACTGGAAAGATAAGGGTTGCAAACTAAGTGTTGTTTTTACCATTTTGATTTTTGATTTTTTATCATCATAATAAGTAACTTTAGTTTTTTGGCCCAACTTAGCCTTATCTTGGGTGGTTACCATGTAACCTTTATTGTCATGACCATTTCTAGTATCTAGTTTCCAGTAACAACATTCCATTTCATATTTACCATTGTTTTATTCATAAAGTTAGTGATAGCTTCCCTTGGATCCATTCCCAAAAAATGAAAGTGTCTACCTCATTTTAACCAATGCATCATTTTCCAAAATTATTGAGTGTATTCTTATAAATCAAAATGTTTTGTGTTGTGTGTTTATTTTGATTGTGCACCCTTGTATGTTTCCAAGCTTAGTATACTATTATGTGTTTTAATTTATTATATATTTGATATGTACCATTATTTTTATATATGTATAGTGATTACTATCTTGGGATGCACTATGAGACCAAATACATGGACACTTGAACTAGAAGAATACAGAATCAAATTAAAAGATAGTTAATATATCTCATTTATATTGTATTCACTATATTTACATTATTATCTATGTTTATTGTGATTTTTACTTTAGTATGCTTCTTCCCCTTTAGTATGTTATCATCTCACTAAAATGGTGGGGGGAGGGGGGGGGGTGTTGGGGAAGGGAGGGGGGCGAGGGGTTAATTACATAAATTAGTCTTCTTTTATACTCATTTTAGGTGTTCTTATTAGTGTTTTTTTAGCCTTATTGAATCCCATGTTCATACTTTTTTTAGTCATGTGAATCCTTGTTTTAATCCTTTTTTTATATTTATTTCACTCTTGTTTCCTTTTGTTTATACATATATTCTTATGTGTCCCCTTCTCATGTGTTTCTAGCCTTTGTACAAGCCTTGATTACCATTTCCCAAGCAATTTTTATTCTACCAACCTAGAATTTTACTTTTGTCTTTTCTCGTGTGTTTTGCCTTCCCTCTTTAACCTCTTTACATCCATCGGCCTTAATTCATCCTTAATGACCTTTCCTAATATTTTGAGGGATATGTCATAAAATGATATTAGCACCCCCTTTAGACACCCTCAAGGCATTAGCACAACTAAGAAGCATTCCTATCTTTTGTAGGAATTTTTACCAAAATCAACAAAACCTCGTTTATCGCTCACCTACTACATTTATATTGACCATTTACTTAAAAACCCTTTAAAAACCTATTAATAGACCTTCCTTCCCCTCATTTCATCAATTTTATTATAGGCTATAATCTTACAATACTTACATGCTTTTAGCTATCATTTTATTTTTGGATCTTTGGAGCTATTGGAGTCTTGTTGGAGCTTGGATTCATTGGATCCTTTATATTTTTTATTTTGATTCTTTTTCTATCCCTTTTATGGCTTCATTTATCTCTCCCCATATTATTATTGTACTCAATTTATATCCCTATAGCCATTATGCTTCTCAATTTACTACCCATTTCTACATATTCCCTTCTTTCCACCATCCCTTGCCTTCATTTTATTTATACCTTCATATCCATCTCATTTTCCTTCTAGTATTGCTTCCTTGTTTCCACTTCTAATTTTTTCACCTCTTTCCATTAGGTTTGGTTTGTTTCAATTATTTTTATCCATTATAACCATTCCTTTCCATTTCCATAGTCTAAGTAGTTTCATTTGCATCAAATTTATTATTGTGAATGTGTTGGAAAACCCACAAGGGGGTTGGCTAAGGTACTTTCACACTTTATTTTGCAAGTGTTTGTGAGCAAATCTATGATAGGTTCTTATAGTGAAAAAAACATTTTAGGTCATGATGAAGCTTCCCTAAAAGTTGTATATCTTTTAGAAATCAAGAAAATTAGTACCTGTCTTTGGAAATAACCACCTCTTTAACAAAGGATAAATCATGAGACCTCATTTTTTTCTTGAGAACTTATCGTCACTTTCACTGAGAGACAAAAATGAAAACACCATGGTTAAGACATTTTTTAACTAAGGAAACCAATGAATTCATTTCCGTTGTTTTTCTATTTCATTATAACATTTGGACCCTTGTTTCAAGACACCTCAAACATCCATACATGAGGCCAACCTCCTCTGGCAATGAATCATGCCAAAAAAAAATGAATTTCATCTCATGGATTAAGACTTCGTAGACTAAAAATAGTAACTTTGACCTCTTCATCAAATGACAATAATCAATTTTCATATCATAACGCCTACAAGATCTTTTAAAACTTTGAAAATGTAAATAAAATCCAAAGAAAAAATCTTGATGTGGGAAGATATGAAGTGTTAATTTCATGGTTAAATGAGAAAATGTGTGGAGAAGGAAGTGAGGGTTAGAGGAATAGACCCTCCACCAAGTCAATCATGGTAGGGTAACATCAATCAAATAAAATAAGGCATCCTAATTCAGCTAAACATCCATGGCTTACAGCGATCAAAATTATTTAATCAAGACTTTTCACAGATACGTATATGGCGAAAACAAATGTGAAATAGATTTATAATCAAAGGTGTAGATCGAACTCAAAAGAACACTAACCCCTCTTAAAAATGTTTTTATTTACTAACCAAAAAAATCAATTATTATAAAAAGACCTTATTTTATTCCTTATTTGAAAAATAATTAATTTTATGACAATAGCCTTAACCACTAATTTAACATTGCCTTCATTGACAAAATATTTCTCATTCTTAGATTTTTTCCAAATTAATTCATTCATATTATTCATGGCATAGATATGGTTGAGTTTTATCAATTCATGTAAGTGAACTAATTTACTTTCATCTATCTTGATTGGTGGAGGGTTATAGCTAATTTAATGGACTCTAATTTACTTTCATCTATCTTGATTGGTGGAGGGTTATAGCTAATTTAATGGACTCTAGCAAATATACTGTCAAATGTAGTATTCCACTTTATTGATTATTTCATCGCTTATAGTTCTTCAAATTTATCTAGACATCTATCCTTTAACCAGTTTTCCTCCATAACTTTCATACCTACATTCCTTCGGTTATGTAAAAAATGTATATATAATTACACTAAATACATATTCTTCTCAGTTGAAATAAAAGGTGGATGGCAAAAGCTTTCATTTACTATTTATTTTTTTTTATTTTTTTGTTCTAAATGATATTGTGTAACTACCTATAAGATGCATGACAATAGCCTTATTTTACGAGTTGTTTTTTTTTTTTTTTGGCGAAAGGCAATAACCTGTTTATTTTACAAGTTGTTACTTTCAACAAAATTTCATATTATATAATTGCCTATAATATACTTCATTTTTAATTGAAGCAATACCTGTCAACATGCCAAAAAATAAAAAAATAAATCAGCACTAATCATTGGCAACTAAATAACTGTAGAGTAGTACTCCTTGGAATTGAAGATAAATGCATGTGATACTTTCCATTAATACATTCCGATTCTCATAAAATTATAAAAACGGCAATAAGGACCATATACATCATGCCAATTCAAGAGCCAGTTTGTTTATTCACCTCTCCTTTTCTCTCTGACACAAATAGTCATAGTTGTGGATAGACAAATACTTTCATGAAATGCAAATGGTTGACAAAGAATTGGGAGACTGTATGCCATAATATGTAAGTTATTGCTTACATTGAATTTTCAACTTAAGTGACTGCATCTATGCCTCCTTGCTCATAGCAATGAGCAAAATGTCATGCATTTCCATGGTCTTTGCTCGCTTCTCAATCACACAAAGACCAATTTTATTAGAAACTATCTTCCAAATATTGATGCTCCTCAAACACATAACAACAACAAAGCAAGCCACAAACCTTGAGAACATGCATGTTGAAGGAGGAAAAAATTGTCAATTCCATTGTGACAATATTAGGTGCAATGTAACGACACAATAATATCTCCCTTAAGCTTATAGTTGTATGTTTGGCTTTCTGCCATTAATTACCATATATCACAACATCCATTACTGCCACAGAAATGTTTTGTACCCGTAATATCTACAAAGTACAAAAATGGTAATGTAGTAACTATTTATAAACATGCTCCAAGTAACTAATATTCCCACCTGTCATGAACAAAACAAACATATGTTGTGCCTAATGGTAATGCAATAAGAATAAAAACTGTCAGATTAAGGTGCATTTATATGATTTTAAATTTGTATCCTCTTAATTTTTTCCAAACATACGAAAACTTTAGAGGTAAATATGAAATACTACAGAAATATTCATATTAAATTTTTATTAAAAGTTCTAAAAAATTGACAATATTAAATTCATCATACATCGGTTGCACATATTACATTGCTGAAGTGTTGATTTTACTACAAGGTCAGTGATAACAACTAAACTCAAAACATGTTATGAGTCAACCTTGTAGGCAAGTATTAATAAGATTTGAAAAGGTTGCACACATGCATGGGTTCAATGGCCTATTGTCAAAGGTTTTTCTTCGCTCTCCAAAATGGCTGTTTTATATATATTTGACCATTATACCATACAACATTGTATTATGGCAGTTAAGTGCATCATCCATTGTTCAAGGCTCCGACCTTTTTAAAGTGGCTGTAGAACAAGCGAGGTTGGCTGCATCATTGCTATTTGACAGAAGTAAAATAGAGTCATTTAAAGTATTTAGGGATTATCCGTTGTTATATGGTGGTAGTAAAGACTTGACATTTACTTGCCTTGAATACCAATTGAAGGGTAACACTGGTACCAAAAATGCCTTAAAATAATTACAATAAACTTCAAATTAAAATATATATAAATAAAAGTTCACAATATTACAATATTCTAAATTTATATGACACTGTTAAATCTTCATTTGGTCAAGTTAAAGCACCAATACCATACCAAAACGTCTGTGACAATATTATACTTGTTATATTCCAATAGTAACTTAACCAAATGTTAAACAATGTACAATTTTTGGCTGTTAAAATGTTAAACATACCACATTACTAATCCAACAATGCCGATAATCCTATGCTCAAATTTGCAAAATCAAGAGTTTACAATAACATCGAATCTTGTCAATCTGAATGCTTTGTTCATGTAGTGGGTTCGTTCAAGAAAGGTCTAAAATTAACTCTAAGACATTAACACTTTTTGAGATGTACTTGAATTCCTTCAAATTACTGCCATATATTGTAGATATGACTATCTTTAGCATTGAATTTAAATTTCAATGAGCATTAACAGCAGATCTGAAGCCACAAAATTGGTTTCAGACAACAATCAAATTGTCCTGTTGGAAGGCCAAAACCAAGCTCACAACGCTGGCAATTTCGAAATTGCAACAGTGTGCACCATACAAAGTTGCTAGTAATTTTTTTATATGTAATTGTACACCCTGAACAAAAGCTAGTACATTAAAATTACAAAATGTATTCCTCCAACCTTCAGATAATCATGCAGAACTTACAACATAACAAAACATGGCACTTGGTTACCATCAGATAGTCATCAACTCCTGTAGAACGATCATCATAAGGTATTTTAAAGATTGAAGATTTTCCTGTTGAATTATTACAAAAGATTGAGCATGTAAGCCTTTTACATTTGCCTAAGATACATACCTTCTCTTTTTCCTTAAACGATGAATCAACCTTCTTTATATATTCATCAGTTATCTTCTACAAAAGTCAAATCATTGAAAGGTTGTCGGTATCAGTCTTAATGTGGAAATGTATTTATTCTAATATCTAATAAATAATCATGCAAAAACCATAGTGTAATCAAGATTGTCTAAATTCAATGAACAGAGACTGGAAACCAGTTTAGAAGATATTATTTATTTTCATGTCTAATACCAATATATTTGAGCGAAAAACCAAATAGTTCATAAGTGTTAGAATTTCAACCTCTGTTGGTGATTAATGTTCTGTGTCTCCATAAGTTTGTTGAGAAAGTTATTCTAACTCTAAGAACCAAGGGTTACAATGCAAGTATGGTAGTAATGTGTCTATTTTTCATTTTTTAACAGGATGAAAAAATCTAAGAGCTGTGCTTTACCACATAAATAATGTGCAAGATCAACAATACTGCCTAGATGTACTAAAGAGAAAATACATGCACAAACACAAAATTTGAAAGCTAAAGATATCAAAATATGCTCCCTCAAGTGTTTCCTATCTATTTATCAATATTCCCAACTGGTAAGGAGATACAGAGTTTAGAAAACATGAATTTTATGTTCTACCCTATACTAAAGTAATTAAATCCTCTATCAGGCTTTACCTGCATATCAACTGAAAAATCCTTTACATTGTCTTTAGAAAGTTTTTTCTCCTAAAATACCAACAAAAACAGATCAGAAGCACACTTAGTATATCAAACATTCACAAGCATAATAAAGAACCAAAGTGCCATGTACTGTATTTGCAAATCTTGAAAACTGGTGTTACAATTGAACCTTTTCTAGTTTCTCATAAGTTTTGATTGCATCTCTTCTTATGTTCCTGACAGCAACCTGTAACAGTTTGGTTTTAATAGTCAACAATATATAAGAGTGAGAACTTCACTGGTTCCAAATACAGATGTTTCTTTCATGAAACTTGACAAGTAGATGAAGCTTTAAATTAATTTCTAGTGCATATTGGCAGTCTACATAAATGAGCAATTTGCTGGAGAGACAATATGCTTACCTTTGCCTCCTCAGCCATTTTTCCAACTACTTTCAGGAGTTCCTGCTTTCATGACAAGAAGGAAAACTAAAACAATGGATTGATTAAAGCATAAGATGAAATGTAAATAATTTATTTTCTCAATAGTTTAAGAAAACGGTTAACCTGTCCAAGGATAATCTTCCCTTGAAGAGGGCTTCAGAGCAAACTGAGCTTCAGTACCTGATTGGAAGCCTTACCAGTTTTTTTATTTCATAATGATAAATTACTAATGGAAATCATTGTGAGAGCAGACTAAAATAATACTAACAGGATTCTTTACAAATATTCCAATTTTACCTAAGTTGTTGGGTATGCCCCAGTAGGGTATGTTATAGATCTAAATGTGATAGAAATATTCTAACAAAAATACAAGATCTTGAAGGTCTTCCTTATGGAATCTATGACAAAATCACTGCATATCTTGATGCAAACAATACTAATGTTTTTGCCTGCAGTTTTTCTGATCTCATTGATATTGCGAGATCACAAGTATTAGCCTTCATCAATGAAAAAGTTTACCAAGCAGCAAGCCAAACATCTTGGACCCCTGTTTACTGAAACTAAGGCTTATGGCTGCAATCCATTCACTCAGAGCCACAACAAACAACGAACGCAAGAAAAGCATAAGCTTTCTTTTACCACCACTCTTTCAGCAAACGACACAGCTATGCACCTAAGCATACTTCTATACACAGATGCAAGACACCCAGACCACCTACTAAGAACATCTTTTGCTATATATGTAACACGCCTAGTAACATTGCTCCCAACTGTTCTTGAAAAAACAAAGCAATTAAGGCTATTTATACCACTAATGCAGTAGGATGGTGGGATGTTATGGATGTGCATGAAGATTTGTACATGCAGGATGACATTTATGAAAAAATTCTTGAAGAACTAAGTGACTATGAAGACAAAGACCTTGGTGAATTAGAGAGCCTTGCAGATGAACTTGAAGGAGAATTGCCAACAACAATGATGAACAAGCAATGGCAAGATAGGGAACAAAGAGGCTGAGGATCCCCTTACACAAAGAATGCTTTTTGAGAAAGAAGTATATCTCCTCCAATCTTCTCTTATGATGTTTATACTCCTCAATTCACTTCACAATCTTCTAGGCCGGTTTCTCCCATCAATCTCACTCCAATTGAGAATTCTGATGAATGGATCAATGACAAGTTTTCTAAAAAAGCTAAAGATCCAAGGTGGGATGCAATGTAGTTCCCAACCTTTGAACCTCCTTAATGGGATAAGGAGTCCAAAAATAATGAAGAAGACATACATAGAGAATTTAATGTTGGACACAATACCAACCAATCTGCTATTATTCTGAATTTTGCAAAGACCTACAAAAGCTCCTCTAAAAATCAGACAATAGTTCCATAGCAATCCTGGAAACAAACCACTGAAAGAAAAGCCAAAGATTGTCCAGATCAAGGAAGAAGATTTTCTATCAAAACTTAAGCAATTCTGTACTCCTAATCTAACGAATTGGAGACTTGTGATGTCCAATTTGTCAGCTATAGAACCTCAGCTGAAGCCTAAGTATATTGCAACATTCATACATGAGAGGTATGCTCAGTTTGTTTATGTCATTGGCAAATCTGATGATGCATAGATAGATACGAGAGCATCCTTATCATTCTAGAAATTCCCTATACTCCAAAATTAGGAACAATTGAAAGAAGGAAGTTAAGTATAAAAGTATGGATGTCCAAGGTAATAAATTTACTTGTGATAAATATAAGCTTCAAGAGAGACTTCTGATTGAAGGAAAGAAATTTAAGTGTGAATTCTTTCAATTGAATCAAATGCCAGTAGATGTACTCTTAGGAGGAAATTTTATTGATACATATTCTCCTTATGGTAGTACTAATAAGCTTGTCTTATTTACTCAAAGTGGAGAAAGCATTAGGCTCCTAGACTGATATATGCCTTTGAGAAATATCCATCTACTATGGTAATACAGTCAAAAAAATCTGCAATTTCCTAAGCTAAGAAAACAAATAGAAGAACAGATATGCTCAAATGATCCACATAAGTTCTAAAACAAAACAATGCCTACCATGGAGATCAAAATTAAAGAAGGTAGACAAATGAAGATTGGTAAAAAGCTTCCTATCTCTGCTCAGACTATCCAGACATGGAAAAGACTATTGAGGAATTAAAATCTACTAAACTTATTAAACTTTCTAAATCTCCTTTCTATTGTTATGTTTTTATGGTTAACAAACATTTTGAACAAAAGGGAGCCAAGAAGATAATGTTAATTAATTATCAGCATTTGAATGCAATCACTAAACCATTCCCTTATCCCATTCCAGATAAAACATATTTATTGCAGAAGGTTGCTGATTCAAAGTTTTTCTCATAGTTTAATTGCAAGTCCAGGTTTTATCAGATACAAGTAAAAGAGGACAACCAACCGAAGGCAGCATTTAGTTGTCTCTTCAAACATTTTGAATGGATAGTCATGCCTTTTGGTCTCATGAATGCTCCAACTTATTTCCAAGAGCATATGGATAAAAACTTTAAAGGAAGCTCTGATTTTTTATGTTTATTTATTTATTTTAAAAAAGGGTGGCTAACATCATAAAGTGTTTTTAAAAGAGGGCCAAACGTGATAATACTAGGCATGGGGTACAAAGTGGTAATTTTAAAGGTTGTTTTAAAAAGAAGATTAAAAGTGACTTAGAAAATAAGGATTACAAGTATACCAAATTAAAAGAGTTTGAAAAGTCACTTTACTTTTATTATTGAGGAGAAAAGTGAAATAAAAGAAATATTTTAGTTGCCCAAAAAGTGCCTATAAAAGTACTTTTTGAGAAGATAATTCATTCTATGTATTTTTATCAGACCCCAACTTGTTAAGAATGAACTTGGTTCATCTATTCTGCCCTAGGATGAAAACCCTGCAACAAAGAATGGTTTTGAACTAAGTCACAAGGTTCGAATTTGAGTTCAAGTTCGGCAACATTCAAATTTTGATGAAGTTCGACAAGGAAAAAATTCGAAAAAAAAATTGGTATTAAATTCGCCTTATGTAAATTTTTATTTTTTTGAAATATAAGTAATATATCCACAAAATTGTCAAAATAGTTTAACATTGATAAATAGATTAATATAGTGCCATTTTATGAAAAATAATTGCAAACCCTAGAAATCGCTTTAAAAAACCCTAGTAAGCAGTTTTCAATAATATATTTTAATGAAAAAAATAGCACTTTTCTTGTACGAAGAAATTCGGCGAATTTCAACGAATTTCAAATTAATATTTCATATTCAATAAAATTCAAACTCCATGCATAAAGTTCGCCAAACCTTGTGACTTAGGTTTTGAGGATGAAAACCCTCCTAGCCTTTTAGAGAGTGAATTCATTCAGAGTTCACCTAATTGTTGAATGCTTGCAATTTGTGGAGGATTAATGGTTGATAGTGGAAAATATTTCTAGGTTTGATTCAGTTTGGTGGAGTTGAAGGTTGAGATTTATCAAAGTTATTTGCATAGCAAATCTTTATCAATTGTTGGAAGGGAAAGTTTCTTATTGCTATCTGCTCATACCCTATACAAGCCGTACCATATTGCTGGCCATATTGCCATGAAATATCTTTACAAGGCTAAAACTGACCATATAGGTTACCAAGGAAAGCATTGGTAGTTTCAGAGGAGGGTGCACCAATTTCTATTGGTTTTTGGAGACTATTTACACCGGCCACTTCCATTATATGTATAAAGTTCCCTTGGACTATGGGTCGCAACTATTAAGGAGCGGATTACCAAGCCATAACTTGTCCAGCAACAGATTTGAAGGATCACTAACTTCATTGGCAATTCCAGATGAATATATTGGAAGGATTGCATGCTTAAAACCCAGCCGTACTATCTAAGGGTTTAGAGGTTGTTTGGGAAATAAGGTGCAGCATGTTTGGGGACTATGTTTGAGTTGTATTGCCTCCATAGTAGATCATACAGGTCTAAGAGGCAGATTTTATTGTATTAAGATTACAGTTATATTCATCAACATTATTGGACATCCAACAACAGTCTAGTCTCACCATTATTGAGGTTAGAATACTTCAGTTCAATTTTGTGTGTGTATGATGAACATATCCAACAGTGTTATCAAACTGAAACAATACTTTCTATGATATTTCAATAAGATATTGCAGCTTCATCAACACAAGGTTAGGGTTTCATCAATTCATGCATTCTATTTTATGTGAGTGTTGATTATTAGTAGATATAATATCATTTTCATCACCAGTAATAAAGATTAGTGTAGTTTCAATTCCATGCCCTATTTTATGTGAAGAATGCAGTTGTATGGTTTAGTTTTGGAAAAATGTGAGTTCAGTTTCTTGCATTGTTAGTCAAGTGCTATTTTGTCAAACACTTGCAATAATAAAATAAAAAATTGGCCTGGCACATTTTAGATCTTAGACAAATCAAATTAAATTTTTTGTTTATGCATCAGCAATATCATTATATTTCAAACAGCAAATGACAGAAATAACTCCGGATCTTATTTTAATGAATAACAAATTACAAATGTAGATCCCGATCTCCTTCTTATTCCAATAATGGTTGTATTACATTCAAATAGTTCTGCAATATCACTAACTACAAATACAAATCATACCAACAGCCATGGAAAATTGGATCAATGCAATGCAATTAGAGTCTGCATCCAATGAAGTTCAAATACAAACTTTGTATGAGTTTTCCCCCTAAAATTGCAAGGGTTTTTGTCCTAGGATTCCTAAGATCCTAAGTTACCAGTTCAGTTTCAGGTTCGGGTTTGGGTTCAAGTTCGAGGGTTCGGTTCGCGGGTTTGGACAAAAAAAATTTTGGGGTTGGGTTCGTTAATACCATAGTTGTCGGGAGACGCGTCTCTGGTACCGGAGACATCTCTGGAGACGCCTCTTGCCGCTTGGAGACTTCTGTCGGAGTTTCCCGAGTACCCTACCGTCTCCTGTTGCAAAAAATGACATCTCCCGCAAAAAAAAAAAAAAAACCTAAAATGTGAACTATTATTATGAAATATGAAGTATGAACTCTTTGACGCAATGACATTTGTGTATTTAAAGTTAATGTTCATTGTTAAACTTTACTACTGCTCTTGTTTTGAAAGTTCAATGTCATCATATTTTCTATAAATTATTAATTTTTTATATTTTTAATTTTTATTTATATTAAAAAAAATGGCGTCTCCAAGTACCCCCATCTCCTATTTTCAAAAAAAAGTCGTAGCGGTACCAGTACCAGTCTCCCATACCAGTACCAGTACCCCCATCTCCTATTTGGTTCTCATTAGTGGTCCCTTTCAAATTTTCTTTGTTTTTTGTCTTTTTTAAAAAGAATTTAGATATTTCTATTGTTTGGACAATTTTATTTTCCTTTTGTTTTCTTCTTATTTTTTCTTTTTCTCTTGTGTCTTTTTATCCTTTTGGTCCTAGTAGTCTATTTGGTAGCTTCTTGGTTTTCATTTTATGTGCCCCTCATCCCTCCCCTTGGTCTTTTTAGCTAGTTCTTGGTCTGCAACTTATCATCTTTTTTCTCCTTGAGCTCTCAATATCCTGATAATGGATCACGGAGTGTGATCCGAAACATTGATGCAAAAACTCTTACACAATCAAATCCAGAAGTCATCTAGCAATAATCAATATGGATTGTGGAAATGTGATATCTTTAATATAAAAATCAGAAATATATACATATTTGCAGTAGTAATTAAGTTCAAAATACACCACCATATTAATAGTCAAATAACATAGCAAAAATACACCACCACTTTCATAGTCAAATATTAAAATATTAGTGATACTCAAATGTCATGATATAAATTAAAGTTCAAACATAAAAATGTCAAGTGTTTACAATCAGCCATTATTGATCATTGATCAATCATATGGGTCATCAAAGAAAGCATCATCAGCATCCATATTAGAAGCTACATTTTGTGTAGAACCACAAATAGCATTAGTGGCACTCGCACAAGCACTGACACTAGCACTATCGTGCTCAGTAGCTGCCTCAAGCTCATAGTCATCATCAATATCAAGTGCAGCTAAGTGACTTGTGGAAGCATCCAAGTCAAAACGCTCTAGCTCAATATCCCACCTCCTTGAGTCTCCTTTGTAGGAACTTTGTTTGTGTGTAATAAGGCGGAAATTTGAATGCACAGACACCAAGTCTACCTTTTTTGAATGTAGCCTATTGCACTTTATTGAGTGGATGAAGGAGTATGTGCTCCAATTCCTCTCAAAAGAAGATGGACTAGCAACCTATTAAGACCAAATTAAATAGTTAACTTAAGAGTTACAAAATTTAACTAAATAAAATATAAATTAAAGTCAAAATTACAAAATATAAAACTTAAATTTAAAAGTTAAAAGATTTTGACTATAAAACTTACTTGGGATAAAAAAATTATTGCAAGAGGTTGGAGGTGCGTGTATTCTTGGCCATGGAAGTACCACCAACTATGAGCATCCACCCTGTACTTGTCTCGAAGAGCATCAAGATCACAATCATTGGAGCATGCAAAACCCATGAACTCAGCCCTCACTAGATCACGTTGGTCACGATCATTGAAGAGTCTACGAAGTGCTGCCTTGTACCCTTGAGCCACTTCAGCATCTCTATATGGAGCAACTCTTGATGAAACAAAAAGTATCTCATGTTGATGATACATTGTAGCGGCGAGAGATTCTTTCTCTCATCAAATAATTAAATATAAATTTAATGAGGCCGACTATTGTGAGAAGTCGTCTCATTTCAAAGAGATGCATTGGTTTATGAAGAAGCCGACTTATGATGAAAAGTTGTCTTGCTTGAAGAAGAACAAAATCACCTTGTATATATAGAAGACGCTGCCCTCTCCTATATGATCATTCATTATTATTTAAGTGTGTTCGCATATCAGCAAGAGTTCAATTCATATATATAGCAGATTGTTATAATGTTCAAGGAGATCGACTTGAGAAGAAGTTCGATACTCTTCATTGGCTGTGTATTTGCATCATGTGTGGTGCTATTGTCATTACATCATATCAGCCTTGTGATTGGCCATATTGTAAAGCTTATTGCTGCTCAATTTTAATATATAAGAGAGATATTTTGGCTGGGTTTTTCTCACTCGAGAAGGAGGGTTTTCCCAAGATAAACTCTATGTTCTTTGTTCACTATGATGTCCATTATTCTGTGTTTTTCTGCTTATTCATTTCTGATCCTAAAACTAACATGGTATTAGAGCCAGGTTTAAGAAAAGATCTGATCAGAATTGTTTAAGCAGTCTGAAGGAGTCGACTTAATATTAGATGAAGTGACATGCAGATATAGGGAATGATTCGAAGGTCATGGCATTACAACCTTGAGCATTGAGTGGAGCATCAAGCTTTATGACAATTGTAAGGGATGAAAAACCCCTTGTGATTGGTGATCAGGTCGGGCGCCTCAGCGATAGGAAGATGATTTCAACTCAGCAGCGGAGCCTTTGGCTCGTCACCTTATTCTTCCTGCCATGATCATCAGATTATTCCTGGCAAAGCATATCTCAAGGGTCGTATGAGTAGGGACTGGATCACCAGTGCAGTTCACGACCAGATCATGAGTCAATCTAAAGTAGTGCGGGATAAGTTACACGAAGGTCGTGATTCCTATTCTAGAGTTTGAACATCGACTCCTTGATTCGCTCATCCCATGAAGACACGATATTCATCAGTCTGGGTGCCGAACTGCCTACGATAGGCATCATCGATCATTTCCGTCTAAGAGTGGTGGGTATTCACCAGGCATTAGAAGGACAATCACACCTACCTATTAGTTGCCTAGAGCGAACTTCTCACAAATGAGTGTTGTCGGGCATTTTCCTCCACATACCGTTGTGTATCATTCTCGGAGATCATTGTCGAAAGATTGTCATCCATATTGAGTAATCAATAATATCTGGTGAGAAACAGCGCCAAAGAAGCAAATCGCATTTTCCAAATTGTGTTTTTCTTGAAGAGCCGGAATTTTTGAGGAAGTTGTCAAAAGTAGTCGAGAGCTACTTAAAGATATCGTGACTTATAGAGTTTGAACTGGCAGCAACTTATTTGAGCAAACTTGAAGAGGACGGATTTATCAAGGAGAGAAGACGTCTTTGGAAAAGTTCAATATCAACAATATTAAAAATGGCCCGATAATATTATCAGCCTAGGCGTAGTCTAAAAGAGCCCATTGGTAGAGTTCGATTTGGATATTCAAGCGACAAAGTCAAAGACTTAAACTTGGGCGCAGCTCTGGAGATTACCTCAGTCACGTTTGGAGTCGTCTTTTCTTATCATCGGCGCTGAAGATCAAAGGCATGATTTATAAGTCATCAACTCCAGGTTTTAGTTGATCTGAAAGTCTGTATTTTATATTGCATTTAGTTGCAGTCATGAAAAAGAATTCAGTATTGGCATAATTTCATCAATAAAGTTTGAATAAAGTGTTGTGGCGTTGGTTATGATCCTGCGTGGGGCTGGATATATGATCTAAAAAGAGAAAACATTTAACAATCGGGAAGAAATTGCATCTATAGAATTGACCAACATAAAGAGATAAGTATTTTATGTTTGAATAATGATCATGAATTTTATAATTCTGGGAATAGTGAATCATGTATGCTTCTAGCATTGGTCTATATATTTTTCTTTTCGAGGTAGTTTGATTCCATGAACTATTATTAATCTCTCTAAGATGCTTCCAAGACGAATCGAGGAGCAAAGAGATGATGAGAGATTGCATAAGGAATTCTAGAGAGGAAGAGTTTGAGCCATCTTGTGAGGAAGTCATGCCAACTGGAGAAATGAGCAAGCATGGAGTCATAGCTTGCAGCCATGGGACTGAGTTGGTCGCTGGAGACAGATTGCCATTGCGATCAGTTTCTTCGAAGACGAGGAATTAACATTCAGAGGGAGTCTGACAAACCATCAAAGGAAACCTTGGACGAGGAGGTCAGGAGTTTGATGCAAGAACTTGGAGCTTCAGAGGGAGTCACATCATCATGAAGATTTGTTGTTAATGCATTTTTTCTTTGAGACGGAGAAATTTGAGGTGTAAGCCCTTGTTAATGAATTTTTCTCTGAGATGGAGAAATTTGAGGTGTAAGCCCTTGTTAATGCATTTTTCTCTGAGACGGAGAAATTTGAGGTGTAAGCCCTTGTTAATGCATTTTTCTTTGAGACGAAGAAATTTGAGGTGTAAGCCCTTGTTAATGCATTTTTCTCTGAGACGGAGAAATTTGAAGTGTAAGCCCTTGTTAATGCATTCCATCTCTGAGACGGAGATGTGGTTCTTTCCACCCTTTGAGAGTAGCCATGGTGGATGTCATGTTGAGAGACTCCATGACAACATCACGTTGAGAGACTCCGTGATGAATCGTTTGTACTTGTGTTTATCCACACATGGGAGTAGCCATGGTGGACGTCATGTTGAGAGACTCCATGACGACATCACGTTGAATGACTCCATGATGGGCACTTGTGCACATGTTTCTTTCCACACATGGGAGTAGCCATGGTGGACATCATGTTGAGTGACTCCACGACGATATCACGTTGAGTGACTCCGTGATGAACTCTTTTCACAAATGGGCATAGCCATTATGGGTGTCATGTTGAGAGATTCCATGACTTGAATATCTGGAAAGATATCTCCCTAGCTAAGAGGGAGTGTTGATGATACATTGTAGCGGCGGGAGATTCTTTCTCTCATCAAATAATTAAATATAAATTTAATGAGGCCAACTATTGTGAGAAGTCATCTCATTTCAAAGAGATGCATTGGTTTATGAAGAGGCTGACTTATGATGAAAAGTTGTCTTGCTTGAAGAAGAACAAAATCACCTTGTATATATAGAAGACGCTGCCCTCTCCTATATGATCATTCATTATTATTTAAGTGTGTTCACATATCAGCAGGAGTTCAATTCATATATATAGCAGATTGTTATATTGTTCAAGGAGATCGACCTGAGAAGAAGTTTGATACTCTTCATTGGTTGTGTATTTGCATCATGTGTGGCGCTATTGTCATTACATCATATCAGCCTTGTGATTGGCCATATTGTAAAGCTTATTGCTGCTCAATTTTAATATATAAGAGAGATATTTTGGCTAGGTTTTTCTCCCTCAAGGAGGAGGGTTTTCCCAAGATAAACTATGTGTTCTTTGTTCACTGTGATGTCCATTATTCTGTTTTTTTTTGCTTATTCATTTCTGATCCTAAAACTAACATCTCAACACTATAATATTTGGGACTCAATGCAAAAGCGAGAAGATGCAACAGAGTGGTCATTTTGTTCCATCTCTCTACAATGATTTGATGTAGCTCTTTGAAAAACTTTTCTTTAGGATCTTCCTCTTTTGCATTGATGATGGTTTTCATCTTCTCAATCATTGAGTCGATGCCATCATATACTTCGCCCAAACAAGGTCTATCCATGTCAGTGTAACGGATCATGCTCAATATGGGCTTAGTGAAACTGAAGAGATACTCAACACGATCCCACCAATTGTCATCTAGGATCATTTGCTTAACCTTATTTGCCCTTTCAGTGCTAGATTGCCTCCATACAAACCAATTAGGGTTGATGACCATATTAGAGAGTGCCTCACAAACCTTCCTAAGTTGTCTCAACACAATTGTGTTGGAGGCAAAATAGGTCTCAACAACCTGTTTGAAAATCAAAATAAAATATAATTTAAATTTGCAAAATCAAAATTTAAAATTAAAAGAATTAGAAAATTAAAAATATTGAGATTTCAATTAACTTACCTTCAACAACTCCAATTTTGAGAATTGACTAAATATGCCTTGTGTCATATGGTGGTTGGTGGCAAACATTTGGATGTCTTCAGCCTTAGCTTACACCTGTTTGATCCACTCAATTTTGGTTCCAATTTTTTGTGGCATTAGATTGAGGGAGTGGACAGCACAAGGTGTCCAAAAAATGTGTGAATACTTCTCCTCAATCAATAACCTAGCAGCCCTACAATTTTTTGCATTGTCAGTTACAACTTGCACAACATTTTGATGGCCCACTTCTTCAATAGCTTGACAAAGGATGTTAGCAATAAATAGACCATCCTTCACCTATCCTTCACTATGTTTATAGCAGCGGGAGATATTTTCTCCAAAATAAAATTAAATAATAAATCTCCAAGGCAAGTCGGCCTTTTTTTTTTCAAATAATATTATATTTTTCTAGGGCCGACCTAGAGAGGTCGCCTAGACTTGTATATAAGCAAGGTGAAGATCTCTCATTCTATCATCAATTCATTCTCATTTCAATTCGCATTTTCTAAGAAGAAGTTCGCACTTCAAGCAGCAGATTGCCATTTTGTAGCAGCCAATCAGATTTCAAGGGGAAGCATATTTATTTGTATCTTTGCACCAAGGAGAGGTGTTATTATTCATTGCATTAAATTCGGCCTTGTGTACGGCCTGAATTGTAAGCAGATTTCTGCTCTTATTCTTTCAATATATAAGAGATATATTTTGTTGGGTTTTTCTCCCTCGAGGAGGGTTTTCCCAGGGTAATTCGTTGTGTTCTTTGTTTAGTGTTGTATTTATGCTTATTTACATTTCCGGTCTAAAACTAACATGGTATCAGAGCCAAGTTTAAGCAAAGATCCAATCAGATTTGTTTAAGCAGTCAAGACATCTCTTTATCTAAGGCAATCTATCAAAGAATCAAAGATGGTGAACGGAGTCAAGGTTGAAGATAGGCTTGATGGAGCATCAAATTTCACCTCTTGGAAATTCAGAGTTCTTATTGCCTTAGAAGAAAATGATCTTCTAGATTTTGTGGAAAATGATGTGCACGAGCCATCCGACGATGCTGAGAAAATTCAATGGAAGAAAAATGGCACGAAGGTTAGAAAGATCACGATAGACTCCGTGAAGGATCATCTAGTTTCGATTATCTCCAAGATGAAGACAACCAAAGATATGTTTGAGGCTCTACAAGGATTGTATGAGATCAACAATACCAGCAGAGCCCTTGCTTTGAGACAATAGCTTCATCATATAAAAATGGCTAAAGGAGATTCAGTCATCTCCTTCTTCATGAAGATTTCTGATTTGAGAGATTAGCTATGCACTATTGGAGACTTAGTTGAAGATAGAGATCTGGTTGGCACTAAATGGTCTTCCTCAATCTTGTGAGCCCTTTATTCAAAGCATCAGTGGGAGATCTAAGTTTCCCAAGTTTGATCGTCTTCGAGCTGATTGCATTCAAGAAGAGTCCAAGTTCGCAGCAAGAGGAAATGGGCGAAATTCTCATAATGAAGAAAGTCATATCCTTGCTGCACATGCTTCCAGAAGAAAAGGAGAAGGGAAAAGAGGCAATTTCAAGAGGAATAGAGACAGAAAATCAGATTTTGTTCCAAAATCGAAGAAGGATCTCTCTCACATTCAATGTTTCAGGTGTGACAAGTATGGTCACTATGCTCGAGATTGCATATCAAAACCGAAGTAGCATGCTTCTATTGCAGATGTTGATGATGTGTCACCTCAAAAGGAATCTAGAGACGACTCAAAGGGATTCCTATTCATCTCCGCTCTTTCAAGCAATGTTCCAACCGACAGTGAAACTTGGTTGATTGATAGTGGTGCTTCACGACATATTACAGGATATCAAGAGCATCTTACAGACTTGGTAGAGAAAGAAACTAACTTGCAAGTGATAATTGGAGATGATGCTTGTTATTTCGTAAAGGGAGTTGGGGTCACTTCTTTCCAGCTAGATTCAGGTATCCCTCTTCATTTGAGTGATGTTTTGTTTGTACTAGGGATCAAAAGAAATCTTGTCTCCATTTCAGCTTTGGAGGACAAAGGATACAAGGTTGCCTTTTCTAAAGGGAAAGTTCTTGCTTGGCCTAAGAACTCTAGCATAAAATGAGCTGCGTAATTGGCATTTGACAGGAGAGCCTATACAAATTATCAATTCATCCAATTCAGGCTTTATTGCACGACTCTATCAGTTTGAGTGAGCTATGGCACAGGAGACTTGCTCACTTACACTTCAAAGCCCTTCCATCCATGGAGAATATGGTTACTGGTCTTCCTAAGCTTGGTTTGGAGCACAATGGCATTTACAGAGGATGTGCACTTGGTAAGAATATCAAGAGTCCCTTCCATAGTAGTGATAGTAGATCAAAGGGAATTTTACATCTTGTTCATTCTAATTTATGTGGACCAATGTCTGTGGCATCTTTAAGTGGATTTTGGTACTATGTGATTTTCATTGATGATTATTCTCGAAAGACTTGGATTTACTTCTTGAAATCTAAGGAGTCTGAAGAAGTACTTGATAGATTCAATGAATTCAAGGCTCAAGTTGAAAACATGTCAGGGAAAAGGATTAAAGTTCTGAGATCAAACAATGGAGGAGAATACACTTCTGGGGGTTTTCGTAATTTCTGCATTGAGGCAGGGATCAAGAGGGAGTTTTGGATCAAGAGGGAGTTTTGTATTCCGTACAACCCTCAGCAAAATGGAGTTGCCGAAAGAAAGAACAGATCCATAGTTGAGGCAGCCAAGGCTATGATTCATGATCAGGATCTACAGCCCTTCCTATGGGCAAAAGCTTCCAGAACCACTGTGTATGTTCAAAACAGAAGCCCTCATCGAATATTGGGAAACATGACTCCTGAAGAGGCCTTCATAGGTGTGAAACCTGAGGTTAGTCATTTAAGAATTTTTGGTTGTCCTGTTTACATTCATATACCCAAGGATAAAAGATCAAAGCTAGAACCTTCAGGCAAGAAGGGTATATTCGTGGGATACAATGAGTCTTCAAAAGCCTACAGAGTCTATATTCCAAGGCAGAAACAGATTGAGATCAGCAGGGATGTCTCCTTCGAAAGGAAGTAGCCTTCAAAAGATCTAAAGGGTCTTATATGGAAATAGACAGTGAAGAGCCGGAGGCTTCTCAAGATATGGACATATCTCTTGATCACACTCCTGACATTCAGAGGGAGTCCAATGAACCAGACGAGACTATTTATCCAGTTGATCATATAGAACCAACTGATGGGCCTAGAGACATTGTCATAGGTCGGAAGAGGCCTCTATGGGCTCGTCAAACTATGCAAGAGGCAGAAAAGTATACAGCTCCTCGAGGCACCTTTAGGGAAAGCAAGAGACCGCAAAAGTTTCCAGGTTATGTGGTATTGATGAGTCACATCATTGATTCTGAGCCTTCCAATTTTGAAGAGGCATCCTACCAACAGGTATGGAAAGATGCAATGACAGAAGAGTATCAGTCCATCATTAAGAATGATGTATGGGATATCGTTCTGAGACCTGAAGGGAAATCGGTAGTGTCTTCCAAATGGCTCTACAAAATCAAGCATGCAGCCGATGGCAGCATTGAGAAACACAAGGAGAGATTTGTGGCAAGAGGATTCTCTCAGAAGGAGGGAATAGATTATGAGGAGACATTTGCTCCTGTTGCTCGATACACTTCTATCAGGACAATTAATGCTATTGCATCCGCTAAAGGCTGGAAGTTACATCAAATGGACGTAAAGACTGCATTTCTTAATGGTGTGATTGAAGAAGTGTACATTGAGCAGCCAAATGGTTTTGTGATTCATGGGAAGGAGTCTCATGTATGCAGATTGAAGAAGGCATTGTACGGCCTTAAGCAAGCACCTCGTGCATGGTATGAAAGGATTGATAGATATTTGATGAGCTTGGGATTCTCCAAGAATGATGCAGATTCCAATCTTTACTTCAAGATAGTTGATGGTGAGGCTTTGATATTGGTTCTTTATGTTGATGATTTATTTCTTAATGGAGCAGAGTATCTCATTGTCAAATGCAAGAAAGAGTTAGCCTTCGAGTTTGAGATGAAGGATCTTGGTCTTATGCATTACTTCTTGGGACTGGAAGTGTGGCAAAGACCTGATGAGATTATTCTAAGTCAAGGAAAATACACTATAGACATCTTGAAGAGATTTGGGATGATGGACTGCAAGTCCATGTCTACACCTATGGAGACAAATTTGAATAAGTTGAGTGACTCAACCGCTGATTCAGATTTGGTAGATCCCACCATGTATAGACAATTGATTGGATCATTGATGTATCTAGTCAACACTAGACCAGACATTTGTTATGTAGTGAGTGCTCTCAGTCAATTCATGTGTGAGCCAAGACAAATACATCTAGTTGCAGCAAAGCATATTCTAAGATACTTGCGTTGCACTGTGGGATATGGCTTGAGATATACTTCCTGCGAAGATCTGAAGTTACAAGGCTATACTGATTTTGATTGGGCCGAGAGTGTAACTGATAGGAAGAGCACCTCTAGATGTTGCTTCATTTTAGGGTCTGCCATGATTTCTTGGTGTAGCAGGAAGCAGACTTCTGTGGCACTAAGCACTGCAGAGGCTGAATATATTGCAGCATGTGTGGCAGCTCAAGAAGCAGTGTGGCTTCAAAAGCTCCTTGCAAGATTGTTTGGTCAAACATTGGAGCCGACTGTGATTCATTGTGATAATCAAAGTTGTGTGAAGCTCTCAATAATTCTAGTGTTTCATGATAGGACAAAGCATGTGGAGATCAAGTATCATTACATCAGAGACATGGTACTGAGGAAAGCAATTCAACTCAAGTGCATTTGCACTGATGATCAGACGGCTGATATTCTCACCAAGCCTCTTTCCAAAGTGAAGTTTGCATATTTCCAAGACAAGCTTGGAGTAGTGGAGAATGTCACCCTTGCTAAGAGGGAGACTCAGCATCAGTGATCTTTGCTATAATGCATATTTATCTAAGACAGAGAAATATGAGGTGAAAGCCCTCGTACATCTCTGAGACGGAGATGTGGTTCTTTCCACACATGGGAGTAGCCATGGTGGACGTCATGTTGAGAGACTCCATGACGACATCACGTTGAGAGACTCCATGATGAACCCTTGTACTTGTGTTTCTCTCCACACATGGGAGTAGCCATGGTGGACGTCATGTTGAGAGACTCCATGACAACATCACATTGAGAGACTCCGTGATGAACACTTGTACATATGTTTCTTTCCACACATGGGAGTAGCCATGGTGGACGTCATATTGAGAGACTCCATGACGACATCACGTTGAGAGACTCTGTGATGAACTCTTGTACATCTCTAAGACTGAGATGTGATTTTCCACAAATGGGTGTAGCCATTGTGAGCGTCATGTCGAGAGACTCCATGACGAGGATATTTGGAAAAAATACCTCCCTAGCTAAGAGGGAGTGTTAATGTTTATAGCGGCGGGAGATATTTTGTCCAAAATAAAATAAAATAATAAATCTCCAAGGCAAGTCGGCCTTTTGTTTTTCAAATAATATTATATTTTTCTAGGGCCGACCTAGAGAGGAGGTCGCCTAGACTTGTATATAAGCAAGGTGAAGATCTCTCATTCTATCATCAATTCATTCTCATTTCAATTTGCATTTTCTAAGAAGAAGTTCGCACTTCAAGCAGCAGATCGCCATTTTGTAGCAACAGATCAGATTTCAAGGGGGGAAGCATATTTATTTGTATCTTTGCATCAAGGAGAGGTGTTATTATTCATTGCATTAAATTCGGCCTTATGTAGGGCCTGAATTGTAAGCAGATTTATGCTCTTATTCTTTCAATATATAAGAGATATATTTTGCTGGGTTTTTCTCCCTCGAGGAGGGGGGTTTTCCCAAGGTAATTCGTTGTGTTCTTTGATTAGTGTGTTGTATTTCTGCTTATTTACATTTCTGGTCTAAAACTAACATTCACAATCCACTGCTCTCAAAAACATTGCCCCTTTAGGGGACATGGCAATAACATTGATCAATGGGCGATTTTTTGCATCTTTCCATCCATCAGAAACGATGGTCACCCCTGTTTCAATCCACGAGTCCCTTATGGGCTTTAAAGATTCCGCTACATGTTTCACCTCTTTATCTAATAAGGTGCAACGCACCTTCTCAAAACCTAGGCCCTTATACCCCTTTGGAGCCTCATTAATAGATTTCACCATTTTTTGCCAATATGGTGAACGAACAACGTTGAATGCCAATCCATTGGCATAGACACATCTTGCTATGTCTTGATCAGCAATCTCTCTTGCCTCATTCTGAAATGAAGTTTCCAACGGTCCCTTAGATCTTTTATTTGTAGAGGGCACGGTTTGCTCTTGAGGAATGGACATAAATGGATGGCTATCTATAGGTGGAAACTGAGAAAGCGATGTAGGGGGCTTCATCACTCGAGATTGAAATATTTCGAGCCAATTTTTTTCGTTTTTTCAAATTACAAATTACAACCAATGCACCCGTTAAGGTTAGAAGCTAAACCAAAATGATGCTGAAGCAACTCTAACCAGAATGTACACCAGGATCCCGATGTGGGCAAGGTGTGAGCATTGGTCAGAGGATCTTAATCAAAATGCTTATGCAAGAACTCTAACCAAGAATGGCGCCGATGATGGCGAGCATATGGTCAGAGGGTCTTCTACACTAAGTACTGAAAAGGGAACTCGACACCAAGTATGTGCTACCCAATCCAGTATGGAGTTGAGGCGACCATATGGTGGAGTATTACAATTACAATGCTTGAAAGAAATAAATGTAATGCTGAAAGTACTCAACACCCAGAATGTGCTTTCTAACCCTGAGTGGGAAAGTAGCTACCATAGGGCGGAGATAAAGTAAATACACTAGCAAATACTGAAAGTAGAGTGAGCATTACAAATTGATAGAACAAGATTATAACTGCTGTCAGTACTACTGCCAGCTTACAATATGTTAGACAATGCCTTGCTTTCAATACAAATCGGGAAGTAAATAGAGCTGCAACAATATTTATTGAATTCCGTTCAATGAATAATGAAGATTAAATCAGAAACTGCAATATTAAGGCCAACCTGATAATCTGATTTTTGACAGTCCGGATCTTCATGTGCACGAACAGCAGCCCTGTACTTCACAAATCCACTCACAACTTGCTCAAAACTTAACCAAATTCCTCCAAACGAAATGCAATATGAACCTAATAGGATGGCGACTAAGACAGGACACTGAAAGCTGATCAAAGATCTCTATTTAATTTTTGCACGAAAACCAAGACAAAACAGAATAGTACGGCCCAGCAAGAGGGCAATTTTACTTTAAAAATTGAAGGCAGATCTAAATAATCTGAAACTCTAGAAACTAGTTCGCCCTTCACAGACAGTTGGATTTAGACAATACCCAGAAGAATAATTTTTGTATTTTCTGACATATGAATGAAAAAGACAATCTGCTGTAATAAATGATGAAATTCTAGAAATCCTCAAATATGCATAAGCTGAACTAAATAGCCACAAGCTGATTACAATGCTGTCAGAACCCTGGTGGTTCTCAAATTGAAACCCTAACCGATATTTTTGTGTTTTTTGCAATTTTCTGTTTTTTGTGATTTTGAGGGTTTTTGACAATATGCTGAAAGCTGCGATTTAACTAAATAATGCTTGGAAAATTCAAATAAAATTCTAGAACATCAAATACGCTAAGAACTTGATCAATAAAGGTAGGCGCTTCACTATATTTCTTTTCCAGATGGTTTACAAGTGTAAAGAACAACAAATAAATGAAATACAGATTTATTATGATAAAAACCTGACTTCCTTGCAGCCGCCTTGGGAATTGTGCAATAGTACAGCCAACTCCAAATACTCAGTATCCAGACTCAGAAACAGAGGAATATCTTCTATAACCTTAGGCGCCCCTTCTGCCAAAAGACTGGTGATCAAAACTTGAAGGATTTTCTCTGATGAAAATGTACGGCCCTTGCTGGTACGGCCTGACAGCAGCAATAATAAATGAAGTACGGCCCTTGGGAAATGTGCCAAGTCTCAAAAGAATGATCTCTGAAAAAGACGTCTCTACTGCCAGATGAAGTTCTCTGTGAATCTCTGCTAAAATCAATAGATAAGCTCAGTCTGTGACCTCTGTATGAAATCACCAAGTGCAAGCTTCAGCTGGTATTGCACAGCCTCAGTCTGCCTGATCTCTGAAGAGTTTCCGTTCTTCAGAAACGATCGTCTGCCAGAAACCCTAGGGTTTGCAAACTCCCTCAGAGCACGACAAAATTGAATAATAATCAAGATAGTTCGAGTTTTTTGCAATAATGAACCTAAAGTCACATTATTAATAGGATTGAAAGTGTATAAAAGAAAATTAACTTCTATTATTAATTTTTGCATGCTCTAAACCGAAGACAAAACAGAATAGTACGGCCCAGCAAGAGGGCGATTTTACTTTAAAAATTGAAGGAGATCTAAAAAATCTGAAACTCTAGAAACTAGTTCGCCCTTCACAGACAGTTGGATTTAGACAATACCCAGAAAATAATTTTTGTATTTTCTGACATATGAATGAAAAAGACATCTACTGTAATAAATGAGAAAGATAGAAATCCTCAAAATGCATAAGCTGAACTAAATAGGATGGGGACATGACAAATGCTCAAATCCCAATGCAACTCACAATCTACACTAATTCACCACTAGTCGCTATCTTTCAAGCGAGAAGCAATGCCTAGCTAGGAGGCTTACATTCCTCGAAGCAATCCCAGAGCCAAACCGGCAGCATAACATTCCTGTAGACAAAAGATGTGAAATGAGGCTCAAGATCTTCCTTTTATAAATTCCTGTTGACTTCTCAAAACCCTAAAATCCACTTCAAGGTCAAAACCCTAATCCTTTCTCAAAGATGGCGTCCTTTTTCTTCAAAGCTCAATATTGACATTTTAAATAAATTCCATACTTTGATAAATGCGCCCACTTTAAGCTTGCTTTGACTTTGGTAAATAATAAAATAATCTTTAATGAAGGCACCACCCTCAAAAGACCACTTTTCAAAACAACCTGAAGTCAATAGACTAGGCCAAGGGGTCAACGTTAAAATATAATATTAAAACGAGACTTTTTAATTAAATGACTCAACTTATCTCTCCAAATGTGCCCTGAAGCCATTAATGAGCAAGTCAACTGACCAAACTGAAGTAGGAAGTCAACCATGCTGAACCCAACTAAAAAACTGCCAAAAATAGAATTTACTAAAAATAGTAAATTCCAGAAAATGCTCAGAATGCCGAAATGAACATACCACTGCGAAGCTCTCTGAAAACCCAGAAAGAATCCGCCATTGAATCCACCAGCTCCGAGCAAGGACATCCTTAAAAATAGGAAACCCTAATTTTACCTTCCGACTAGCCTTCGGGTTTCCAGAAAAAGGCCAACGGTCACTGGAAAGATCAGGTTTGAGAAGGGGACATTACAGAGATCCTTTCTTTAACAAAGGATGACTTGTTTTAAGAGTGATTGCTTTTTGGTCTGCTTTTTCTTGCTCAGCAATATATCCCAACACTATATCATCTGGAATGCCTTGTTTATCTTCACTTGGGCAAGCTTTGATGCCTAGTCCAAGGGTCCTACACAAATGCCCTTTCACTCGACTGTATGAGCTTGTATATCTAACATGGCAATGACTACAAATCCAGACATATGCTCCACCACTTGGAAGTTGTTGAACCATTTCAACATATTTCCAAAGGGGAGAGTTTGGGTCTGTTTTGAAACAAGATTGGTTTGAGCCTGAGGAGGTAGAATCGGTTGCCCTTGTAATACCTAAGGCACAACACATTGAAATTTTGGTACTGAAACTAAAAGACTTAATTAATTTCAAAAAACTGCAAAAATTGAACATGTGTTATAGACACTTAGAAGAATGAAAACAAAACAAAAGAGTTCATTTGTTAAAAAAAAATGTAAAAAATCTTCAAAAACCTACCTCTTTTGAAGAAATCTTGCTCTACAATCTTCTTGGCAACGAACGGACACTTGCAAGTGCTTAGGAATAGCACAACAACCAACTTCAAACAATCAACGATCAACCTTCAAGTCTATTCAAACTTGTGCAAGCAAGAGAGAAAGTTCAGCAATGGAGGCAAAAAAACTTGTTTTTCATTTACAAATTGTCAAATGAGTATGTCTTTACCTATTTGATGTGTTAAGAGGCAAATATTAGGGTTAGAGGGAATATTTTAGTCTTTAGAAGTCAACAAAAAGTCAAAAATAATTAAAAAATGCAAAAAACATTGGAAAAAGCGCAGCCTAGGTGTGAAAGTTCCTAGGTTCTGCCCAAGTTCAAACCTGGTCCGTTGAGATTGAACCCACAATCAGCATTTCGAACCCTGACCAAACCCACAATGCAATTTCCGAACCCTGATCGAACCAGTATCCGACCGAACCAGGATTTCGAACCCATGTTGTTTCGAACCCAAACTAGGAGGCAAAAGGCAGTGAACTGGTAACTTAGATAAGATCGAAGACAAGTGCTCAAACAAATCCTAATAAGAATTTGATTAAGTGTTGATGATCATCTAAATGAAAACATTTGCTCATTTATATCCTTCACAAACAGAACAGGTCGGCAACTATGTACAACCAAAAACAAACCACTGGGAACAATACAACACTTGTTGGGAAGTTAGGAGGGGGACAGAAACATAGGAATAAATATCGAGGATTGAGGGTAGGCCATATAGTTTGAGGCATCGAGGGATGAGCTACAAGCATGATAGGAAGGGGAGGACCGACAAATACAACGACAAGGCTAGTGACAAACAAAACGCATGAAAGGATGGAGAAATCCAAAACTATGACAGGTAGAAGAGAAGAGCGGAGTTGGAAGAAAAGGCATACTCAGGAAGGGAAAACACAAGTACAGACCTAGTATGTACAATCTTAGATTGATCGGAAATAGGACGTGACAGTTTGGAGTCTCCGTTAAGAGATCTAGTTGACAAATTTACCTTTCTTGTTATGTTGGGTTATATGGTTTATGTTGTGTCCCTTAATCCTCTAAAGTTGTCCCTCTTAGGTCTCAAACACATATTCACAATCTAAAATGGCAAAGTTTCAAAGAGCAGCTCCAACTCAGAGTGGTATCAAAATAGTGAACCGAGTATCATTAGAAGGATGTCCCTCTTGTTGAGCCAACAGAGAATGAAATAACAAGAAAAGAAGTCCCTCATATCAAAGTTACAAAAGAACCTTTATCAAGTGTAGCTGTTTCATATAAATCTCCTGCTCTTAAGGCAAAAAATGTTTATAAGAAATCAGTCCTAAAGCCAAGTCTTTTGAAGAATATAATTTATAAATCTACTTTTATACAGTTTATAATTCCTAGGACCAAACTTATAGAATTGAATCTAGAGTATAATCCTTCTAAAACATTTCAGACTAAGTTGCTTCCTATCTTCCCTAAGTGTGAAATTGATTATATTAGAGTCATAAAGATGTAAATTATGTAAGCTTTCATGCTATAATTGTATATTTAGGATCCTACATTCCTAAAAATATTAGACCTATCTCTTACCTGTCTATCTGTGATAGGCAGCAAGTCAATTATGAACATGCCTGTGAGATGTCTCCTTATGAAGGCTAAATGAAAATGCAGCCTATTTTGTCTATTATCCTATCTGACAATACCAGCTAGAGACAAAGGTTGCCAAGAAGTTAAGCATGGATCCTTTGACTATTAGTGCATCTTTTCGCCTATTTATGGTTTAAACATGTTCTGTCCTTTTAAATATGCCACAGTCCATGTCCAGGTTTTGTATAGTATGACTAATACCAATCACCCTAAAATCCTGGAAACACATCCATATGCTCAGAGGCTTAAAGGAGAAGTTCAGTTGCTTTAAGGGTATATAAACACTATATATATTCCATGAGTAGAAAATAGACTGGATGAATCACGTAGCTCCCATAATGAGAATATAGTCTAAGCCTGTGCAGAAGATTGAAGGATCTTCTATTCATATTTTACCTAGGAGTCTATCGCTGGAAACTTGTCCAGTTGGTGTAGTAATCAGAAATTCAAAGGTGTAGGTTTCAGTTTCAGGGTTATCCACTTCTACATCAGCTCTGCTAGCGCTCCTTCTGCCCATGGAATTCAAAAAACAATGAATGGAAACAGGCAAGGCTGGTATTGTACACTTCTACAGTATGCTCTGCCAATGCTTCTTCTGCCCATGGAGTCCAGAAAACAATGAATAGAAACAGGCAAGGCTGGTATTGTACACTTCTACATCATGCTCCACCAGTGCTTCTTCTGCCCATGGAGTCCAAAAAACAATGAATGGAGACAGGCAAGGCTGATATTGTCCTTTTTGAGTCTTCACTCCCCCTTCTTAGCTTTTAAGTTGCTAGAGAATCAATAGGACTCGTAGGACTCAATGGCTTTCTTAATAGATGAGTTGTGGTACAGGGAACCTCAGCACTAGGGACTTCACTTGCTTCTTCTTCTTGAAATGAAGAACAAGTCTTAATAGTGTTGTTAGAACCATCTTGTCTCAATTTAGTTTTTTTTTCAGATGTACCCTCTTCAGCTAGAGATAACTGCACTCTCTTTGTAGCAAATTTGTGATTTCTTTAGCAGCTTCAGCAATGTGCTCTTTTGTATTTTCAATTGCAGCCTGAGAAGAAATTTTTCTTTGATTAGTCAAGAGGAGAATTTATGACTAATATAATAATTCACAAGTCTTTTCAGAATGAAACAATTGTTGAGTGCTTGCAGAGATACTAATCTGAAACTCTAGAATAATGTTACTACTTTCTTATGGCTCTAAGATTAGTCCTTCTAACTTCAGCACTGGCAGTTCTTCTTTGGCAACTATCCAACAAATTCTTCAACTGTTTGGATTGTTGCGAAACAAGTATAACCTCTTGGAGTGTAGTGCACCTATTTTGGAACATTGTTGTTATGGGTAGCATGTGGATCTTGTGCAGCATATTGCTCAAAAAAAATAGTCATCTTGCATAGCAGGGTGAATCTGGACAGTTCAGCAACTATATTCCATGGCAAAATTGTCTTGCATGGCAAGTTAGCCTCTTGCATAACAAAGTTGTTGGCTTGCACAACAAGGTTTTATCTTGCACAGCAAAGGAATCATTTTGTGCAGCAAAACAACTTCCATAACTGACTTTCTGGTTTTGCACAACAGCTGTATCTCCTCATTTAACCTTAGAAGCACACAAATGAAACTGTGCAAGACATCTTAATCATATCGAATCCAAATCATTAGTCCATTTTACCATTTCCTACTCAAAAAGTAATCAATGTATCTACAATAATCATAATATAAAACAGAAATCACTGCAGGGTTATGTTTAAACTTTATATGAAATGCATTAAAATGAGTTGATTAGGTGGGTTTTCAAGATACAAATACATATTTATGGACAGGAAAAAGATATACAGTGTATACATTTTCAGGGTTCATCAATCTCTCTGCTGTCCAATTTACACCTGATTTTCTGAAATTATAATGCTTAACCTTGAAGATTCTAGTCTCCCACCTGAATATCATCATTTATCTTGCATCAAATAAATGTAAATAAGTTAAAAGTCTGACCACTTTCATAATCAAGCAGTCAGCATAAGTCCCTAGTGCAGAATTCGAAGCAGACAAGGATAGAAGTACAGTTTGACAATCAAGTGATTTATTCTACTTTGTTAGCTAGATCTGGTTTTATTGGAGACTTTTCAGCAGCATTGAATTCCAACAAGATGGTTGTTTTGACACTAATATTGACTGCACCGACCAAGTTGGGGAAGAGATCTTTTTGCTTTCAACAGTCAAGTGAATTTTCACCAAAATTTGGAGCATTGACCTGTGGTAATAGTATTGACATTTTGCGGCCACAAGATGGACTAGAGGACAATAGCAGATTTCAGCTTTGACAATGGCATTTGGCTGATCAGTCAAGTTTGTTAAAATATATCAGAATCAATACCTACTTATTTTGACTAAATAATTAGTTTAATGCAATTTGCCAAAATCTAACTTGGAAAATTGATTTGATTAACTAATAATTAAATTTGTGTGTAAAGGTTGATAAATGTGATCTATGATAAGAAGTGTATCCCATAAAATGATCACATGGTGACTTATGAATTTTATGGCTAACAATTGTCTGCATTAGAGATAACTTTGGGATTTTGTGCCAAATAAGCCCCTGTTGGGTGATTGAATAGCAGTCTCATAAGGGATAGTAATTAAGCTAAATGAATTATAGTCGTGATGAAATTAAATAAATGAAATCTAAGGGATTTTTTTTTTTTGAAATCTTCTATGCTTTATCATTTTCAGCCAGGAAATGAAGATGCTGTTTGGAATTCCAAGTTAATGATGACTTACAGCAATGTTTATTCATTTGATGGCTTACAGGAATGAATGCTAAGGGACACCATTCACAAGGATGCCATTCAGCGATGGTATCCACTAATGCCAAACCCATCATATTTTGATTACTAACATGTGTGAGGTGAGTCAATATGTATTCTAGACATAGGCCGTTTATCTTCTTGTTTGGTGCAGGCATTGATGGGACAGTCTGTATCAATGCTCTTCGAGGAAAACTGGGTGTTGCAGAATGATATTTCTCATGAAACTGAATTCATCACACAACTATTATCTTAGAAATTTGATTGGTTCATTTAATTTGGTTATCTTACATGTCCAGAATATCCTGTATATGCTTTCTAGCATTGATATCAATCCTTGACCATGATGGAGGGATGAGATAAACATCAACTAATTGTGCATTGGCAAGGGCACAGTTAGCGAGGTATCAAGGATGGAATCTATTGCATATTGCAGCTACAAATGTACCATGTATATAACAGAAATGGCATATAGACAGATCTATGAATCTATCCTAATACTATTGCATATCTGTACTACAGACTGTCAACCCCAAAAAATGAAGTATGATTGCAGGAAGAAGCATTAGATATGATCAAAGAGGTGAAAAAGATGTGCATCAAAAAAGTATGCCAGAATCAACTCTTTAAACATTGTCATGGCTAAAAGGTAAGAGGCTATACCTCCCAATTTCATAATTCCTACATTGAAAGCCCTCAGTTTGGGGCCACTGAAATTTTCTAAAGCGCTCTCAAGGTGTAATACATGTCTTGATATATTTATATTCTAGTATCTTCTTGTTAAAATAGAATTTTGGGGAAGATACAGCTATTACACTTTCTCAAACTGGTGTCCACAACATTTGAAATAAGTAGCACAAGACTACTTTTGAAGAATAATCATGGAGTTATAAAATGCATAGTTTGTAAATTTAAGATTCTGTCCTACTATGTTCAACAATCAAAAGGAAGGAAAATAACATCGAATCACTACAAAGGGTGTAAAACCAAAAAAAAAATCTCAAAAGTATTGACTGAATCAAATATTACCTTTCTTCTTTCGGCTGTCAGCTGTGGAATATTTAATCGAATTATATTTCCATCACTGCTTGGAGTTAAACCAAGATTAGACTTGCTAATGGCTTTTTCAATAGGCTTTACGCTGCAAAAAATAAACCCTGTTAACCTAAATAGGGAAATGTCAACATGGTCAAATGCAATAATGAAAAATAAGCATTGCTTTGCTTACCTGGACTTATCAAATGGCTGAATCAGAAGAGAATTTCCTTCTGCCACACTAACTTGTGCGAGACTCTTGAGGTTGACAGGGCTTCCATAGTACTCGACCTATCAAGATTATAAGTATTAGAATAACTGAAGTATATAATCTAGTATACCCCATAGCCATCCAGATTTAATACAGTGCCATCTATTAAAGTAATATTGTTATATTTAATGGTCATCTTAGTCATTTAGTTTACTTTCAGTTAACTTAGTTTGCTTTCACTTTGTTTTAGCAACTTCTTTTATTTCTTTAGTTGTCGATTGTTTCTTTTTAGAAACATTGTTTATAATTTATTATATAAGGAGTATTCCTCTCCTTAGTTTAATACGATAATCAATTACCATTTCATGGTATCAAAGCAAAGGTGATTTTTTGGCGAATTTTTGTGATAAAATTCGCAGTTTTTTTACCTAAATTGGAAAAGATTTTTAGAAGTTTTTGTTCGATTTTTTAATAAAAATCATGGGTTTCTTTGCTGAAAAAAATTGTGCTAGGGTTTCTGCATCTCATGGGTTTGTATCTCTGCAAAACACAAAGGACTTTTTTTGTGAAAAATCACATCTGGGCGCACACAACTTGTCTTCCTCTGTCTGGGCAATTTCGAGGATTTCTTTGAGCAAAAATCTTGCTGTTTTTCCTTCCTGCAAATCATGTCTGAGTTCCGCGTGATTTCTGGCACGAGTTTGGAAAATCGCAGGCAATCTTTTGCAGGCTTCTGGACGTGTTTTCTCCACAATTTTTGCAGGCTTTTGAGGGTTTCTGCACCATTTTTCTTGATTGTGTTTGCCCGCGACCTCCTGTTTCAAGGCATTGTGTGACCTGCTGCAAATAAAAACCCTCTTTTCTGTGCACGTTTTTGATAAATTTGTGGCTGCAATGCCTAGTTTTTTTAATTTCAGCCAAGGTCTTTCAAAAAAAAAGAGTTTTTTGTGCTGTATTTTTTTGACGAATTTTTTTGAAAATCATTCCCTCTTTCCAACACCTAGGGTTTCAAACCCGTGTTAAAAAAAGTGCAGATTTTTTCTTGATTTTTAGACAAAATCATGTGATTTCCAGCCTTTGATTCTTTACGATTTTTTAAATCATGGGATTTGTGCCAACTAATTGCCTCGAGATTCGTGCCAATTTATCACCTAGGGTTTGACTGGAAAATCAAAGTTTTTGCGGTCCAACTTTTTACCTCATTTTTTGTGCCTTTGGAAAATGTGAGGGATGGTGTCGTTGACCAACATCATGTTGGAAGTAGCTAGAGGTTCAATGGTAAAAACTACAATACCTGGAAACAGAGGATGCTCACCATTTTCGAGTACCAGTGTCTAGATTTGGTTGTTTTGGGTACAAAAACACATCCCACAGTTGTGAGAAAGGACCAAGATAAATATGATGGAAGTAATTGAGAGGCGGTTATGCTTCTCATGTTGTCCATCACCAATGAGATGGTTCCAGAAATACCATCTAGCAAGACTACTACAAAGATCTGGAAACACTTGAAGGATCTACATGAAATCTCAGACAAGGGCAGAGTGTTCTTCCTTAAAAATATGTTGTTCTCCATTATGATGGATGGCAAGATGTCTTTGCAAGATCATCTCATGAAGATCAAAGACATTCGCGATCAACTGGAGGCTATTGGTCGCAAGATGGAAGAAGAGGATATGGTGGTTATCACGTTGAAAAGATTACCACAATCCTACGAGCACTTCATCGAAACTCTCAACATTACCTCCACCAATGTTGACCTAAAGTTCGATGACCTGTGCAACAAGCTCTTGTGGCAGGACAAGTGGAAGAAGCACTTTGGGAGCAGCAACGACACACCCAATGTGGAATAGGCGCTTACTGCCAAAGACAAACGCAAAGGCAAGTCCTCTTAGCAAAAAGGACAAGGAAAATCTGAAAATAGCTCCAAGAAGAATATCACATGCCATTACTATGGTAAGATTGGTCATATAAAGAAACACTGTAGGAAGCAGTTGACTGATTAGAAATCCAACCAGGGAGGGTCTCAGCAAAAGGCCCATGATGCAGAGCATTATGAGCAGAAGGAGTTAGCCTTTTATGCATTCATGGCCAAAAGACCAGCAAGTCATGTCAAATCCTCTACGCGGTATATCGATTATGGAGCATCTCGACATTTTACACATAGGACAGATTGGTTCACAAAGTATAAGGCTTGCTACGATTCCGTCATCTTTGGAGGTGGTGAAGAGTATATAGTTGTCGGCAAAGGCAATGTTCAGATTACATCTGGTGGGAGAAATCTCATATTTCTCAATGTATACTATGTTCTAGGCATGGAGCTCAATTTGCTCTCTGTGAGTCAAATTATGCGACACTGTCCGAAGTTGGACATCATCTTCAGTTCACATAAGTATCGCATTGTTGATAAGGAGTCCAAGAAAACTGTTGTAGTTGGGCTCAAAGATCATGGTTTGTATCGGATGGTTGATATTGGAGAGTCTCAAGAGCATACAATGGCGACAAAGAGTTCATCCATCAGCACTCTTTGGCATCAATGGTATGGGCATCTCAACATAACCTACCTCTCTCAGCTGGCTCGAGAGAATTTGGTAGAAGGCTTACCTAAGATTCAGCAGTAGACACATGGTGTATACGGAGCTTGCCAAGTAGGGAAGCATCATTGAACTCCATTTTCAGATGAACGAGCTTGGAGAGCATAAAAGGTTGTTCAGTTGGTTCATGCAAATGTTTGTGGACCAATGAATACTGCATCGGTCACTGGAGCCAAGCATTTTTTGTTATTTGTTGATGATTGCAGTAGGAAAATGTGGGTGTTTTTCCTCAAAGAAAAATCAGAAGTGTTTAATGAATTCCAGAAGTTTAAAGCATTAGTTGAAAAAGAGTCGGGATGTCCAATCATCACTCTTAGGTCAGATAATGGGGGTGAGTTTTGTTCCAACCAATTCACCTACTTCTATGCTAAACACAGTATCAAGCGTCAGCTTACCACACCCTATACCCCTCAGCAGAACAGAGTTGTTGAGTGGCAAAACCGTACTATTACAGAAATGGCCCGTTGTATGCTGGAGAACAAAAATGTTCCAAAGAAATTTTGGGCTAAAGCAGTGTATACTGTTGTATACCTTCTTAATAGGTCTCCCACACAGCCCATCAAGAAGATGACCCCAAAGGAAGCATGGTCTGGGAGGAAGCCAAGAATCAGCCATCTCAAGATTTTTTGTTCTACTGCATGTGTTTGGGTTCAGATGCAAAGAGGACCAAGCTGGATTCCAAAAGCCAAAAGTTGATGCTTATAGGATATAGTGACAATCATAAGGCCTATCGGTTGATTGATGTGGCCACTTACCGTCTAACATTTAGCAAGGATGTTTTTCATGAAGGTGGGCCCTTCAGCTCTCTTCTCCCATCAAGAGTCCTGAGGATCAGCCTCAAAAGACTAAGGATTTGAGTGTTAGGCTTCCATTAGCTCCACTTGAAGGGAAGGATTCTGATGATTCTGAACTTGTAGAATCTCCACGACATGACCCTATCCCAGCAGATTTCCCTCAAGACAACCTGGATCAGCATCCAGATGATTTCATTCCAGGCAGCCCAAGTCATGATGACCATCCTGATTTGGAAGAAGATGCATCTACTCTCCGGCCTAAGTGGTGGGAGAAGCTCATTGGTGATGTTCGCGATGATGAACTTGTTGAGGGTAGATCTTCTAGAGGCAAGAGCAAACAGAATACAGTGAATTTTGCTCTTATGGCTAACATTCAAAGTGTTTATGAGCCCCAAGACTATTCAGAGGCGAAAGGTAAATCTAAATGGGAAAAGGCTATGGAAACTGAACATCATAGTCTTTTGAAGAACAATACTTGGGTTTTGTCAGATCTTCCACCAAGGAAGAAACCCATTGGCTGCAAATGGGTCTACAAAGTGAAAAACAAGACTGATGGAACACTTGATAAATACAAGGCTCGGTTGGTGGCTAAGGGGTTCTCGCAGAGAGAGGGTATTGACGATGAGGAGACCTTTGCACCTACAACAAAGATGAGCACCATCTGACTTGTCCTAGCCATTACAGCATAGTTTGGTTGGAAAGTCCATCAAATGGACGTGAAAAGTGCCTTCCTCAATGGAAATTTAGAGGAAGAGGTCTACATGTCGCAACCTCCTAGTTTCAAGGTTGTAGGTAAAGAGCACCAAGTATGCCAGTTGTTGAAGGCTCTTTATGGCCTAAAGTAGGCTCCTGGGCATGGTACCTGAAGATTGACAAATACTTGGTTGCACAAGGGTTTCTGAGGAGTCCCTCAGATGCCAATTTGTATGTCAAGAGCACTGGTAGTGATATCATTCTTCTTGTCATCTATGTGGATGATATCATCATTACTGGCAATGGGTTACATTTGCTTGAGCAAATCAAGTTGAATTTGTGTCAGGCGATTGATATGTCAAATTTGGGTCTTCTACACTATTGTCTTGGTGTAGAAGTTTGGCAAACAGGTGGCAGTATTTTCATCTCTCAGTCTAAATATGCCAAGAGTTTGCTGGAGAAGTTCAGGATGACGGATTGCAAAATCTCATCCACACCCATGGAGAAAGGGCTGAAACTTTCAGCTAAATCAGACTCACCGGTGATTAATGAGTCAGCATTCAAGCAACTAGTTGGCAGCCTCATCTATCTTATAGCCACTAGACCTGATCTCAGTTATGCTGTGAGTTACATCTCTTGTTCCATGACTGCCCCTAAGGCTGAACATTGGGTTGCAGCAAAGCGGCTGCTGAGATATGTGAAAGGGACATCCAACTTTGGCATTTTGTATAGCAAAAGCAAAGATCTGAGGCTGGTTGGTTTTACAGATTCAAATTGGGCAGGTTTTGTTGATGATAGGAAGTCTACTTCTAGATATGTTTTCAGCCTTGGTATGGGTGCAGTCACACGGACCAATAAGAAGCAGCAGGCAGTAGCTCTTTCCTCGACAGAACTAGAGTATCAAGGAACAATTAAGGCAGCAAGTGAGGCAATTTGGCTTTGGAGGATGCTTTCTGACATGAAAATGTCTCGAGCAGGGCCTTCACCCTTGTTTTGTGACAACCAAGGGGTACTAAAGCTTACCAAAAATCTAGTCTTCCACAAGCGCACAAAACATATTGAGCTTCATTGTCACTTCATCTAATAGCTTTTTGAAGATGGATCAGTAATGTTGCAGTATATGCCAACTGAGGATCAAACTACAGACATTCTTACCAAGTCCCAAAGTCCAGAAAAATTTGTAAAATTTAAGGGTAAACTTGGTGTAGTTAGTAGAATGACCATTAAGGGAGGGTATTAAAGTAATATTGTTATATTTAATGCTCATCTTAGTCATTTAGTTTACTTTCAGTTATCTTAGTTTGCTTTCAGTTGGTTTTAGCAACTTCTTTTATTTCTTTAGTTGTCGATTGCTTCTTTTTAGAAACATCATTTGTAATTTATTATATAAGGAGTATTCCTCTCCTTGGTTTAATGCAATAATCAATTACCATATGATCATCAACAATGTCAACAATGAAAATTGCGAATTGTGAACTGTGAATGCAAAAATATTAACATACCTGGTTTAACCTAAAGAAAACAAAAAGCATTACTACTTTTAGAAGAAATTAAGCATTCCCCCTAACATGTGAATGATATAATGGTAACATAACAATCTATTTTAAAGTAACATACCAAAATTTGGAATGAAATGAAAACAAACTCATCAACTAATTTTCACAATTTAAGATGCATTAAACTGCAAAAATATCTCACATTATAGAGACAAAAATAAAAAAATTTAAAGTCATGTAATAGGCACAGATATGATACAAAGTTAGTCTTAACTCTTCTTTATAAGTGAGCTTGAAAATGACAATTTGCTAATATTTATACAATTTAGTTTAGCCAAAGATGAATCTTGTCATATTTCTGGCCTCAATCATTGGCTACTTCCAAAGGTTATTCCAAATCATACAAAAAAAACTATGCACAAATAAGTAAATTTTCCTTATGGTTAAGAGATTTTTGCATGATTTTGTTATTCAGCAAAGTCCCACCTTAATTTGATCTACTTCTATATGATGTCCCCGTTTTTAAGCAAAGTGACTTTGGAAAAATAATTAATTAAATATTTAAATAAGTCATTATTTTGCTCTTTCAAGGCTTATTAATTATTTAATTAATTAATTATATTGATTGATGTTATATTATGAATAAAGATTTTAATAATTCAGTTGGAAAACTGAAAGTTGGTGAATAAAAGGAGATTGAGGCAGATAGAATGGATATCACGGAAAGATTGAATATTGATTGGTTTTCGAAGTTGGAGAGCCTGAGAATGAAAACTCTCAGAGTTTGAGGACCATGTCTGGACGGAAACCCATTTGTGGTCATTTTAAATAATAAATAAATTTTATCTTGCATAGTCTCAATGTATCAGAGACAAGGCGGATTGCTCACAATTATCTCATCGATATTGTTGGTCTCTCTGATATTGGTGCAATTCCTTGTTCAGAATTGGCGTTCCAGTAACATAGCAGAAGATGGTCGGAATTCTTGCTATTAAGTTTGGAGTTGGCGGTGCAAATTAATATAAGGCATATTGTGGTTTTCACGTATCTGCGGTATAACTCCAAATGTCTCTGTTGATAGTATCGGCTATGGTGATATTCATTCCAGCGGGTATTGCTCTGTTCTGTGCTGATCGGGAGGGGCCAATCATTGACGCCATTGCTAATTGATTATATCACCGAGTATATCTTTTCATTGCATCCTCTTTATATTGCCAAGAATATACACTATTTTGTTGCCGTATTGTGTGCGGGTGAAGGGATGATGCCGTTATTTCCCAACGCGGAAGTTCACTAATGTCGTCTTTTGGTGTTACCGGAGACACTCATATTGCATACGTCTTTGGAGTTCTTCAAATGAAGTCCGGCATTTGTAAATTATGCGTAAACTGGCAAAGATCGGAATTTCATGATAACTGTTAATGATCAAGACTGGCGATAGGAGAAGATTTCCCAAAATATGTATCCTTGTCGGAGTCTTAATTACTCTCGATACTATTTCAAGGTAACTGACATCTTCAGAGAGTCGATATAAGGCCGCTTCTCATTCTGCCAATAGTGGTATGTTATTGCTCAATAGAGATCACGGCTCGTATCAGTTGCCTCATCAAATATTAACAGATGTCTCATCAAATATTATGGTGTTGAGTAGCGGGATTCATTTATACTACAGTAGCGTATTCCTCTCATGTCTTTGTCGGGCCCCTTGATTGCATAATACTGACAACTTCAAAAAAGACAAATGGGAACTGTGTGATTGGTGACGTGTACTACAGAAGGGATAAATATCTGAGTGCCCAGTCATCCTGGAAGGTGCCACCGAGGACTGGTTATCTGTGAGTCCAAATTGCAGCGACTATTATGTAACAAGGTGCCATTTAATTCTTCTAAATTCTTGAAATTAGTGCATTGTTTTGCAAAGCATTTCCGAATAGACATTTCAACATAGTTCAGATATATGAGTTGTTGATTAAATCTCACATTTAAATATTACTACTATCAATATATACTGTTCTGTACTGCTCATTTTTTATAAGATAGTACATTGGCTGTTACAATGGTTCATCTATATAGAAAAGTAGACCATACAGAGCTTTGCAGCATATATGTATCTTGCTTGAATAATGGAAAATAAGAGGAACCCTTGATAACTGATCCAAAGATTGTTGAATTCATTGAGCTTGCAAGTAATGGTTCGTTAGATATTTATACTGCAAAAGATAATCATTTTAGATAGTTTGACAAATAACACTGTCAAACTTGGATAATCGTGAATAATCCTAGCTCTAGGGGTCGGGGTTATTACAGTGGTATCAGAGCCACTATCCTGTCAGCCTGAGGGTATTTAGCTACAATTACATCAATGGATAGAATTCAGAATAGAAGATTGATTCCTGCCTTCCTTCCTGACTTGCCAGCAAAGGGAAAGAAGCTTAGTTTGGAGAAACAATTGGAAGACCTTGCTCAGTTACACCAAAAGATGAATCTTGATTTTCTGCAAACACATCAGAAGCTAAATCGTGATTTGCAGCGTCTTGCTGGTTTGTGGTCAAATGAATCTCAGCGCACTAACAATTCATCTACACCTGCAAGTAAAGGAACTCATGATTTGTTTGCACAAGGAGTATAGGGAGATTTGCAAAAATCTTCATGACGAGTTTGAGAAAAGTGTCGATGCGGTATATGAGGATAAAAGGAGAGGATTTTGTGATGATGTAACATCAACATTCTTACAAGAAGGATCATAGGAAGCTTCTACAAAAGAGATTGTAAATCGTAATGCATCCACAAGTGAGATGGCTGATTCTATTGTTGACAAGCTCCCTACTCGTGAAGACAAATCAGAAAAGATAGTTCATGGCAACCAAGATCACTTTGATGCTAGGGAACGAAAGCCTCCTGTAGTTGAAGATTTGGAAAGTCAATTTATGGTGAAGGAAGAAAAGATTGTGAAAGTGTTATCAAGGATGGATGATACTCATAAAATATTGAAAACCTCATTTCGTCAACACAAATTGAGAGACAAAAAGGGATGGTAGCAGGTATGTCTCATACACCTTTGCAGTCCATCAAAGAAGCATTGGAATTTATAAAAGATGATTACTTGCAATTACTAGGAGATAGAGACATGGCTATCAAATTGGTGGAGGACAAAGATAGGGAGATTGTTGATCTTTGCCTTCAATTGAGTGAGGCTCATTACTCAACGCACAAAGTAGGATATCAGTTGTGTGTTGCAACCACTTTGCAAGAGCAAGAAGTCAACGCAAGAGACATGGAACGTGGACAATTTGATGAAGATGGTTTGATGTTTCCAAGTTCATATCAAGGAACAAGGAAAGAAAGTAGATATGATGGCTACAAGTGATGTTTGCAAATATCTATGTGAAGAATTTGATAGACAAGCAAATTCGGTTCATGAAGGCAAAAGGATAGAATCTTGTGTAATCTTACAAGAAGAAACACACAAGGCATCTACAAAGGAATGCAAGAGTTTTATGGTGGGTGACATAGAGATTTCGATTGATAAATCATATGAAGGTATGGGTTTTATTGGTGCTCCTCTAGTTGACCACAACGTTGTTCCATCATTCATGGTGGAAGATGTGAAGGAAGAGTTTGTAGCTTCAAGCAATAGGCGAGGTACGACAGCCCATGGAGAGATTATTGATAAACACGATTCTGATTTCCTGAGTTTGGCCAGCAATTCCTTGTCATCACATGAACTTTGCAGTGAGGTCATCCATGAGAAGCTTGATGAGTATTCAGATTGCTCAGAGTCTGATTTTGTATCAGAAATTGATGAAGAACATGAGGTTGATTTGGATACATCTTCAAGTGTGATCATTGACTCTCCTACACATGTTGAAAAATCAGAAGTGGGCATACAAGGTTGGGAACAAAAGCCTTTGGTGTGGGAAGACTTGCACAACCATTTGGTGATGACAGATAACAAGATAGGTCAGGCATTGTCAAGGATTGATTCTACTCATAGTCATCTAGATGACCTCATTTGGGCAACGCAAAAGGAGGAAAGACTAAAAGAAAATGCATCTTCTATAGCAGCCTCTACCAGGATGCAAAATGACAATGCAAGTTGCATAGAATGTGAACAAATTGATGGAAGAATTGAGGAGCTTCATGAGGAAACATCTTGCAACTTGATGACATCATTTGATGATGAGTTAGGTGAGACACTACCACTTCTCACTTGGAAAGACCAGGAGGAAGATCAAGATTTGATGGTGTTTAGTGTCTCCAAAGAAAGCATGGAGGAATCCCAAATGCTGAATTGGGACAACAGCAGTTTACTTTCCCATCCTCATGAGTTTGTTGTTTATGGTCATGAAAAAGTTAATAATATATATTCAACCATTGTTGACAACCCTCTTTTTGAGTTGAGTGCTGACTTGACTTTAGATAATCCACTCTTTGAATTGGATGATGAGGAGGCTCTTGATCCTGATGACGCAAATGATATGTGGGTTTCAGATGTGGGATGTGATTGTAAAGTTGAGCATACAATTAGTGGACCAGCCACTAATATCATGTCTTCATATGCACATAATGAATTCCATAAGGCAGATTTGGTTGAGCCTTTGATTTTTCATGATGAGTTTGAGGAGTTATCTTTTCTAGAGGCTCGCATGGTAGAGTTTACGTCCTTTAGACCAGCTTATGAAGGAGTATGCATGAATGGTTGCATTGCTGGATCAGATCTGTTTGAGCATGCTAACACTCTTGGAGAGGTTATTGATTCACTACTTCCTTATAATGCATATGGAGCTATTCTATTTCCAAGGTATGGGGCATGCTTGATCATTGTTCCTCCTGTTGAATGGCATTTCCTTTCAGTAGTTGATTGGAGAAGTCAGAGAGATTTGCATCATCCTTTCCATGATGAAGGTGGACATAATGATGAGCTTCTATCATCTTCTGACATTAGAGGTATCTGTGGCTTCCTCTGGAGTGAGGTTCTCAGTTGGATTTATAATGTTTGGGTTTATAACAACAGCACATGGCAGATCGGCATGATTGATTATGCACCTAGGATAATTTGGGATCTTGGCCTTGACATGATTGGTGCATTGTTTCTTCTGGATCTTGATGCGATGCTTCACACCTTTGGGCATAATGTTGTTATTATTAGAGTAGTGCAGCAGATTGGCAAAGCAGTGTTTTTGAGATTGGTTTGGGATCCAGGCATTGCCATGGTTGTTGTGATTGCTTGGGCCAAGCAATCTCCGGGAAGGGAGGACTGTGATGTCCCCGTTTTTAAGGCAAAGTGACTTTGGAAAAATAATTAATTAAATATTTAAATAAGTCATTATTTTGCTCTTTCAAGGCTTATTAATTATTTAATTAATTAATTATATTGATTGATGTTATATTATGAATAAAGATTTTAATAATTCAGTTGGAAAACTGAAAGTTGGTGAATAAAAGGAGATTGAGGCAAATAGAATGGATATCACGGAAAGATTGAATATTCATTGGTTTTCGAAATTGGAGAGCCTAAGAACGAAAACTCTCAGAGTTCGAGGACCATGTTTGGACGGAAACCCATTCGTGGTCATTTTAAATAATAAATAAATTTTATCTTGCATAGTCTCAGTGTATCAGAGACACGGCGGATTGCTCACAATTATGTCATCGATATTGTTGGTCTCTCTGACATTGGTGCAATTCCTTGTTCAGAGTTGGCGTTCCAGTAACATAGCAGAAGATGGTCGGAATTCTTGTTATTAAGTTTGGAGTTGGTGGTGCAAATTAATATAAGGCGTATTGTGGTTTTCACGTATCTGCAGTATAACTCCAAATGTCTCTGTTGATAGTATTGGCTATGGTGATATTCATTCCAGCGGGTATTGCTCTGTTTTGTGTTGATCAGGAGGGGCCAATCATTGACGTCATTGCTAATTGATTATATCACCGAGTATATCTTTTCATTGCATCCTCTTTATATTGCCGAGAATATACACTATTTTGTTATCCTATTGTGTGCGGGTGAAGCGATGATGTCGTTATTTCCCAGCGCGGAAGTTCACTAATGTCGTATTTTGGTGTTATCGGAGACACTCATATTGCATACGTATCTGGAGTTCTTCAAATGAAGTCTGGCATTTGTAAATTATACGTAGACTGGCAGAGATGGGAATTTCATGATAACTGTTAATGATCGAGACTAGTGATAGGAGAAGATTTCCCAAAATACGTATCCTTGTCGGAGTCTTCTAATTACTCTTGATACTATTTCAAGGTAACTGACATCTTCAGAGAGTTGATATAAGGCTGCTTCTCATTCTGCCAATAGTGGTATGTTATTGCTCAATAGAGATCACGGCTCGTATAAGTTGCCTCATCAAATATTAACAAATGTCTCATCAAATATTATGGTGTTGAGTATCGGGATTCATTTATACTATAGTAGCGTATTGCTCTTATGTCTTTGTCAGGCCCCTTGATTGCATAATACCGACAACTTCAGAAAAGACAAATGGGAACTGTGTGATTGGTAACATGTACTACAAAAGGGATAAATATTTGAGTGCCCAGTCATCCTGGAAGGTGCCACCGAGGAGTGGTTATCTGTGAGTCCAGATTGCAGCGACTATTATGTAACAAGGTGCCATTTAATTCTTCTAAGTTCTTGAAATTAGTGCATTGTTTTGCAAAGCATTTCCGAATAGACATTTCAACATAGTTCAGATATATGAGTTGTTGATTAAATCTCACATTTAGATATTACTGCTATCAATATATACTGTTCTGTACTGCTCATTTGTTATAAGATAGTACATTGGCTGTTACAATGGTTCATCTATATAGAAAAATAGACCATACAGAGCTTTGCAGCATATATGTTTCTTGCCTGAATAACGGCAAATAAGAGGAACCCTTGATAACTGATCTAAAGATTGTTGAATTCATTGAGCTTGCAAGTATTGGTTCGTTAGATCTTTATACTGCAGAAGATAATCATTTCAGATAGTTTGACAAATAACACAGTCAAACTTGGATAATCGTGAATAATCCTGGCTCCAGGGATCGGGGTTATTACATTCTATATGCAGGATGGCTATAATAAGGGAGGCATTGGCTTTCCCATCCACACTAATGCATAATATTCTCACTGGTAATAAATGCACACCAACTAGGAACGAATCAGAGGCTTATCTCTAGGAAAATAGGAAACAAACTATGATTATAGAATGTTTCTATAAAGTAGGGATAAAAAAGCACTTGAAATTACTTTGAACTTATCAAAGTGTGTGGTGAGGTGAGGAGAAAAGAGAGAGGAAGATGCCATTCAGAGTAATTTCTTTGAAATACTTTGAATCACTACAATATGATCATCTGCTGTCACCAACTTGACCAAGCTCCAATTATCAATATCCTAGCCATAGAAGAAGTACAGACAAAATTTAGACATATAATGAGAGAGCTTGAGATGCAAAATTATAGGCCTATAACCATCTCCAAACTTCCAAGATGGCAAGATGGTAGAGAATTGGAATGGAATTAGGAGAAAGATTGAAATAATGATAGGACCTTGGGGCTACTTCACAATTTATATTTAAAGAAAGATGTTAAGATGCCAATAATAATGGCCCAGTCCACCCTTTTGCAACTGGATACACCATATTTTTTTGTGGCCAAATTCTTGACTAATGGACACAACACCCATTTTGTATATTTTGGGATTAGCAGGCTGCCCTTGGGGAAAGGACCCAGTGATCCAAGAGCATCTCAAGTGTCATGCAATCTTCCATCACCCACAAATATGTTTGTTGCACTCGTCGTTTTTCTTTCTTTGTTGTGTTTTTCATTTTGGTTATTACTCCTTATAATGGTTGCTCAGTTCAAAGACCGTGGTATGACGGTCCGAGTACATTTGACTGCTAAAATTTCATGCATATGCTCTTCTTTGGCAATGCACAAATAATTTCCACAATCTATTTCTGAGCTGCGCGCTTTAGTTGGTTTGGCACATATTTTTTCCCAAGCATCCTAGTGGTATGTTGGGCCACTGGCTTACAAATTGACCATTGGCTTGTTAATGGGTTGAAGGATAATACCTATTAATTAGTTATTCAAACAGTTTTTTGGAAATTCAGCCATCTTGGAAGGTGAACCGTCCCAAGCTGACAATGAATTTTCTTGAAAAATGTACTGGTTGAGGAGGCTGTGTAGATTTGATTTAATATATGTGTAGAAGATTGAAAGATAGGTGGTTGGCTAATTGGAGTTTGTTGGTATTTAACCATTATTGGATTCAGGTGCAGAGAGTCTCTATAAATCTATGTTGTAATTTGTTGTTAATGAGTAGCCAATAATTGTGTAATGATATATGTTTTATGAATTCATCATATTAATTCTCTGAAACACTCTCTTTTGTTCCTTCCATCATGTACTCTGCATGTGTGATAACTAGTTGTTCATTCAACTTATTAGCATCACTAAATTAACTGGCATCAAAGAAAGCACTGTAAGTGAGTTACACTCCACAATGAAAGAAAATTGTGCATGTCTTGCATTGGAGGCGGTCCAAATGTGAAAATGGCTCATAAAGGTGGTAGGAGAAATGGTAGAAATGCTAGAGCACCATGTGACCATCTATCTGACATGTTGAGAACAACTCAAGCCGAGCACAAAGCCATTGAGATTGCCAAGAGGTGAGGAATAGTTGTGGCTGCAAATGTTAGTGATGACGAACAAGCAGATCGAGAAGCTCACAAAGATGGTGCACCAAGTTTGAAGAAAGAACTATCTATAGAAAGAAATTTGCTTTGATGTTGATGAAGGTAGGTAACAAACCAAGGTTTGATCTCCCAAGCTACTCAAGAAACTTAAATCTAGAAGATTTTTTGGACTGTATCAGTAAGCTAGAAAAGTATTTTGAGTTTGAATCCATATATGATCAAAGCAAGTAAAGTATGCCACCACGAAGTTGAAAGAGCATGCTGCCTAGTGGTGGGATTTAGTTCAAAAAACCATGTCTAGAGAGGAAAGCACAAAAAATTACCAAATGGGATCATCTAATCACCAAGTTAAAAGGGAATTTTATATCTGCCAACTATTTGTTGGATCTGTTTGAAAAAAACTCCAAAATTTGCACCAATGACAGACCACAATGAGGGAATACATGGAGGAGTCCTTTCAACTCAGTATTCACACCAGTCATGTGCAGGATGACACAAAAAAGGCCTTGAGATATGTGAATTGTTTGCATTGTGTTCATTCAAGATGAGGCGTGTTTGCTACATGTTTTTCTATAGAGGAAGCCTGTCAATTTGCACTCTAAGCCAAGAAGTAATCTCACAGACAACAAGGGGCATGCAATAAAGGCCAAAGCAAAAAGAGCAAACAAGATGGTAGAAGACGAACCTACACATAGAAGGAAACTATCGAGTCTAGCAATGTTGCACATACCTCAAAGGATGAGCAAACCTCCAAGAAAGGTGGAGGAAGAGGAAGCAGAGGTCATGTTGAAGGCTTTAGTGGGACTTGCTTCAAATGCAGTCAAGCAAGTCACTGAATATTTTAATGTCCAAATACTACACAAGAACAAGGTCACATAAACAAGCATATACATGTTGTACAAGGAGAAGAAGACATGTTGAGAAGTGATGCAAAAAGTTTTACTCCGAAGGCTAGAGAGAATTTGATGACGCACAAGGTTTTGCTTAAGCTACACCTGATTACAGAGAACCATGGTTAAGGCAGAGTATCTTCTGCACTAAGTATAAGTCTGAAGGAAAGTGTTGTAAGTTGATAATTGATGGTGGCAGCACAAAGAATTTAGTGTCCACGGAGATGGTTCAGAAATTGGGGTTGAAGACTATTGTACACCCCACGCCATATAGTGTCTCTTGGTTACAAAAGGAGCAGTTACTCATGGAGAGAGAATAGTGCCGAGTTGCATTCCACATTGGAGGTTATGCAGATGAAGTATGTTGTGATATGATTCTAATAGATGCATGCCATGTGTTATTGGGTAGATCCTAGCAATATGATAGATATGTGATCCATATCTAAAGAAAGAACACCTTCACCATCACAAAGGATGGAAAGAAGCTTGAATTGTTGTTGATGAAGGCAGAAAAGAGTGCACGGAGGGAAAAGCAATGTTGATGTCAGCAAAGGAGTTTCTCAAGGAGGTGAGAGACTTGTGAGAATGCTATAAGCTAGTAGTTGAGACCACACAAAAGGGAAGAATAGAATTTTGAGTCGTGCAGTGAGGAGCTAGAAGTTGATGCACTGCTCCAAGAATTTTCTAACATAATGGAAGAAGGGATGCCAGAAGAATTGCTACCCATGTGCAGCATATCTCACTACATGGATCTAATTCCTTGTTCTAGTCTATTAAACAAAGCACCACATAGGGTGAGCCCTAACATGGGCATCAAATTGAATAGACAAGTGAAAGGGTTACTAGAATGAGGTCTCATTTGGTAAAATATGAGCCCTTGCACAAAGCCTATAGTACTTGTTCCAAAGAGAGTGGAGAATGGGTGTAATATCCCAATCTAATATTTTTGGATTGTTTCAAATGTTTGACGAAATGTCCATGCAAATTCAAGATTGATTTTTCTATGTATCAAAGATATACATGCCATTGACTAATGATTGCACGGAGATGAACAAGACAACTTTCTGCTTATATTGAATGTGCCATTGGATTACTACAGATAATAATTAAAATAGCAGATTATATTAAATGCTGGAACAAAATACTAACCCCTTGAGCCGGAGCTGCTTACATGACATTGATAAATACATTGGTATGATGTTGGGAAATCACCGAGTTTGCAACACAGTGGATACTAGAATGATTATATTAATGAATACTGCTGTACCCAGCTGAATGGGCACTTCTGTAGCAATACGGCCCCTTGTATCACCTTCCTCTAGTGGCAGCTCACTCCCAATCCCAAGGAACGTGCATGAATATGAAGTGGCTGGTAGTTTGGGGTCTTAAAACCCTTGTCCAGAGCAGCAACTCCCCTTAGAACAGCCTCATACCCCTCCTTACCAGTACAGCCTGCAACAGAATATGATCCACTAAAGGAATGAAGTGCAGTCTGCTTAAAACTCCCTCACAATATAACTATTCTTCCAAACAACACTACACGCCCAGAATATGCATTCATTTGTACAGCTTGTCATGGATAATCAGCAATAGAGCTCAAAATGGTACAGCCTGGTTAGTCTCAGCACTATCAACAACAAAATATGACTTCTCTATATTCCAATGAGATATGCAGCGCAAATAATTATTGATATTCTCCCAAAACTGAAATCGCCAAAAATCTTCTAACATTCAGCACAACTGTAAATCCTGGATTAATCCACTCATAAATTTGGTAAGGAGGGTTTTTGTCTTTGAAACCAATCTTCGCCGAAGGGTTTTTGTCCTTAGGCAGAAAAGATGAACAATTGTTCAATCTCAAAGCTAGGATTTGAAATAAAATGCCAAGAATGAATTTCTCTTTTTTCCAACTCTCCTTTTTATACCCTTTTTGTATAATTGAGATGTTACATTTCATTTTCCTATTCAAAGTGACTTAAATTTTCTTTTTAATTTAACTTTGTTTACTCTCCTATTCTACTTTAATAGGTTCACAAAGTAAACAGAGGTATAGAATTACAGAACATAATATAAATTACTTGCAACATTTCACGAAAGATATAGCTTTATTACCAATTCTCGGATATGCAATAAGTACAGAATATCAAGAGTGTGGTCCCCGACTATGAATAGCAAGTACATATATATAGTAGACCGTTGTTGATTAAGGCTACCAACCGTTGGTAACTACTAACCAACAACTAACAACTGATTGAGGACTAACACACAAATACAAAACATAATTATTTATTACATAGCCGACTATAACATATTTACTTAATTCTCGGCCAACTACATCAGCCCCCCCAAAAAGAAATTCGTCTTCCAAATGACACAACAAAATTGGGGGTTGTACACAAAACTGAAAAAATGATTACTGAGAAGAGGGAGGATGAGAAGATGTCCCTGGAAGTACTGAGGACGTAGGTGTGGATGTCACGGAAAGTTGTTAGCGAAGTCACTGTAGATGCTAGTTGGCCACCAATTCACACTCTCGAGCCTCCTTCACCATGTGAGCAGCCTCCATCAATTGGTTCTTTGTCTTTTCTAGCTCTTTGTCCTTCTCCAACAACTTACTCGTCGTCTTCTCTAACTCCTACACCTTCTCTTGTAGCGTACTATCCCTCTCAGCTATCTAAGCATCTTTCTCAGCCAACTGTCTATCTTGCTCAAGCATGGTCTTCTCCAGGGTTGTGACTTGTGCATGCTCTACCGTCGTAGCTTGAGCCAACTACTCCTAAGACTTCCAGATGTGATCGGCCAATTTTCCTTGGGTAGTCTCAGCCTATGCAAGGACTTGAACTCTTGACTAAGCGATCTCCTCAATTGAAGCCATATGTCAATGCAAACAAAGAAAGGTATCTCGATAGCAAATCTCCATACCGTGAAGTGTTGATAGTACTCTATTGTGTCTCCCTCCAACTATGGGTCTAAGTGGATGCCAAGAAGCCAACACCTCAATCGTCTCCACCCCCAACCACCCATGTGAACTAAAACATCTGAAGAACTCTCCCTCACACCCAATTTGCATGAATGCAAGGATCCTCACTGCCTCATGTGTTATCAACAAGTCATGGCCGATGTCAAGCTGTCGAGAGATCTCCCCAACCTCATACATAACCTTGGCCAAAGACTGGAGCTCTCTGAGGTAACGTTGCACTGTGCCAATGGAGTTGTACGCATTCGGCCGGCCAATCTCAATAAAAATCCCTTTTGACTTAGCCTCGCTCGACTCCTTTGCTGACTCCGTCAGATGTGTCTATGGAGCTTTGTCTGGTACTGTCTCTATGGAAACGTCTATGACTAGCTAAACCGGTTGTGAGAACTCTAAAGGGCCCAACTAAGTGTCAAGTGCCAAGACGACAGCCTTTGTCTCTTGTGGTTCTAAACCCTTAGTCAATAGCCCTAGCGAATCTAGTTCAAGGACATTTGTTAGTACCCCCAACATGCCAAGCCAATCATCAATCTTGGTGGCTTCTTCAGCCATCATAGTGCCTTCAACCGAAGGTGTTGGTATGACTGATGGAGGAACTATGGCCGGTGGTGGCACTACTATTGGTGGTGCTATTGGTGGTGATAGTGCTGGCGATGGGGCTACAGCTAGTAATGCAACTATAGGTACTGGGGCCATGGTCGGTAATGGTAACTACATAGGGATGGCCTCCTCAATATCCTTCTAAGAGTATGACTTGCCTACCAATGAGACCTTTGCACCCATCTCTGCCAATGAAGATAGTTTTATCGCCTCATAGTCGTCCCCACTCAGCAAAGTATCTCTACTTCCTCTTCTTCGCATGTGGTATCACTGGCTGTGGTGTCTCCTCTCCAACTACTTGTACTCCTAAGTTCGCCCAATAGAATGCAGTTGGCCAAGAAGCATCCAATTGGCCTACTGGCTAGAGTCTTCCCCACTTATCCGAGGGTACTTGTGTGTAAATAGCATCGAGTAGAAGTCTAATGGCATGTTCTGTCATCTAAAACGCCTTGTGCTTCAGGCACAAGAACTCTCGGATCCTCTTGGACAACACACTAGCCCAATTATAAACCCTCCCTATACTCAACCCGACCATAAGGTCGATCATCCATACAACAATGTCTGATGCTTTGTTGACTCTAGTTAGTCAGCACTTGATCAAATCTAGAATGCAATTCCATTCGAGAGTGGCAAGGAAGTTTTTTTTTAGACCTCTATTACCCGCACTCCAAATGTTGTCCTTCTCTTGTTGGGTAAGGTTTGAGAAGCACACTCTCTGCAAGAGTGACACCTTATGCTAGCGTGACATCTTTCCCATGGGATTACTTGCTGATACTCTCCTAGAAGGTATTCCAAACACTCTGGTAATTTCCAAAGGTCCGAAAGATATCATCACTTGGCAGCCTCTGTAATCAATAACCAACTTGTGAGAGTGTCGGTTGTAGTGCACTATCATTTGTTGCAGGTAAGGCTCAAAGTCTCGTGAGTTGAAAAATGGAAGTTCAGCGGTCTTGTCTACCTGTGCAGACCGAAGTGCTACTTTCAGTGTGTGGTCCTCCTGTGCTCCCTGCCACCATGTTCGACACACTGCTATTGAGGCTCTCCCAAGTGATTGTATCGGCTGTGACGATGTCATCGTCTTTTCTTTTGGCCGTTTTTCCTAGCACAATGTGGGGTCTAAAGGGTGTTGTCCTCTTTCCTTTACTATTGCTGGCAGCCATGGATAAAAACTGTACTCTCAACAATGCACAATTGAACTAATTAAATAGTACCTTGGTCGATAGTTGCAATAACGGATTGGCCCTAAGGGAGGTTGTTCAGGAAACCATCTAAAATTGTCGAGTGGAAAAGACTACTGAATTTTCCAACGGACCAATTGTACTTTGTACCGTGCAAGCCTGTACCTCATATGTCGTACACTAAGTGTCTTCGTTGGCTACCGTACGACTCCACACCACCCTGGTCGTACGTTGCAATACCATGTGTCGTACAATGTGCAATTATAGTGGTTGTCATTCACTGTACCTTCTCCACCGTACGACATACAAATCCCACACAGCAAATGACTTTCATACGATATGATTAAGGGACCGTACGATGTTCAATTTCTCTATTTGTTGTCGTACGATCAACTTTGTGTGTTGTCGTACAATTATTCTACCAAGCCATACATTGACCTACTATCATACGCTACCCCGCCCTTCAGACCGTATGGTGGTAATATCAATTTTCCTCGCCGTACTGCATTTAGTCTCCAAAGTCGTGTGATCTCTTCATGCACAGTACTCTCCTCTTTGTCGTCATACAACTTGTCTATAATTGTCTTCAAGAGGTCGTACGGCTTTATATTTTGCAATTGGGAATACTTCACTTGTTTCAATTTTGATATTTTACTTTTTCCCTTTTCAATATTTTAATAATTAATGTCAGAAACATTTTAATATTTTCATCTTTTAATTTTTTAATATCGGCCATCTTTACATTCCCCATCTTTAATTTTAATTTTTTCCAACTCCATTTTTTTCTTTTTATTCTTTCCTTCTTCGTTGTTTAATTTTCCCTCCTGCCCTTTTTTTACCTCTGGTGTTCTTATTTTCACTTTCGAAGCATACCACTGCATACAAGAAAATGGGGATCTTTTATAACAATCATTTTCACATGTCCCCAAATACTCTAAATCTAAAATTGTCTATGAGAGCAGGGGGTCAATACCTTTGTAGTTGTTGCCGACATATCGCCCTCCGTAGTGTTGATACCATTTTACATTTTCTCCTTTGACCGTCGATGGGCCTGCTGGATTAGGTATTACCCACCACAATCCATTTGAGGTCGGCAGTGGAGGGGGCTCCAGATTATGTTCGATGGCATATTTGACCACATCTTCATTTTGTCCCGATCGCTTGGAAATGAGCATATCCTCCGTCATTATTATGGCCCTAAGGCGAGGTCCTTCCTCTGGATATTCATCCAAATCAGCTTCGTATTTGACCTCTTCTTTCTTTCTTTCATTCTTGGCTTCTTTGTCGAGCTCATAGGCAGTGTATCCTCTTCTTTCTCCTTCGTAAGGTGCATATAATTTTCAGTGGCTCCATACTCTCCTCCATAGTGCAAGTGCTCCGAACAGAGCATTTGTCAAATGTTTGTGGATTCTTGGTACTACAATTCCTTCTACTGGTTTCTTGACCAGTCTCTCCTCCACGATTTTTTGGTCTCCTCCCACTACCCAGTCTTCTTCTACTGCAAACTGGTTCCTAGTTATTACCCAGTCCTCCTCTTCCATGGCTTTGTTTTTGCTTATTGTCTAGTCCTCTTTAGTTGCATGGCCCAACATGTTCATTTCAATCGATGCTTCCTTTCTTTCTTGGTATGGTTTCAACTTTGATCCATTGATGGAGTCTTGTAGCAAGGTCCCATCTAAATTTTCAAGTTTAATTGCTCCATTATCACCAACTTCTCGAATTTTAAAGGGTCTAAGCCACCTTACCTTGAATTTACCAGGCTTGATTTCGTTGCGGCCGTTATATTTTAAAACTAACTGACCAAGTTGGAATTACATTCAACAAAAGATGCTTGTCATGCCAGTACTTCCTTCGTTTTTGCATCACCTTCATGGCCCATTGTACCAATACTCTCCATTCGTCCAGTTTGTTGAGTTGGAATAACCATTCCTTCAGACTCTCTATGTCACCAAGTTTGTTCTCTACAACTATCCTCATACTCGGTACCATATATTCAGCTAGCACTATTGCTTCTTGGACGTACATTAACTAAAATGGTGTGTGCCCTGTCGTCACCTTGTATGTCATACGATATGCCCACAGTACAGTAGGCAACTTTTCTTCCCAATCTGCTTCTTTGACTCCATATGATTTGTGGATGACAAACACCAACACCTTGGATGACTCTGCTTGTCCATTCGCCCTTGAGTAGTACGGACTTGATAGGCTGTGGAAGATTGGGAACTCCATCATCATGAGCTAAATGACGTGGTTGACGAAGCCCCTGCCACGGTCACTCGTGATCTATATGGGTATTCCATACCGTGTGACAATCTGCTCATATATAAATCTTGCTATGTTGATCGCCGAGTTATTTGGGAGTGCTCTGGCCTCTACCCATTTCGTCAAGTATTCTGTGGCTACCACAATATATCAGCATCGGTGTAATTGGCTAACTTTAAGTGGGCTGATGAAATCCAACCCCCACCTTTCAAAGAGCTCCTACAGTTGCGAGGGGAACAGAGACATGTAGTCTCTCTTGAGAGTTTTTTCAACCCTCTAGCATGTATCACATCCTACTACCCACTCTCAGGCATTTGTATGTACGATCGGCCACCACAACCCTACCAAGAGAACTTTATGAGTTGTGGCATCCAGTCCCATGTGCCCTCTAGAAAGAGACCTTCATGTGCTTCCTTGAGTACTCCTGGAATTTCTTCTTGCATAACGCATTGTCTCAACACATGGTCAAGCCCCATTTTATATAACAAACCATTGATAAGCTGAAAGGTTTTACTCTTTAGTGCTAACTTTTGTCTCTACCCTAGTGGCATCTCCTTTGGAAAGGTGGATGTGGACAGATATTGTCTGATGTTCTTGTACCATGGCGGTAGTGTTGCGATTTGGAACAAAAAAGCATCAGGGAGATCTTCGGTCACTCCATTAGGTGGTTCGCCAAAGTGAATTCTTGACAACTAGTCGGCGATGAAATGGCTCTTCCCTGGCCGAACAATTATGGTGAATGTAAATTCTTGTAACAGCAAGAGCCACCTACTTACCCATCCCTGGATGATGGGCTTGTTCACCAGGTACATCAAAGCTTGATGAACCACATAAAAGGTGAACAATGTTGCCAACAGATAGTGTCTGAACTTCTGGACCGAGTACACCATCCCCAGTGCTTCTCTTTCGTCATACTATAATTCTTTTCTACTTTTGATAACAATTGGCTAGCGAAGAATACTGGATGATCCAATCCCCGGGGCCCTACTTGAGCCAAGGTTTCTCCAATTGCATAGTTCGATGCATCCACATGTACGTGGAACTCCTTATTCCAATCTGGGTATGCAAGGATCGGTGAGCTTATTAATCGTAGCTTCATCTCTTTGAATCCCTTCTCCTGATCATCCACCCACACAAACTTTCCTTGTCAGTATGTCAAACGAGTAAAATATCTAAGCAAAATTGTTGATGAATCACCTGTAGTAGCTAACGTGCCCAAGGAATGATTTTACTTCTGTGATGTTTTTTGGGGCTTCCATCTATTGTTGGGGTCCATCCTGAGTCCTGCTTTACAGATGATGTGGCCCAACAATTTTCTCTGTGGTACCATGAATCGGAACTTTTTCAGATTTAGCGCCATTCGTGCTACTCTGCATCGTTCCATACATTCTCTAAGTGTTCTCAGATGGATCCCCCGACCGTTGTAGATTGACCAATCATCCAAAAATGCTTTAAAATTCCCCACTGACATTTTTTCAAGGATATGTAGGATGATTCTTTGGAAGGTTGTCGAAGTGTTGCATAGGCTGAATGACATTCGATTGTACGCATATGGTCCATCCTCAACTACAAATGACGTCTTCAACTTGTCTTCTTCAACGATGCTTATCTGATTGTACCTTGAGAATCCATCCATGAATGAGTACATCTTGTGACCAGCAACTTCTTCGAGGATTGTGTCAATGAACAGGATTGGAAATGGATCCTTGATAGTCACCACATTCAGGCTTCTAAAGTCCACGCATATTCAGATTTGTTCCGACTCCTTCAAAGATATTACAATCGAAGAGACCCATTCGCTTGTCTCCACCTTAAAGATTATGCTTGCTTCTAACATTTTTTCTATTTCTTCTTGTACTTTGGCAGCATAGTTTTTATTCATCCTATAAGGTCTTTTCCTTACCGGTTGTGCTCCTGGCACCAAAGGAATTCTGTGTACACATAATTCTTGCGATATACCTAAGGTCTTTGTATGTCCAAGTGAAAGTGTCTTTGTACTCCATGAAATGTTAAACGTTGCTGCCTTCAACATTGGATCCCAATCATCGCCAACCATGATCATTCTTGGGTTGTCTTCCTCGCCTAAGTTCACCTTTTTCATCCTTGGCTCCTCGTACTTGATTATTTTGTCCCATTCAAAATTGTGGGTTGGCATGTCATCCAACTTTGCTACTCCCTCCTTATATTCCCCGTACTCGAAAGGAAATGTATGACTAGATGTAACTTTGTCTTCTTCTTCGATCTCCCTAATTTGCAACATATTGCACTCGAGTTGAAACACCTCGTAGTCTTCAATCTGCCAATGGAATAGACCATTGAGGGAACTTATCTCATTCTCAAAGCAATTCTTGAGATCAAGTACCCCTTTGTCATTAGGTTCCATGAATTTTCTTCCTTCGTCTTGTCTTCCTCTAATTTCCTACTTCGGATTCTGACTCGAAGGATGCCAGTTCTTTGCTCATCGCCTAATTCTTTAGGTCAATGATGTACTTCCTCCCATTGCTCTCAATGGAAAGGATGTTTCATTTCCAATTGTGGTCTACTTTGGCTGCTACCAGCCAACTTCTCCCAAGTAGTGCGTCATACACCTTCTGCAATGGGATGACAACAAAATTCAACAGAAATTGTTGTGTCGATTGTCACCTTCTGCACCATCAGTGTTACATCCCCTCTAACTTAAACATGTTAATGACAATGGAATTATAGTCGTTATGTTAGTTGCAAGTAACTGCTTTTCATGAGAATGTGGAATTGTGGAAAGAATAATTGTTTATATGTTGTGATTACAAATGTGAATGATTTTCTTATATATGCAAGTGGTTTACCCTATTCATGTGAAAATGAATGTGATCATGAGATTATATTTATAGATATATATATATATATAGATATATATATATATATATAGATATATATATATAAATATTGAGAACGATCTAACCATAATCCTTGTCAGTGGATGCAGGATTGTCGACGCCGCGAGGGAAAGGGAAATATCAAGGAGAGGACGTGGTTAACGATGGATCAATTTGTCATCAAACTCTGAGTCGGTGTATGATAAAGTTGCAAAGTCATAACCTTGGCCATAGGTAAATTTATATAATTAATGATCAATATGGTCAAATTAAATACATATAAATACCAACAATTAACTTTTGAGGGAATTTCTAAAGATTACTATATATCAAAATAATAATAAAAGATAATTACATATTAAAATCAAAATACTTGATATTCTCGAAAAAGAGCATGAGTGGGAGAGTGGGTGACGGTTTTGGAAGGCAGAGCATCCCACCTTAATTCCATCGTGCTCCAGATGAAACGCAAGGAAGCCAAGAAGTTCCGAAGGCTTTTGAATGGGAGTTGCTAGAGGCAACCGCAGGAGGAGGAAGGAGGTCTCTCTATCGAAGGAAGGCATTCAATCTCTCATCGCATTTCGCTTCACCTCCTACTGCATGAACTCTACTCTGCACCATTCGGAGCTCTTCATTGCAAATTTTTCTTCCTTCACGGTATTCAAAAACATTCTTCCTCTTTCATTTTTGAGTGGAGCATCATATCAGTGTTTAATCTCCAGTTGAGCCAAGATGAATCGCTATTTCATCCTTGCCTCTATATCTCTGTGACACTTTAAAATTGAAAAAATCTTACACCGTAATTTGCTATCGTTCATATTTCGAGCTTTTATTTGAATCCCTGAATCTTAGTAGATATCTTAGCGGATGGTGTTCAAGTTGAAAGATTTGGATTGTACGAATTTGGTGTTATCTCTTCATCCAAATCTTGGCTTTGGAAAAACGTTGAAATTCTTGAGGAGTCGTCTCTCCAATCTTTGAAGGAAGAGTCTAGCCGTCTGGATATTGGTTTGAGTTCCTTGAAGGAGTTTCGAGATCTTCATCTTCGAGTTTGAATTACTTTTTCTCCAGGCATGTATTAGAACTATTAAATGTGTGTTGAGTCTTTCATCGAATGCTCTTGATTTATTGAAATTTCCTTGTGGAATATTATTAAACAATGCAATACTACCTATGAGGTGATAGATACTGAAGTCGAATTTTGTTATCTCTGATATGACAATCTTTGACCTCTGTCTCGTTAACATGTGGAGACGCAACTTGCAATTCTTTTCTCTCTTACAGTCAATGCCAATCTTGAAAGATTGTTTCAAACACTTTACAATTTCTCTGTTAACTCTAGGGTCTAAATTGAGTACCCTATTCCTCTGTTTGTTAATCTTGCAATAATTTTTGGGATAACCTATCTCCAAACCGAGCTCGAGAGAGACGAGTATTATAAGCTCAGACTCTCTTGGACAAATAACTCGTTTATTTTAAACCTGGGGTTAAGATTTAATCCTGAAATAAGAAACTAATTGGTAACAACCTGTGAAACAAATCCTGAGTTTCGGTTCAGTGCAACTATTTAATTAATACCTGAAGAACTCAATCTATCCGATTAAACTGAATTTTCTTCTCTGTAAATAGAAGTTGGATAAGTACATTTTTTTGCTCCTTAGAGTTTTTATGGGATTTATATACATATTTATGTGAGATCTGGAAGTCCTCTCGGCTGAATCAATTTCTTCCTTACGTTTACACTTTATGGTTAAGATGTAACCCTAAACCTGAAAGGGTACTTCACCTGATCAACTTGATTTGTCGCTGGCCTTTGGCTTTTCCATGCTCACCGAACCTTTAAGAGATATAAAAGTGGTCTTTAAAACTTCACATCATTTTAATCTCTTCTTATACACATAAATCTTGTGGTTATGATACAACCAGGAACTAAGAGGGAATGACCAATAAACCAGTCATCGTCACCTTACTTGAGACCAAAATATGAAGTTGAATGATATGGTCTGGAAGACCACTTAATTGAATAGGTCGTTTTGTACATAAGTGTTCAATGAAAACAGCTTAATCTTAAAAGAATATGATTCCTAATTAGATTATTGTGGTGTTAAAACTTATGGTTAAGATATAACCTCGAACTAAGAGAAAATGATAAACAAACTTGTTAATGTAAAATTAGACCCTAATCAGAGAGTTGTCATGTCGAACAAGGGTGAGAGTGCTGACGGCACAGGAGTGCCAAAGATATCGGCACAGGAGTGCCAGTAATATTAAAATCCTTGGCCAAGGTACGATGCTAGATTCAGCATCTGTCAGCTATCAAGTACCAGATATACCACTAATCAAAGTGCCCTTTCTAGTTGGGAGGTACCCTTAGTAAGGTCGATCAAGAGGTATAGGTCCTTGACACCAGGCTCAGAGGCATGATGATAATTTGATCCATGTTGATTACCTTCGTGAAGGGTCGGGTTCTTCAATTGAAGAAACTCGGGGGAACAATAGGTCTTGGTTGGGCGGAAAAGCCCTTGATGATGTTTCTCTTCTCTCAATGATAAAGTTGTTCAAGCAATACATCATGATGGTGATGTCAAATTGTATTTCCAGGTACATGCATTCGTCAATTTAAGATTACTATTAATGCTACAATAAAAGTTATTTCCTTTAAGTTAATTGATTGTATGTAAAAGACTGCAGTTGATTAGTTAGACAGTTATTTGATTCATTCAGCTGAAATGAAAGATCTAAAATTAGTTAATGAACATAAAGAAGTTATTTCTTTCCTTCAGTTCATTAAATGGTTAAATGGGAATCCAAGATGGATTAGTTAGTTAGTTATTGTCGGATGAAATTTGGCAGTTAGTTTTCCATTTCTTAAACCATAGAATGACAGCTGCTACATTTGTTTCATAGCTGTAATAATTGTTCGTTATTTTCTGGAAGCAAAGAAAAGTAGTTATTATCCTTCTGAAATTTTCTGTTATATGTTTACAATTAATAGTTTTCCTTTCAGCTGAAAATGAAAGTTTAAAAGTTAGTTGATGAATTGTATGATGTAACGACATCAGAATTTATTTTCTTTTCCCGTTTAACTGCAAAGGAAACCCTAGTTTGACAGTTATTTAATTATTGATTTTCCATGAAACGGTTGATGAAACAGTTAGTTGTTTCAATTTAGCTAAAACTGGAAACTTAGAAGTTAGTTGAAAATTTAAATTGATTTAGTTGAAATCAATTTGGAAACTCTTGAATGAAACAAGTTAGTTATATTCAGCAGAAAATTGGTGGCTAATAATAGAAGATGAGGTTGAGTTGTTACAATCAGTGTACCCAATGGTTTGATACGTTGATTAGTGCCTACTAAGTGAAATGTTGGTGGCCAGAGAGTTGGATTCTCGAGAAATTTCTAGGTCTCCTCCAGTAGTACATTTACTCCCGAACCTCCATCGACGATGGCGTTTGTGAGTTTCTTTCCCTTGATTTCCATTTGTACGATGGTTGGCTTCCTCCTGATGTTCATTGTGAGCAACATTGGGTCAACCATTTGTTCACCTTCCAATGGCAGTTCTACTACCATGTCCTTGCTTGGGCCTTCCTGTCAAGTTTGGATTTCACCGACTATGTTCGTAATTGCCACTGTCAGTTGTGACATTGTCTGTAGGAGGTTTGTCGCCTTGATAGGTATAGTTGTTTGTACCATCTGATGTACGATGTTCTTTTTGGACTCTAACCACAATGATGTACTTGTTGCTTCATTGGAGGTTCTCATTTCTTTGTCCATCGCCTATTCTACTTCCTCTTTGGCCTCTCGAATTCTTTCCTTCTCCGTACGAGGGTCTGGATAAACTAACTTCTTCGTTTGTGCTCTGGTAATTGCCAAAACTTCCTTGTCCTCCACTTCTAGCATGTTGATACCTTTCTATTTTGGGTAGTCGGTGTCTTCATGATCACCCGGTCCACACCATTTGCATAACATTCCTCCTTTGTTTTGGTTACTTTGGCACTCTCTAGCAAAAGTGACCCCATTTGCTACATTTTCGGCACTGGATCATGGGTCTTCCTTTAGAGTCATACTAGATTCAGCTTCTTGGCCCACTATTATCATACTAGTCATTATTTCCTCTTCTATTGCAGTATCCGCCAGCAGATACATTATTGTTATTATTTTGTGGTTTAGGATGTGTGGTTGGAGGGGTTGATTGTTCCCCTTGGGTGAAGAGCACTTGTGTGCTTCTTGTTTTTAAATTGTACAGGCATTCCTTGATGGAATGTCCATTATCTGACAGATATCGCAAAATGATTTTTTCGGGCAATCAGTTTTAGTGTGACCTACTTTACAGTTGGTGCACTTCTTTGATTTATTTTGAGTTTTCTTTTTCGGCCTTCAGTTCTTTCATCATGCACATCATGTCCTGCCTTAAGGCTTGGATTATCTTTGATTCTTCGTCACTACTTTCCTCCATACTCATTGTTGTCTGTCTTTTTCTTCCTTCAGGAGGATGTTTTGTTTTCACTTTCGATGTCCATCGTCCGATTGTAAGCATTGGCGTACAAGGGCGAAGGTACCACTTTCATCTTTTTTCGTAATGAGGGGATTAGTCCCTCGATGAACCATCGCTTCGTTAGCCCATCGGCTAGCTGGTTCTTGTTGGTGTACGTTTTATCATTCAACGAACACAAAATAAAATGTCCAGAGACACTCTATCCTCTCTTGAAAAATCACCGCGTATGCTAAGATTGCGAGAAGATCATATGGCGATTCCAAGGTTTCTTTTGTCAGGTCTTGACGTGTGGATAAGCTCAATGGGCGTTGTGATTTGCTGGTAATAAACAAGGGGACTTACGTTAAAGAACTTTTCACAAGCTCGGGACTTAGGCGGATTTATCATTAAAGGCTTTCTCTTCAATCGGGACTTCAATTTGGATCTCAAAAAATAGCAAAAAGATAACAGTTTAGGAGGTCTATTCTATGCCTAAGAATTCAAGAGACAATAAAGATCCGGTGAAGGGGATAAACCACACTTTGTTTCGCCTCCTGTTGGACAACATACGCAAAGTGAGTGCAATCTTCAAAGGGTGTGATAATGATTTTCAGACCTCGAATGAGGCTGAAGTTAAGCTTCCACGATTATAAGCTCAGGCTAACTTTACGCATCGAATGCAAATCATCCATTTGAAGAAAGTATGAGTAATACTTCACTATTGAATCGATACGATCAATCTCTCATTCACTTAACCAACTTTCAAAGCAAATTCTATTTAATCTAATTCTAACTTTAATCTATGGTGGAAGAAGATATGCAACCTCGCTTACTATTTGACAATAAAAGTTATTCAAAGCAAATCATGCATAAGAGCTTTTATTATCGGAAATAGTCTCAATGCAACAATTTCATACACTGTCTCCACACTTTACAAATGAGGGGCGAGCTCAATTTATAGGCTCCCCAATTACAATTCAATGGCCAGGATTGATTTAGGATTAACGATCAAGATTACAAAATAAAACCCTAATTAGGGTTTGTCACTTTCGACCAATGAGAAAATTACATTTAAGGATGTCCTTTTGCTAAATATAAACCAACAATAAAATAGAAAGTTGTCTCGTTGACTAGGGTTGACTTTCTAAAAATAGAAAAAGCAAAATCCCTAAAAAATAGGGAACCCTGTTTGGTCCAAAAATGCCAAAAATGAAAAAGCGAAAAAGTAGATTCCCTAAAAAATAGGAAGTGTCAAAATTGGCCGAATGCACAGGTATCTTTGTTTCCTGGGCCTTTTGAGCGCTTCCATGACGTCTATGCACTGATTCAAGCATGGATTACTGACTTGGCCCGGATGACTCGCAAAAAGACTGACTTGGAACCCTCAAAATGATGACCTCATTGTAAAAAGACAAGTGATAAGCAGTTGCAATACCGAGGCAAAAAGCGAAAACAGGGGGTCCCCATTTGCAATGGGGCAATGTGTGAAATGGTCACAACATCTAGCGCCAACCTAAATAAATGTTCCTGAACATTTCAAAGATTGAATTTATTTCAGACCCAGAATCTTAGATTAATTCTCACTAACTTACCCCTTGACTAAGAAGAGCACTCAAAAGGGAAGAGAAATCCTAAACTGTATCAAGACCTTTCATCCTGCAGTTACAAGTGTGTGCAAATGCGTTTATTCCCTTCTCTTAAGACCACTATGACTCTTTGGTTCCATCATGGCTTTCTAGTGCATTTTATCTTAACTCCAAAAGCATCCTTGGATAGAGCCTCGCTGCCAGCGAGCGTCTATAGCCCCGGCAAGGTTATCTTCTATAATCTCACGGAGATTGCTCTACTTCCGGCGATTTATTTCTTTTGTTTTGATTCTTTGGTACACCTATAGAGATGTCCGCACACCCAAAAGCCAAGTGTTTTGATTTTTCATTATTTTCTTTTGATTCATTTTGATATTCTTTTCTTTTCATATATTTCCACACTTTGGCCTGTAAGCAATGAAGTTCACCTGGGCTTGAGCATTATAGTGGCGCTGAAGCAAGACTTTTGATTACTTTCTAGCCAACAACTTCACCTAGGAGACCATAATGACTTAGAGAATTCATTAAGTGTGTAAGATATAATAACTGCAAGACTCGGTGTCAAGACACAATAGATGACTTCCTTTCCAGTCAAGTACCGACCTTAACCTCAGCATACTTTAGAACCAATTAATTTAGGTTTCATAGATTCTCCACGAATATTAATCCAAGAAATGGACTAAACATGATTTAGCACAGACGCTAGAGTTCTTAAGATACAACGCCCTTCACAAATGGGAGCCCCTTTATTGAAAGCAAAACAAAACGGGCAAGCAAACTAAACTAAGAAAGCAAAGCAACTAATCTAAAGCAAACCGAGAAAGAAAACCTACTCCTAAACAAAAATGAAAAAAATTTAAGCAAACAACAGTCAAAAGACCTAAGTATATACAACTCCTACCATGATTTCTCAGGATGTGGAGTAACAACAAAGTAGCGGTCACAGTGCAAAGTTTTGCAAACTTATCTTTAAACTCAGAAAAATATTCTTTCAATGGACAAATCTGAAACTCAAGAAAAACTTCAGGAAAGATTAGTAACTGGGGCAACTCACTTGGACCATGATTAATCCATAAACAAGTTATCTTCCCTAAATCTCCATAATCAAAATGATATTCATTGTAGTCAACAGTAGGGAAAGATACAACCTGGTGGTCTCCATTTGTAGACATGAATTCTTGCTCGTCATCCATTGCTTCATCAGGAGGTCGAAGTTGATGGTGAACCATACCACTTGCGTCTAAATCATGGAGATCAACATCATGTTCCAAGCTGGGCGGAGTGTGGTGGAAATTGGATTCAAAATGGAATTTGGGAATTTGGAGTGTTTCATGCACTGGCTTCTTTTGAATTCCTAGCAATGGATCAAGCCTCAACCTGAATTGTTCTTCATTCTCTATCTCTGTCACAGTTGCTTGTTTATCAAGTAGCCTTCCATTTGCTTCAATTTCATCAAGCAATTTCTCCATGACTGTGAACAATGGATCAAGCGCCGACGCGAAATGTATTTCGTATTCTGCTTCTACCCTGGTAGCCCATTGACCGTCAAACGTATCATCTTGCCTCAAGCCGCTTATCATCTCTTCCATCTTGCATGATTGAACTTCTTCATCAAGAACCATTCCTTCTTGAAGTGCACTGGAATCACTTCCCCCTTCATGTCCTCCTTGGATGAATGAACGTTGGAAATTTCCCATGCCATCTCTACTTTGAGCTAAGTCCTCCATTTCTGGTTCTTGATGATCTTCAATAATTTGCAATCTTATATATTCATTCACCTCAGTATGCTAACAGTTGCCTTGGGTGATTCCTCTTGTTTGAATGTATTCCATTGCTTCTTTGATCTTTACTTCAACGGACTCCTCTAGCGTTATGATGCTTGGAATATCTTCACCCACTTGATCCCTAAGCTCGATCACATTATCCTGCTGCGACTTATTCTCCATGCTATTAGATGACATTGTGGTATCTTCTTCATTTGGTGCTAAAAATGTTCGAATGACATATTCAATCCACCCTTTGTCCTTGAAGCATCCATATGGTAACTGTGGTAATCCGAGCTAACATCTGGCATGGTGGATAGCCTCTTCACATGATGTGCAAGTGAACTTTGGATGAGGTGCATTGTGAATCCGACACCAACGAGGGAGCAAAACACCATTCAATTGAACATTACCCAGTTTTATCTGATTTTGGATTCTAAGTATATACCTTGTGAAGGCCTTATATAACTTCTGGAAGGCTATAATCATCAGGTTCTACATCCAACACTTCTGGCTTGGGAACATCCCAAAAGAAAATTTTCCCTTGGAGAACAAGTTCTATCCTTGAGAGGAATGTCAAGCAACTAATTTCTTCGTGCTTGGAGGTCTCATGAATTTGACATCTTCCTGGCAAAGCAAACTTGGACAAATTCCTAGGGTGCAGCTGTGCATTCAATTTTTCTTGGATCTGAGCAATCTCCACAAGACTGTCTTGAGAGCGAGAAATATGGAATGGACGCCCATCCATTGAGAAATCTCCTTTTGGATTTTCCATTTCTGATGATTTTTTTTTTTTTTTACTTTTTTTGGATTTTTTGACATAAAAGAGATCTAACACATCTCTGACTTGGCGTTTCAAAGTTTGTACTGGTTCCTTCCAGCTGAATTTCCTTACTTGTGAAAACAACCTAATGTTCGCCCCTCCCTCTAGCGCCAATTCTATGTTGGTGCCTAGGAGGAGAGGCAAGCATATACAAAGGTGATGTAGCAAAGATTTATTTTCATAAAGCCCTCCTGGAATAATTTGTTCTTTCTTTGTAAAGCCCTCCTTCTAGTGCCAATTCTATGTTGGTGTACGTTTTATCATTCACCGAACACACAGAATAAAATGTCCAGAGACACTCTATCCTCTCTTGAAAAATCACCGCGTATGCTAAGATTGCGAGAAGATCATATGGCGATTCCAAGGTTTCTTTTGTCAGGTCTTGACGTGTGGATAAGCTCAATGGGCGTTGTGATTTGTTGGTAATAAACAAGGGGACTTACGTTAAAGAACTTTTCACAAGCTCGGGACTTAGGCGGATTTATCATTAAAGGCTTTCTCTTCAATCGGGACTTCAATTTGGATCTCAAAAAATAGCAAAAAGATAACGGTTTAGGAGGTCTATTCTATGCCTAAGAATTCAAGAGACAATAAAGATCCGGTGAAGGGGATAAACCACACTTTGTTTCGCCTCCTGTTGGACAACATACGCAAAGTGAGTGCAATCTTCAAAGGGTGTGATAATGATTTTCAGACCTCGAATGAGGCTGAAGTTAAGCTTCCACGATTATAAGCTCAGGCTAACTTTACGCATCGAATGCAAATCATCCATTCGAAGAAAGTATGAGCAATACTTCACTATTGAATCGATACGATCAATCTCTCATTCACTTAACCAACTTTCAAAGCAAATTCTATTTAATCTAATTCTAACTTTAATCTATGGCGGAAGAAGATATGCAACCTCGCTTACTATTTGACAATAAAAGTTATTCAAAGCAAATCATGCATAAGAGCTTTTATTATCGGAAATAGTCTCAATGCAACAATTTCATACACTGTCTCCACACTTTACAAATGAGGGGCGAGCTCAATTTATAGGCTCCCCAATTACAATTCAATGGCGATTGATTTAGGATTAACGATCAAGATTACAAAATAAAACCCTAATTAGGGTTTGTCACTTTCGACCAATGAGAAAATTACATTTAAGGACACTTGTCCTTTTGCTAAATATAAACCAACAATAAAATAGAAAGTTGTCTCATTGACCAGGGTTGACTTTCTAAAAATAGAAAAAGCAAAATCCCTAAAAAATAGGGAACCCTGTTTGGTCCAAAAATGCCAAAAATGAAAAAGCGAAAAAGCAAATTCCCTAAAAAGTAGGAAGTGTCAGAATTGGCCGAATGCACAGGCGATCTTCGTTTCCTGGGCCTTCTGACCGCTTCCATGACGTCTATGCACTGATTCAAGCATGGATTATTGACTTGGCTCGGATGACTCGCAAAAAGACTGACTTGGAACCCTCAAAATGATGACCTCATTGTAAAAAGACAAGTGATAAGCAGTTGCAACACCGAGGCAAAAAGCGAAAACAGGGGGTCCCCATTTGCAATGGGGCGATGTGTGAAATGGTCACAACAGTTCTCCAATTTCACTAGTAGTTCCTTGAGCCTACAATTGTAAGCTCATACGTTCTCGTGTTTTCCTTGTTTGTTATAAATCTCGGCAACGATCTCATTGTCGTCCCATAATAATCTGAACTCCATCTCAAATGCTTCTCTCAATGCATCTCATGAGGCAGTATCTTTTGTTGTCAGTTCGATGAACCAATCTATGGCTATGCCTCGTAGCGTTGTTGGAAACGCTCTTAGCCAATAGTCTTTGTCTTCTTGGCTGCTCACTATCCATATGGTTTCACAAGTTTTGCAATGTCTAACCGGATCCTTTGACCCATTCCTCATAAATTTTGGCAGTTTATGCCTTTCCATGCTCAGACTAGCTGGCAGAGTCACCATCTTCCTTCCCCAATGTGCTCCTTGTGCGTTGGACCTATTTGGACTGTTTCACTCAGTACATTTAGATGCATGTCCTGCATTCTGGGCCACGTACAAGTCCTTCACTCATCCACCTTCAACGTCCTCTGCACTTTGGGTATCCTGGGGATCGTTCTTGCACTGCCTTCGTACGAGGGTCTTTGGTTCGGTTCCTCCAATTCTCGACTCTTCTCCCGAGATGGATAGTTCTCGGATGCGACGTATGTTATTCTCAATTACTTCGGTTAGTTCATTTTCAGGGTCTCTTTCTTCTTCGTCATCCGATGTTGTCTCTACGAACAGTTGTCCTGCTTGGTCGACAAGGTCTTGGTCTATTTCGTCCGGGAGCAGTAAGTGTCTGGCAATTTCTTCCCATTTCCCTTGGAAGGTTCGTTAACTATGGTTTTCTTTTCTTCCCGACTTCAGCTTCGACTGACACTTCGACTCTTACTTGTCGATGGGCTTGGACTTCTAGACAAAAATCCTTCTATATCTTCAACAATTCTTCTTAATCGTCTTCGTCGTTCCTCTTGTTCTTTTACTCTAAGGGATCTTCGTACTCGTTCTTCTGATGATTTTTGACCGCTTGGAATTCATTTATTGTCTTTGTTTGGTCGTACGAGCATTAATTTTCAGGAGTACGCCTACAACTGGTGTCACGTTCTTCCTCCCGTTTGTTTCGTTCTTCATATCGTTGCAGTATTTGTTGTCTTCTATGTCCTCTATCTTTGTCAGCCCGAAGATCTTGGAGTATGATGTAGTGATATGCAATCAATCTTGACAGTCTGTCGAGAAGACAATCAACCTCTGGGTTGATAATCAAATTGTCCCAAATGGATACCTGAGGGACCTCTCTCCTAAGAGCTTCCCTCCGTACGTGTTCCTTTAGTGAGATGTCCCACAAGTTTATCAAGTCTTTTGTCAACTCATCTTCTCTTTCTTCATTTTCTTGTACAAGTTCTTCAGCTGGCTACCCATTAGAACACCATGATTCCCGTCTATGTTTTGTGTATCACCAGAGTTCATATCGGCAACGACACCAAATGTTTACTCGCCTATTCTACTTTAGCAAGTTCACAGAGTAAACAAAGGTATAGAACTACATAACATAATATAAATTACTTGCAATATTTCACGAACAATAAAGCTTTATTACCAATTCTCAAATATGCAATAAGTATAGAAAATCAAGAGTGTGGTCCCCGACAATGAATAGCAAGTACATATATATAGTAGATCGTTGTTGGTTAAGGCTACCAACCGCTGGTAACTACTAACCGACAACTAACAACTAGTCGAGGACTAGCACACAAATAAACATAATTATTTATTACATAGCAGACTATAACATAGTTACTTAATTCTTGGCTGACTACAAACTTTACTTTTGGGCCCACAAAAGAGTCATTTTTTATTAACTGTCCAACTTTAATAAAATAATTAATTAAATATAAATTGTTCGTAAAATGAATGTCTTTAGACAACTTAATTTAATTAATTAATTATTCCCTTGCCACATCCTAGTTAACCTACAAGAATTAAATAGGCTAAGGATCTCCACTAATTGTTCATGCAAGCGACAAGGACATTACAATGGGAACTATATATAGACTCCCACACTATCAACAAGATGACAATCAAGTACAAGTTTTCATTGTTGCACGTGAATGACCTAATGGATTGTCTCACTAGTACCAAATACTTTTCAAAAATTGATCTCAAGAGAAAATATCATTAGATTAGAATCCAAAAAGGAGATGAGTGGAAGACTACATTCAAAACAAAGGAAGGATATGCCCTAATCCTATGTGTTGGTCTAAAACCACTCTCTCCTTATTGATGTATCACGTTCTTGGACTAAAATACTTTGCTCCCCTTATCTCACTTTGGGTTATGGTGCTAGAGGAAGGGGCCTGCATTTTTTAGCACCAACACAACACACATAAAAACAACAAAGCAAACCTAAATCACTACCAATCCTTGCAAGCAGGGCTTTACCAATTAGACTAACTAACAAAGTATATATTCACTATTTAAATAGGCACTCTGATACTAAAAGTATAATAAGCCTTTCTGAAATGAATTGTTGAGCGCTGCAAAGATACAAGAATAATGCTTACTACTTGTCTATGATCTAAAGACTATATAGATACTAGTGGTGGCATTCTTGTTACAATGAATTCCAAAAGAGAATGCCACCTATGTTATTTCTAAACAACTTGTACAACTACTCCTAAAACAAACTTGTCAATCTTCCTAACTTAAGCCCTAGCAGTTCTCCTTGTCATCAATCCAACAAATTCTCCAACAACCATTTGGGTGGTTGTGAAACAAGCATCACCTCCTTAGAGCAGTGTGCGCCCATTTTGAAAATTCATTATGATGAGTAGAATGTAGATCTTGCACAGAGTACACTCAACAAGAATGGTCATCTTGCACATCAAGTTGAATCTGTACAGCTCAGCAGATTTGTTGTGAGATATGTGTCTTCATGCAACAAAATATGATGTCCCCTCAGGGTTTCAAAACTGACTTTTGAGTTTTCTGTTAAAATCTGATTTTTTTTGTTTTTTTGCTATCAGCGGCAATGCCGAAATTTTTCAAGAAATTGGATTAAACAATAACAGAATGGAAATTGTGTAAATAAATGAGAACCCAGTAATCTTTATTTATTCAGAACATAATAAGACAATACCCACAAGCCAAAATGCAATAGTTTGGAACTTGGGTTTTTACACGGCAGTCACGGCAATCAGATGCAAGGACGCCATGATGATGTTTGCATTTTTTCAACTAGATTTCAATGCTAATGGGGTGAATGATGCTAGACGCCTCAAGACTATGAATTTGCAACCTCAATCCCAAAATGTTTTGCCTTCAATCCTTTGCTGATTTGTATGGCTTGTTTCTCCAGCTCACACATGCTAAATGGAAGTCTCTAAATCTACCATTTAGACCCCTGTATCCTTAGCTGACCTGGACACCCTGATAAATGCAAAAGAACAATATTGGTACGGACTAATCTGAAGAAGTAACATGCTTTTGTTGAAGATTTCAAGTTGTCAAGCTCCCACATGCCTGCAAGTACTAAATGCGCTTTCTTTTATTCAATACTACTGAAGTAAACTGTATATGCTGAAAGTAAATGCTAAATAAATCTGTCAAAGCTCAGATTGATGGTCTTTGTGTGAAGCCATCCATGATAGAACCCTTAGACAGTCTCTCATGCCTGTAGATCCTTTCCTAATCGAGGGTTTTCGTCCTCAAATCAGCTTGTAATTCCATACCTGCAACCCTGTGCTCAGTTTTCTGTGTTTGAATGATAAACTTGGATAATAGCAATGATGCCCCCTTTTCTCTTTTAACTTCTCCAAAACTCCACGCCCAAGTTAGGGTTTTGATCTTTTAATAATAAAATATCAATTATTGCTCTCTAAAACCCATGCCAACTTTAGCTTGTGCAATAAGTTAATAAATTAACTTTGTCTTGGAAAGCGCCCTCTTCATTAAATATTAATAAAGTGACTTAAGATGCATTCTTTTAATAAAGTCACTTTATTACTTTATTAATGACCAAGTTATAAAGTACTTTATCAAAGTAACTTTATAATATTAAATTAATAAGTCACTTTAATAATAGAATATCATTAAAGTAACGTGACTTAATAACTCAATAACTCCTGGAAAAAGTCTAGCAATAAACTCCCGAGAGTGTCTTGTCACCATTGCCAACTGTGAATGTGTCGTCACTAAGCCTGATAATACTTACTATAAATAGCAAGTATGTCAGAATGAAACAACAAGCCTGCTAAGGATCCTTAAACTCCCCCAACAGGATCCCCTACACATCTCACTAGCCTACGAGAACTGCAATGATAGGCTAACCCTGATTCCCAAACTACTAGCTAAAAAGGGGACATTACACAAAAGAATCACCTTGTGCATCAAAGGAAATTTCATGCACAACCATATGTTAAAAACTCGTGGAAAAACTCACTTATGTGTAATCGTGAGGCAAATGTCATGTCCCCTTCTAGTTGACATCTCTCAGAGCACAGGATTAGCCTATTATGCGACCCTCGTAGGCTGATAGGATGGATAGAGGGTCTTGACGGAGCTTGGCTCAACTTCAGTTGTCAGTATTTGATCAGTTGGCTTGCTTCCGGCTCATTCGGACACTTCTAGCCTGAGTTGCTATTTTTAGCAGTATTTGGCACTCAGCGTGGGACCCCTGCTATTTTTAGCAGTATGGATTGATTAAGTTCAGAATCACTTCTTTATTCGTCAGCTTCAAACGGCTCGTGCATCAGGTGAATATTGAGAGAGATATTAATATTTAATTGATTTAATTAAATATTAATGATTGGAGTTTATAATATAAAGTTATAATATTTCAAATATTATAACTTAAGTGATTTTGGCTGAGGGGTCGCCCAACATGGGAAGGGGCCAGTTGTGATTATATTTTATAATTAAAAATTGTCCCGGAGACTATTGAAAGATTAAAATAAAAAGTTCGAATTATTTTAATGATTCCCTATTATTAAGGAAATTGCACTTTTCAAGAAGTATAAGGTTTTGCTTGGGAATTCAAGCCCATTATGTTATTGTGAATTGGAAATTGATCAAGTCTTGACCAGAGCACGGAAGCCAAGGGTTTCAGTCTCAGAGCATTGGGGAACGAGCCATCTCCAGTGAAAGCGATTCAGAGGGTGTGAAATATCATCCGATTTATTGCCAGGCAGAGGGATTTCTTCATTCACAAGAAATTGCAGAGCATCACAGATCATTCACCTTCAGAGTTTTCAGAGTAATAATCTTCCAGCAGGGATTCATCAATCTAGGCGCCTATTTCTTTAAGATCAAGCAATCTAAGGAAGGGTCGTACTTTTTATTTATTGGTTGCTGCTGTTACCAGGCCGTACAAATCTGTACCAGGCCGTACCATTCAAGGAAAGCCGCACTTTTGTTTCAAGAGCAAAACGCCTTCATCTTTGGCAGTCAGACTTCATTATCAAGGGCGCATATTTCATTGGCAGTGGGTTCTTCTTTCTGGCGCAAGGGAAAGTGCTCCATCTTTTCAGCCGTACATTTCCTGGGAGATCATTCATTGCTGCAATTTCCAGGTTTTCATTAAAATATCATTGCTTTTTAATTTGCATGTTAATGGATCTTGCTTGTAATCATTCCAGAAGATGAATATATAAACTGGCATCAGTATTTGCAATAGATTATGTTATTTCCGGAGTTGTAAGAATTTATTTAGATTTTATATCATTTTATTGCAAAATCGCCATTTCCTTTATTCATGCAAAAACCACAAAAAAACCAAAAACTTCAGAAACACAAACAAAAATAGTCAGATTCAGAAACACGGGAAACAAAGGGTTTCTACAGTGGTATCAGCGCTAAATCCTGCCATCCTGAGGGTTTAGCAATCTTATGCAGCCAGAAGAGGTTGGGTCACACAGGTATTATACACGCAGGCGAGCCTTGATTGACAGGCAACAGGGTTTGGTCAGACAGCCGGGAGATATGGCTGACAGAACAGATGTACCTAGAAGAGATCCCCCAAACCCTAGGGATCAGGACGATGCAGAGGTTCTACTCGCTCTTAGAGATTTACGAGCAGGTCAACGGCAGTCTAATGATGTATTGCAGCAGTTGACAGTAGCACTTCAGAGATTGGGTACTCCGAGGAGACTGTCACCACATCGTGACGAGGACAGGAGTGATGCAGGATCACGGAGAGCTCCTAGGACAGCTTCGCGGACAGCAGACAAGCCCACTAGGCCTACGTTTGTGAGACAGGAGGCCGATGAGGCTATGGCAGCTGAGGAGTAGGAGGAGTTGTTCGCAGACACACTTATGGCAGCGAACGAGGAGTGGGAGTTAGTACCACCTGATGTCAGAGAGAGGATTTCCTTTGACAGATTTGTTACACAGAGGAGAGAACATCACGGAGGTCGACAGGATTGGAGACCTAGATATCAGAATAATGATCTGAAGCATGCAACCAACAGGCTCAATCTAGCGATGTTTGATGGTAGTGGTAAGGTGACAGCCCAGGCATGGATTAGTAAGCTAGATACATTCCTCACACTGCGTCCAATGGCTGAGAGAGATGCTATTCGATATGCGACACTGCATCTTGAGGGAGTAGCTTACGACTGGTGGCACCACGGGATGGTGACACTACAGCATGACCGGATCACATCATATCAGGAGTTTGTTGACCGGTTGGTGGAGCGGTTTGACAGGAAGGATCCAGAATCCTACTTCAGAGACTTGGCTCAGTTGAGACAGAGTGGCAGCTTGGAGTCTTATATTGGTGACTTTCAAAAGTTATCAGTTATGGTTCCGAATATTTCAGAGAGACGATTAGTAGTGCTCTTCATGGAGGGATTGACGGAACCATTGAGAGGCTGGATCAAAGCCTTTGATCCTCCTTCATTACAGGAAGCAATGAAGAAGGCACGTAGTATGGAGTTGGCAGCACCTTCCAATAAATTCAACTCCAGAGGTTCTTCTTCTTTCAGGGACAATAAGGGCTTTAACAGAAACAGAGAGAAGTCTGATTTTAACAAAGAGAAATCAGATTTCAAGAATGATTCAAAGGGTAAATCAGCAGCACCACCTTTGGATCGAGAGGCCCTTAACGATCTACGCAGGAAGAAGCTTTGCTTCTACTGCAAAGGTCCCTATGACGCCAATCACGATTGTCCTTTGAGGCCTAAGGGCAAGGCAAATCGAGTGATGTGGGCGTATTATGAGGATTCGGAGTCAGAGAATTCCGAACAGCAGGAGAGTTCTGAGGAGTCAGAGCCAGAGGCTTCAGAGCCTAAGGCAGAGACAGAGTCAGAGCTTCAGATACAGGAGGCACGCTTATCTAGCATTCAGCAGGAGGGCTCTTTCAGGATTCGTGGAGTGTTGGCAGGACAGAGGGTCATTACCCTTCTTGATACAGGAGCCACACACAATTTCATAGATGCTAGATTTGTTGAGAAACGCGGACTCATCACTGAGGAGTTCGAGGGCATTAGGGTTAAGGTGGCCGACGGATACACTTTGAGGTGTGAACACATGATTAAGGATCTCCCTTTACGCTTGAACAATTATGAGTTCAAGGCTGATTACTACGTAGTTAACATGGGAGACATTGATTTGGTCTTGGGCATAAAGTGGCTTCATTCACTTGAGGAAGTCACTCTTCGTCTCAAGGACATGGAGATCCGTTTTGATGTTGACGGGAAGACACATATTTTAAAAGCAATTCGGGACAGCAACATCAAAACAATTTCTTTTCGTCGGATGGAGAGGCTCATGCGTCACGACATGGTAGAGTGGGCTGCCGAGTGCACATTGGCACCTATACAGGAGGGACAGCAGAAGACTGAATATCATTCCGACATACAGCAGTTGAGAATCAAGCATGATAAGGTATTCAGTGATATTCCTCCAGGGAGACCTCCAGACAGGGGCATTGAGCATATTATTGAGCTTGAGGAGGGCACTAAGCCCGTTATGATTACGCCCTATAGACATCCTAAGCGGCTGAAGGATGAGATCGAGAAAACGATCAAGGAATTACTTGCTATGGGTCACATTCGACCTAACAAATCACCATTTGCTTCTTCGGTTGTTTTGGTAAAGAAGAAGGATGGAACATTACGCATGTGCATTGACTACAGAGTCCTGAATAAGAGGACGATCAAAAACAGGTATCCGATACCTCGTATAGACGAGCTTATTGATGAGCTCCATGGTGCATGTTACTTCACTAAAATCGACTTAAGGTCAAGGTATCATCAGATTAGGGTTCGTGAGCAGGACATCGAGAAGACTACCTTCCGTTGTCATTGTGGGCACTTTGAGTTCATAGTGATGCCATTTGGGCTCACTAATGCACCAGCTACATTCCAGTCCACGATGAACAGGGTTTTTCATTCACTGCTGAGGAGATTCGTATTGGTCTTCTTCGATGATATCCTTATTTACAGCAGGACTTGGCAGGAGCATTTGGCTCACTTGGAGACCGTGTTGAGTATTCTGGAGAGGGAGTCCTTGTACGCCAAGGAATCCAAATGTGATTTGGGGATGACTGAATTGTTATATTTAGGTCACATTATCAGTGCAGAGGGAGTGCGGATGGATCCTGAAAAGATCCGTGCTATTATTGACTGGCCTACACCGGCAAACCTGACACAGCTGAGAGGATTTCTAGGTTTGTGTGGGTTCTATCACAGATTTGTGAATGGTTATTCACAACATGCAGCCCCTATGACAGATTTACTAAAGAAGGATGCATTTATTTGGACTCCTGAGGCACAGGAGTGTTTTATGAGATTTAAGGAGTTGATGAATACATGCCCTGTGTTGGCACTACCTAACTTTTCGAAGCCTTTCGAGCTTCAGTGAGATGCATCAAGTGAGGGCATTGGTGCGGTGCTTATGCAGGACAAGCACCCTATTGTATATGAGAGCCGTAAACTCAGAGGGCCAGAGAGACTTTACAGCATTTACGATAAGGAGATGCTCGCTATAATGCATGCCTTAGCAAAATTTAGACAATATCTTGTTGGCAGCAAATTTTGCATCAAAACTGATCATAACAGTTTGAGACACTTCTTGGGGCAGCGAGATCTCAATGATCGTCAGCAGAAGTGGGTTAGTAAATTGCAGGCCTATGACTTTGATATCTCGTATATCAAAGGTACACAGAACGTAGTAGCTGATGCTCTTTCATGCAGGCCTCATTTGAGCTCTATGGTTCACATTTCAGAGGATTGGAGGCATATGATTGTGGCAGAGTATGCCAAGGATACTTGGGCCTCCAGCATTGTTGAGGGATCGACGATTGATACCAGGTAAACGCTTGTGAATGAGTTGATCATTTACAAGAACAGGATATATTTGATCCCAGGTTCAGAGGTGAAGAACATTGTCATGCGAGCCTTTCATGACGTGCCTACAGCAGGACATCCCGGGTATTTCAAAACCTACAGACAGATACGGGAGAGATTCACATGGAAAGGACTTAAAGCAGATGTTCTTCAATACGTGCGTGAGTGCCCTGTTTGTCAGCAGAACAAGCAGGAGAACATGTACCCGGCAGGATTATTGCAGCCACTTTTCCTGACAGAAAGTGGGAATGCCTGTCGATGGACTTTATTACGGGCTTGCCTAAAGCCCAAGGGCGAGATTGCATATATGTAGTTGTGGATCGGCTAACGAAGTATGCCCACTTCTTTCCGATTACCACAACCTACACAGCTACACAGGTAGCAGAGGTATTCTTCGCGAGGTGTTCAGACTACATGGGTTGCCTCGGAGTATCATGAGCGACAGAGATAGTCGGTTCTTGAGTCACTTCTGGAAGGAGGTATTCAGACTCTGTGGGACCGAGCTTACACCGAGCACCAGTTACCACCCGCAGACAGATGGGCAGACGGAGATAGTGAATAAGTGGGTGGAAGGATACCTCGAAATTATATTGCAGGGCAGCAGAAGGCATGGGTCAAGTGGATTCATTTGTGCGAGTATTGCTACAACACGACATTCCACATGACTATTCAAATGTCCCCTTTTATGGCGTTGTACGGGTATGAGGCGCCGAGTTTTCTGGATTTGCTACTGAGTGACAGTAGAGTGCCGAGTGCTGGAGACTTGTTGCAGGAGAGTCAGGATACTATGAAGGCTCTCAAGGAGAATATCGCCAAGGCACAGAATCAGCAAAAAGCAGTACGCAGATCAGAAGAGGACGGAGAGGCATTTTGAGGTGGGTGACATGGTTTACCTCATGCTGCAGCCCTACCGTCAGTCCACTCTTAGGAAGAGTGGGTCAGAGAAGCTTAAGCCACGTTATTACGGTCCTTTCAGGATCCGGAGGCGTGTAGGAGAGGTGGCTTATGAGCTTGAGCTTCCGGCAGAGAGTAAGGTACACAATGTTTTTCACGTGTCACGTCTCAAGAAGGCGTTGGGTCACCGTGTGACCTACTGCGGTTCTACCTCCCTTAGATGATGAGGGAAAGTTGATTTTAGTACCTGAGTCTATCCCGAGTAGAGACAGTATGAGGAGGACTATCAGGAATACCTAGTGAAATGGAGAGATTTTCCAGGGAGGATGCTACATGGGAGAGCGAGGATATTCTACAGATCCGGAGTTGAGATTGCTTGAGGACAAGCAATTTAGGGCGGACTGTCATGTCCCCTTCTAGTTGACATCTCTCAGAGCACAGGATTAACCTATTATGCGACCCTCGTAGGCTGATAGGATGGATAGAGGGTCTTGACGGAGCTTGGCTCAGCTTCAGTTGTCAGTATTTGATCAGTTGGCTTGCGTTCGGGCTCATTCGGACACTTCTAGCCTGAGTTGCTATTTTTAGCAGTATTTGGCACTCAGCGTGGGACCCCTGCTATTTTTAGCAGTATGGATTGATTACGTTCAGAATCACTTCTTTATTCATCAGCTTCAGACGGCTCGTGCATCGGGTGAATATTGAGAGAGATATTAATATTTAATTGATTTAATTAAATATTAATGATTGGAGTTTATAATATAAAGTTATAATATTTCAAATATTATAACTTAAGTGATTTTGGCTGAGGGGTCGCCCAACATGGGAAGGGGCCAGTTGTGATTACATTTTATAATTAAAAATTGTCCCGGAGACTATTGAAAGATTAAAATAAAAAGTTCGAATTATTTTAATGATTCCCTATTATTAAGGAAATCGCACTTTTCAAGAAGTATAAAGTTTTGCTTGGGAATTCAAGCCCATTATGTTATTGTGAATTGGAAATTGATCAAGTCTTGACCAGAGCACGGAAGCCAAGGGTTTCAGTCTCAGAGCATTGGGGAACGAGCCATCTCCAGTGAAAGCGATTCAGAGGGTGTGAAATATCATCCGATTTATTGCCAGGCAGAGGGATTTCTTCATTCAAAAGAAATTGCAGAGCATCACAGATCATTCACCTTCAGAGTTTTCAAAGTAATAATCTTCCAGCAGGGATTCATCAATCTAGGCGCCTATTTCTTTGAGATCAAGCAATCTAAGGAAGGGCCGTACTTTTTATTTATTGGTTGCTGCTGTTACCAGGCCGTACAAATTTGTACCAGGCCGTACCATTCAAGGAAAGCCGTACTTTTGTTTCAAGAGCAAAACGCCTTCATCTTTGGCAGTCAGACTTCATTATCAAGGGCGCATATTTCATTGGCAGTGGATTCTTCCTTCTGGCGCAAGGGAAAGTGCTCCATCTTTTCAGCCGTACATTTCCTGGGAGATCATTCATTGCTGCAATTTCCAGGTTTTCATTAAAATATCATTGCTTTTTAATTTGCATGTTAATGGATCTTGCTTGTAATCATTCCAGAAGATGAATATATAAACTGGCATCAGTATTTGCAATAGATTATGTTATTTCCGGAGTTGTAAGAATTTATTTAGATTTTATATCATTTTATTGCAAAATCGCCATTTCCTTTATTCATGCAAAAACCACAAAAAAACCAAAAACTTCAGAAACACAAACAAAAATAGTCAGATTCAGAAACACGGGAAACAAAGGGTTTCTACAGCAAACCCCCTAGGCACACTCACCTAGAAACTGACCAATAAGGTTTTTGGTGAGTTCTCAGCAAGTTACTTGCCAAAACCCTCCAATTACATGGGAAGAACTTGGTCACTAACTCATGATGACAATCAATGGCCAAAAAAGCATCAAAACCCATCAATTTTTCACAAATTCTTCTTTTGGCTCTCACTCCTTTGACACATTGACAACATTCAATAAATTTGCTAGTGATTTCAATGGATTTTGCATAATATTGAACTAATTTGATTGGTTTTTTGACAGCATGAAAGGTACATAACAATGTCTCTTCTTGAGTTTTTTATTTTAGATTTTTGTTTTGTTTTTCCCTCTTGTTCTAGGGTTTTATTATTTTTCTTCTTTTGTTATTTAGGTAGCTTCTATGCTTTACATTTTATAATCTATAAATTTTTATATTTTTTGTTTATGCTAGGGTTTCAAATTCAATTTTTTGGATTGAGATATGGCATTGGGAAGCAAAAGAGTTGGTGGCAAGCCTACAGACCCTGCTTGGAAGCAAACAAGACTAGTAATGTGTAATTATTGTAGGATGAAGATGATAGGAGACATCAACCGCCTCAAATATTATTTTGAGCACATCCCTGGCGAAGATGTTACACTTTGTGATAAAGTGGAGTCTGAGGTTATACAAGAGGTTAATGCTCTCCTTTCTTCATTTAAGGCGAAGCAAAATGGGTGGCAGATGTAGAAGTAAAAGAAGAAACAAAAAGCAAGGCATTAGTTGGGGGCTTCACTGGATGTGATTTCACTTGCTATGCCTAAGGAAGATATTTATTCGCAGAAATAATTCGCAAAATATTAATATGGATTCATAATTTATGATCATATGACATTATGATGTGTATTGTGAAGAGCACACAGAAAATACTGAGAAGCGTAGCGGCAGAGGGGGCGCGGGACGGGGACGGGGAATCAGTATTTTAAAACTTTAAAACTTGAAACCATATGAATCAGCAATCAAAACAGTAAGAGCAAACATAAGACAAGATGAGCACCGATATCACGTGGAAAACCCTTTCGGTTAAAAAACCATGGCAAAATAGTTGCTTTCATTAACTTTTGTAATATCCCACAATTTGTGGTAAAGTGACTTAATTAATTTAATTGATTAAGTTGTCAAAAAATTAATATTATTTCAAAAGGATGACTTTAATTGATTATTTTAATTTAAATAAAGTGGAAATAATTAAATATTAAAAAAGGTCATTTTATTAAATAAAGTATTCTTCTAGAAGTTGGAGTTAGTTACAAGTTGGATTCTTCTGAAAGATTCATTTGAGCCTTTAAAAGGAGTTGAGTGCAAGGCATTTGGGCATCTATTGTTGAGTTAATATTTCTTATGCATTATTGCAAAGGCTTGAATCTCAGATTCAGCTAAATCTCTGAGGGCGAAAACCTTCAGCAGATTGGAAAAGGGTTGGACGAAAACCTAACTCTCTTTAGGAGTGGATTCACAACGAAGTTCACCTTGGGCATATTTGCAGGTTTACTACCTTTTTGGTGCTTCAACCAGCTAGAATTTGCAGATCTATTTGCAGGTTGAAGGTTGGATGTTGCAGATTTGAGTTTATTGAGTCATATTTTCAGGAGATTTGGGACAGCTAGGGTTTATACTTGCTGGAGCAGAATTTTACCAAGTTGGCCTGCTAGGGTTTGAGTTTTGGAGGTGTTATTGCAGATTTTGGGCTCTAAAGATTTTATTTAAATTACATAAGTTGGGCGACTTGATTTGGAAGGCTATTTGGAGGCATTTGGCATAATTTTCAGAATTTCGGAGCTGTCTATGATTTTATATAATTTTTGCAGCATTGGGGCGACTAGGGTTTGGCACCTTTTGGGTCAAATCTTTATTACAGCTTGGAGGTGTCTAGGGTTTGAATGAGGATCAGTTTTGGCATCATTTTTGGGCATCATTTCCAGGTTTTCTTTATAGGAGATTGCTGGTCTGAAAATCAGTCCTTAATCAGCCATTATCTTCTCCATATTATTGTGCATATTGTCAACCATTGTTACATTGTATCCGGGTATGTTTGCATTGCCAATGAACTTCATTCTATATTGAAATCAGACTGGAATAGCTTGCTGTTGTAATCAGATCAGAACCTTATTAGGTCTGATATACATTGTTTTCAAGGAGAAATAAGAAGCTATTTATGTTCTTTCATGTTGCTTTTTCAATATATAGTTGTATGTTGTAATTTCATGTCATTGCACATCAAAACATAAAGCAAAATCAACAAATGAACATTCAAAACCAACAGCATACTCAGAAAATCAGATTGCACGCAAAGTCTTTGACAAAATGCCAATCAACACAAACTGAAAAATTCAGGGCAGAATAAGCAGGGGTTCTTACAACTTTAAAGGGCACCAACCCAGATTACAAAAGTGAGCACCAACTCACTAGAAGCACCAACTTCGAACAACTGAAGCACCAACTCACTGAGATTACTCACAACCCTGCAACTCTGATTTCATGGTTCAAGATACACCCTTCACATCAACTGAGACAAACAAGCTTGCATATAATATCTCTGATCTCTGAAATTTCTGTATTCAAGGATATAAACATCATCTACAACAGTGCATTAAATCCTCCCTTCATAACTTGCCTATGCCAAAAAAATGTATAACCAGATTTCTCATAGAAGCATAAACAAATTCACTCAAAATACTCCCCACGCAAAATAGTAGCAAAAAGCCTATTTTGAAAGAACACACTTCTCAGTCACTGATTTTTCTGAACATAAAACAAATTCGTGGACTTCAATGTCCTCCAAAATCAGCTACGGGATCACAGAATGCTTCAATGGCCATCAATATGTAATACCCGCAAAAACTCTAACAAATCACAGTTTCCATGCAAAGTCAAAACATTATTGATATTCAATTTTACCACAACATGCAGCCTGTCCCAAAAATTGTGTTAGCAATGGCGTTTGAAGAATAACCAAGACACCCAAATACATGAATTTACACTCGCAGCTTTTCAATCATGCAGCTCGTATCATGACTAAGTGGAAGTGATGCATTGAACAGCCACGTCCTTAGCCAGATAACTCACACAGCTAACACTTCACACAGCCCAACTCAGATAATACCGTTGAGAATGCTCACACGGCTATACACGACTAACACATTCTCCAGCTAACACTTCACACAACATGACTTCACTTATGTGCTCGTATATCCTCTCTCAGCTCCATCACATACAGTCTGTATCACCTTTCGACATATTAACTCCATACGTTTTCCATACTATAGCCAGGATAGCGATAACACCTTTTTTAATGACCATGACCTAAGCCTTGAATGAGGAATGCAGCTCGGCCTCTAGAAGATAGACATTTTCATTAATAGCCCGATTTTTCACTCATCCGCCCACTACAATCGAATGAATGCTCAAACATTTCTATCATGATTCCAGAAAAGTAAGAATAATTTCAATCATAGTCACTCAACCCGACTCCTTTCAGTAATATCAAAAAAATGTATATACTATTCTTTGCTAGCTTGTGAAAGGCCCGCTACAATTCACAGAAGCCGTCGTTGGGAAAATAAGACTCCACGATTAATGCAAGGAATAATTATTGAGCCACCCTATACACAAGCCATCACCCATATGTGAGGCATTACAAATTGAATCGGCAGCATAGATAGATTTTTGACATCCTCCTTAGAGTTATGCGTTCACGTCTCTTGTAGCCGTCGCCACCATTAATAAAAAAACACAACTATCATTTCATCAGGCTCCTTTGAATGAACATGTCAGAGGCGTGAGAAATAAATAAGCCACCACCACAATATTGAATTGCAGTGAACACAAGCCGACGCTAAGAATAGAGGAATCGGAGATGCAAGACGTTACAAATGAAGTGAGTCAACCTTGACAAGTCAAGGCTGATATGGCATGGACAAGTCAGAGCTGATTTGGCATCAATGACGAACTTTGACATCAATGACAAAATGTCCAACATATTGAACTTCTTTTTTGATCTATAAATGAATGGAAAACTTCTTATAAGTTCTCTAAGTTCACTTTTATGCATGTTTGTAAGATTATTTTGCAAAAATATTTGTTTTTTTTTTTAATATGGAAATTTTGACAAGTTTTTGGTGAGTTTCAAATCCAAGTCAAATTTTAGGCCTGCCAAATTTTGCCAAGTCCAAGATTTTAACATAGAAGCACAACAAAGGAATACCTTACACAGCAAAAACAACTGATTCCTGACCTTGCACAAAACAACATAATCATACCAAGTTCAAATCATAAGTGCATTCTACCTTTTTCTACTTCAAAGCAATCAATTTATCTACAATAATCATGATATTAAACAAATATCACTTAAGGGTTATATTTATTTTAAATGGATGGAGGTGAGTCAATTAGGTGGATTTTCCAGTTACAAAAGCATGTTTAGGGATAGGAAAAGATTTACAATTGTATACGTTTCTGGGGCTGATCAAGCACCTTCCCTACTGTTAGCTTTTCTCATGACTTGAAGTAGATTAATGAGCAGAGCCTTAGAATATACCTCAATTCGATCTAGTAGTGCCGGGCTTGATCTTCCTGTTCTTATTGAATTGAAATTTGATTTCATTGCCTCCAAAGTCTTTTTCATCCTTTCCCTCTGAAACCCAGGATGCATGCACATTTAAACTAGGCAGCTCATTTATCAAGAGTTTAGTCTGAATATATAATCTACATACCATATCTAAACTGACAATTTGGGATTGGATACTTCATCGTTTTAACAAGAAGAAATATGAAGTTCAAATTAATATACTTACGGCATCTTCTTCTGTTAACTGCTTCTCAGCATATGTTTCTTCAGAAGTGGCACATCTGCAAGCACCCATTCTGAAGTAGAAAACTCATTATATCAGTGACTGCAACCTCCTACATTAGATCCATCAAGCATAAAATGCCATAAATGGGTTAAGTAAACAGTCTTCGTAGAATTAAAAAATATGGAACCTCAATACCTCACATTCCTTTTCTGGTGAAAATATTTGAGAACCAAAGATTTTCCAAAGAACCCATCCTTAGACGCCAGGGACCTTATGGAATAGGTGGAATTTCTTCCTGCAGAAATCTTTACATGCATGCAACTTGATCCCGTAAATGGTCTTACCCCATATCCAACACCTGAAAAGCAGCTGAAATATACTGAGAATAAATTTGACTAGAAGGGAAAAGTCATAAACAATATATTTCTTCTAGCAATAAGCGCATGTTCACAGTCATCTAATACAGCACTGCAACTGTAACCATTCCTCATTTCCACAATATCATATGCACATCCCCCCACAGAACAGCTAAATACTCTTACCATAATATCAACAAACTGTAAGGGCCACTTAAAGTGCCAAATTACAAACTAAATAACTAAACTCTGAAAATGAATAATGTCTAGAGAAGAGAATATATAGGCCAGCCATATCAAAAAGATTGCAGTAGTTTTGCTAAAGAGCTGTCAGACTCTTTCCTCTCAATATGAAACAGTGAAACCAAATTTAAATACACGGAATCTGTAATAAGACCAACCATATTAACCAGAAGATATGCAGACATTTCTCATATTGAAATGAAAAATATGAGAGAGAAGAAGGTGTCAAACAAGTCTATGACTGCTGCACATGAAAAAACAATAGAACTCCCTCCCCCATTGTCTACATGTTTGCCCAGTCCCCAAGCTCAGTAAAGTTCAAAATCCAAAAAGAACTGAATAAGAAGGGTCCCTTTGATAGGAAGTCACCTTTTAAACAATTTGCAACCAGATTGCAAGCAAAACCTGGTGCAATGGGGGCACTAGGCTATGGAGATGTCATTTCTGTCGGCTTGAATTTCAATGCAGCATCACAAGAGTTAATGCACAGTTTCTTTATGTCACAAGCAAAGGTGTAGGAGTATGTTTACTTGAAAAAAGAATTGAAACAAATAGATAGTGGGGTTATACTTATGACCAAAGTCTTGTACCTACCACTTTGCCATTGAGGGCTCCTACTCATACTACTACTAGGACCCAAATCTATGAGTTCCAACTCGTTCTACTTCTACTTTTCCATCTAGTTCAAGGGCAGCCACAGCAAAGCCTAAGGGGAAACATAGAATGACCACTAGTGATGCTGCAAACATGATGGTAGAGTTATTCAATATGCGGAATAGGAATGAGACAAATGATGCCATTGGAAAATTCTTCTTTGCCAATTGCATTCCATTCCATGTGGCTCACTCTCCTTATTATAAGGAGATTGAAGCAAAAATAATCAAAGCGGGACCATCATATGTGCCACCAAGGGAGACAAAATTGAGGACAACAATCTTGGATAAGAACTATTCCAAGATTAATATTCTAAAGGAGAAAATGAAAGCTACCTAGATCACTAGTGGATGTAGCATAATTATGGATGGGTGGATGAATATCAAGCATCGTCCACTCATCAACATTATGTTTACATGTACAAAGGGCCCTTACTTCCTTAGGCCTATTGATTGTTCAGGGCACCACAAGGATGCTGATTTTCAATTCCAAATCCTTAGAGATGCTATTGAGGAGGTTGGGCTAGAGAATGTGTTGCAAGTAGTGACATGCAGTATACATGTGCAAAACTGCAGAGAAATCGATTGAGCCAACCTACAAGCATATTTGGTGGACTCCTTGTTATGTAGTGGACTCCTTGTTATGTACATGTCATGAATAATTCACTCAAGAACATGGGAAAAATTAGATGGATCAAAGAGGTGGTTAATGATACTAGAGATGTGCAAATGTTTATCTACAACCACTATATTTCACATGCAATTTTCAGGACCTTCTCTAAGAAGGACTTTTGAAACCTATAGAGACTAGATATGCATCATACTTCATTCTCTTGGAGAGGATGATCGAATTGGAACAGACATTGCAACTAATGGTCATGACAACAAAATGGAATCAATGAATCGATTCTAAGTCAAAGCAAAGGAAAAGAGTGAAGGAAGTGGTGAAGGGTGACACTTTGTAGACTAATGAAATATACATTCTTGTCATCATTAATCCAGTCTTCAAAGTTATTAGATATGGGGACGCAATGCACCTAGCCTTAAAGAGGTGTATGAGTGCATTGACAATATGCTTGGAAAAATAAAGGCCATTGTACAAAAGAAAGACCCAGCATTAGAGTTTTACAATGAACACATTCAACCAATCATTCATCGCCAATGGGAGAAGCTCAACACTCCCTTGCACATGGCTACCTATGCATTGGACCTGAAGTGGTATGTGCAAAGGCTTGGCAGAATTACCCCTATACAAAATGTTGAGGTGAAAGCAAGGTTCATGAAGGCCATTTAGAAGATTTATGATTCTGCACAAGCCAACATCATTCGTATTGAGTGGACATAGTTTGCAACTCTTAAGGGATATTCAACAGAGGCCAAGATGGATAGGGAGACTATGGCATTGGAGGATTCAATTCTATGGTAGACTATGCATAGGCCTAATTCTTTGAATCACACTAGCCATGCATCTACTATCCCAAGTTTCTAGTTCTTTTACAGCTGAGAGAAACTGGTGTTCTTCTATACCTCTAGGAGGGTGGAGAATCTTGTAGTTGTACATAGTGCCTTGCAACTCATCGACGGCAACACACTCACGTACAAGGAGAGTCCAGCAGCCCAATGGAATGTAGAGCCAAAGGAGCCAACACAGATTGATGAAGATATAGCACACACAAGGTTGGTTAGTATTGCTTTGGAGGAGTTTGATCTTGAGGAGTCTAGCAATTTGAGAGATGAGGAGTGGCATGAACTTTGGGATGAATGATGATTCAAGGCATTGGATCATTAGCAAATTGTATTTTTTTAATGTAATAATCATTTTGAATATAATATAAATATATGGAGATTTGGCATTTTCATTGTTCATTCCATACAATATCAAATACGTTTTGAGTATTTCAAAGTTTTGTATGTTATTCCTTGTATATTCTTTTATAAAAAAAAATTAACTACTATATATTTATGCTACCCTCCCCAAATCTAGGCCCTCAGTCCCCTTGTCCCCAATACTTATCCCCACTATCCCTCGTCTCAAGACCCCATGGAACATAGGTAAAATGTCATATGAAGGATCTTTTGTGATTTGATGTGGAATGACGCAAAAGAAATTGAAACTTGGGCAGTTATCCTTAGGGTGTTGAATGGAATTTTGGGTCTAGAGTAACTGCTTGATTTCAACCACATCAATGATTTGGAGCTTGTCTGTAATCAACCAGTGCAAGGTCAGAAGTACATGTTTGAAGATAAAGGTTTACTGATGGTTTGTTCTGCACCAAATTATTGCTATTGTTGTACTTGTGGCAATGTAGCTTCAATTTTAAGCTTCAATGAAAACTTGCAGACGGACTGCATGAAGTATTTTGTTCTCCCAACGGCAGCAAATTGAACTATCAAGGCGATAGACCCTTTGAAAGCTCATTCTATGAAAGGAGTTGCCACATTTCTCTCTGCTGATACAACTACTGCAGATAGCTATTGTAATCTTGTAATATGAGCTAGTTTTTGCATCTTAAAGGGTTCTTACTACGGACTAGCCATGGGGTTGGTTGTAGCAAAGACAAAATCCATTGCAGAGGTAGCTGCAAATCTTGGACATATTATTTATACAGATGCCATTGAGCAGATACTCACAATAGAAGATGTCCATTCTTTGATGGCAGAACTATAGACTTCCAAAAAGCAAATGTAATACTACATTCAGATCTAATGAAGCTATTGTTGAAGGAGAGTTGACACTCAATCAAAAATCTCCTCATCCAACCAACCAAATGCTGATCTTGGTTTCAAGAATAGTCCCATTGATGGGGATTTTGGCCTCCTCCAAAACCCCCATCCCACACCAATCTTCCCCAAATTTTAGCTTATCTGTCTCCAATGAAATAAATCAGATCTACAAAGGCAATATGTTTCAATTAATCAAATACCATGCAAAGACAACAGTAAACAGGCCAAGCATCCCATCCATAAGAAAAATGAGATGGAAAATAAGTTGTGTCTAGTCAGAGACACGGCTTTTTTTGAATTATATTGGCTCGAGATGGAGAATCCCTCTACAGCCAGTTATTCCTTAAATGAGATGGAAAATAAGTTGTGTCTAGTCAGAGACACGGCTTTTTTTGAATTATATTGCATAAAAGAAAAGATTTACAAAAGTCTGGGTACTGTAATAGCTAAAGCTAAGGAATAGAGGCATGCTAAAATATAACCACCAAGTGGTTTTACTACAATGGGTACAAAACCATGGGCCATGACCCTTCATATTCCACACATCTCCTCATGTGCTACGCATGACCCTTCACACCCCAAACATTAATCTTCATGTTCCACACATGTGACTCCTCATGCCCCACACATGCCTCCTCACATTGTATAGCTAGGATGCCACTAGGAATGATAGGGTGCAACACATAGTCCTGAATACATAGATCAATTGCTAAGTGCAGCTATACCCATAGATCTCCTACACCAAGAAAAATTCTTAGTAATCACTAGCTTGATCATGTATCTGCTCAAAACTCCCACTACATGGGGTGTAATATAAGACCTCAATTTTTTTTCCAAATTTCTGATGTTCTGTTTTGCTGTTTGAGGGTTTGATGTGTATGTTTTTGCTTGGTATTTCATATGCCATACATCATTTTGACATGCCAATAGAGAGATAATAATATGCAGATGAAAACATATAAAAACTAGTTTGAAAAACCAACACTTTCAGACTTAAATGCTCATAATACAATATCAGAAAATTTACAGTCATTCCAATTCATTACAAACTCAGAATATGCATTTTCAGACCTGGTTATAAGCTCCCTAACAGCAGATTTTTAAAGCTTCTTTTCCACGTCCAAACTCCCAAGAATAAGGTCTTCAAATCGATGCAAAGCAGAGCCAAAGAATCCCTACAACAGCTGCTACAAAGTCTGAAACACACTCACAGAAATGGCCGACCAGAATAGTGAACACACCCAGGAAAGGGCACACCCAGCCAGGGGGCGACTTGGCTTATTAAATCAATGCTTGCTTCAAAAATACCAAGTGACATATCAATGGAAAAGCCTTGAGGAGGAGCATACTCAAAATTAATACCGACAAAATGATCTCAAAACCCTGATGACTTATGAGCAAATCTTCACAATCAGACCCAGTCGCCCAGGTACCCAGAAATTGGTGAAACCACTCCAAAACTCATCATAAAATCACACCAAAATGAGAGGAAACAATTGCAATCCAAAACCCAACTGAAACTCATCAAAAATGCTGAAAGATTTTCATCCTAAATGAGTGAAAACTGCAACTTGAAGCTCCAAATGTGATTTCTGGATGAAACCACTCTTCCATCGGCTAGGGCAGGTCTTGCACTACCGAAACCAGTCCAAGATGTCAAGGGCTTTCATCCTCAACACTCACTTTCAGACCTCCTGGCGAAAAACCAGCAGCATCTCCTTATGCAACCAAAATCATTCATACTAAATGAGAGTCAAAACTCATATTTATAGTGAGGGAAGGATTAGGGCAACTTGCATTTGAGTTTGAATATATTTCCCTCTCATTTCACTTTATGAAATGTCATCCAATTACCCGAAGAGGGGCGTCCAACCTTTTGCCTCCAAAATTCTACTTTTGATTTTTAATTTAAATTTGACTTTTAGCCCAAACTAGGCGTCCCACCTTATGAGGCATAACATTAGCCTTTAAAAATGATAAATAAACTTTTTTTTCTAGGCATCCATTTGAAATAATGGCCCCTCTTTTAAAACAACGTTGTGCAACTAGGCTAAGGGGTCTGCTCATAAGGAAACTATTTGCACTTTTGCAGCCTTCTAAAATGACTTAAAGTTATCACTTAGGCACCAAGGTACTTTTTAATGTCCCCTCCACCCCTCAACTTAAAATTGTAAAGTAACTTTATTTTAATTAACTTTTCGAAGAGGAGAACAAATATTTAAATATTCCAACCTTAGCAACTAAGAGCCTCAACTAAAATAATATTGTTGAAAGAGCCTGACCAGGTCCAACTTCTAAAAATAGACTTACTATTTTTAACAAGTCCTAAAAATAGTAAAAACACCAAAGACTCAAGCTGGAAAGATGATAGATATGCCAAAGAGCTTACTGTGAACAGTAAGCACTGGATTGGTCCCCTACAAAAAGTAGAAAGCCACGCCTGAACACCGAAAAAACCCCACAGAAAGGACTGGCACAAGGCATTAAAGCTCATCGGACAACTTCCACACATTGTCCAAACAGGAAACCCTACACTGCTCAGCCTACCGGACCAATTACTAAATATAGCACTTACTAAAAATAGTAAGTGTGTCAAAATTAGACTAATCCAAAAGAGGACATCGAAAATGGGGACATTACAATCCGCCCTTCCCAAAGATTGCTTGTCCTCAAGCAATGCAATTACAACTCTGCAACCAACAAACTGATCCACACTAAATCCAAAAATGATCCCAAGGTCCCAAGTCAATATTGGAGATCTGTAGCACCATCTGCTCACAACACTGACTTGCGGGGTACCAACACAAGAGACCTCCTGAAAACCTCTTGCATTAAGCGCAATCAAATACTGCATAGACTCAACCAACTCCTCAAAAGAATGCCCCTCGAGAGAACCAAACTGTTGTGCCACAAGAGTAAACTCTAGAAGGTTAACACTGGCTCTCTCATCCCAAACAGTAGTTGAACTACAACATAGTGTGATTCTCAGGTTCCAAATGAGTCTCAAAAAGGAACCACCATGCTGACGCTACGCTACACTGAGCATAACTATCAAACCAATGTGCCCAAACTGCACTCTCCTATCCTAGACCTCCAAAGAGTAAAAATCATCCAAGCCCATACTAAAAAACCTAAAAGGGCTAAAGTCAATGTCATGAAATATATCCTGCCAAGGCAATTCAGAGAAGAGCGCATCAATAAACTTGTTGTGACCTTTTCACACATCACCCCATTCAAAATGGGGACCCCCTAATTTTTGCTCCGTTCCTCGTCTTTTGGCTTTGGTTTTCTCTCTCTCTCTCTCTGTCTCTCTCTTCTACTGTCTGCCTTTCCGGGTATGTGCCTACCTTTGAGCTTAAACGTGAGATTTTGGCTAAGTCTATAGAATTAGGGTTTTGAGTTTTCTGGTCAATTAGAAGTCAAATGGAGTGAATAAGTTGGAATTTGAGCTTCACGTTGCAGTCAGTATGCTTCCAACAGGTTCCCAGCTAAATTTTAGTGAATTTTGACAACTTACTATTTTTAGTAAGTACCAGATTTGGGGCGTTCTCTCAGCACTGTTGAAGTTCTCTCAGTCACACTGCATCCAGGACATGTCAGGCTGCTCATCTGCAAATTTTGAGCTGAAATGGACAATTTTCTATTTTTAGCAAGTTCAGCTTCGGGAGCAAATTTTAGGGTTTATATGCAAAGTTCTTCAATGCATGTCTGGAGATTCTTTATGGGTTCTCTGAGACCTATGCAAGGACATAACATGCAAAATGAGACAATGACTTTCAGTATTCAGCCTTCAGAGGCTATTTTTAGGGTTTGCATGTTGAAGTTTTCAGCGCATGTCAGCATATTCCTTGTGGGTTTTTCGAGGGCTTCGCAGTGGTATAACATGCAAACCAAGATCATGACTTTTTCAGGAGCCATCTTCAAAGGCTATTTTTAGGGTTTGCATGCAAGGCTTTTCAGTGCATGTTGAGTTATTCTTTATGGGTTTTTCAAGAGCTACACAGTGACGTGACATGCAAACGGAGATGATCACTTTTTCAGCAACTTACTATTTTTAGCAAATCCACTCGAGCAGCCCCCTCCCAGCACTTCAGAATCACAAACTGATCGACATGCAACAGAAACAAGGTCAAACGGAGGTCATTTGATAGACATGCAAGTCAAATTAGGGTTTCCATCTTCGGGACCCAAAATGAGGGGAAAAATGCCAGAATTTTCAAAAACCGGTGTATCCCACTGCGATCAGTATCTTTCGAGCTATCCATCGATAAAATTTGAAGGCAATCGAAGCACTTACTATTTATAGTAAGGCGTTCCAGAAACAGGCTATAAATAGTAAGCCAACATCGGGCGCCAGTGTGAACAAGCAGGTCTACCGATGAGGATCACGTCATTCAAATTTCAAGACAAACAAAGTTGTGGAGGTCATGAAATCAAACAGTTGCTATAAATAGTAAATCACCCGCAGAAACATGCCATAAATAGCAGGTCAGCTCGGGACGGCAGTGTGAACAGATCAGTTAAGTCATGAGGATCCTGTGGTTAAAATTTCAAATCAGTCTGAGCTTCAAAAGTATGAAAACCAAGAACTTACTAAATATAGTAAGGCATGAACGAGCAGCTAAGAAAATTTCTAAGTCTAACAAAAAATCCTGCTCCACCTTAAAAATGTGCCCAAGGAAGAATCAGCTGGAAAGTGAAAATTTGTCTAAGTCTGGACTTAAGTCCAGCTTGACCCTCAAATGCGCCCATCTCCAGCGTGAGCTCCATGAAAATTTTCTAAGGCATTGCTAAATCCACCTCCCCCCTTCAAATGCGCCCTCATGGCTGGAGGATAAAAATTTGTCTAAGGCATTTAAACTTGAAGTAGACACCTCTATATGCGCCTTAGGTTAAAGGAAAGTTGGTGGCATCAAAAATTTGACTAAGGCATTAAAACTAGAAGCTCACCCCCTGATATGCACCCTAAGCAAAGATGAGAGCTGGAAATTTTAACTAAGTATTGAAAACTTGAAGCAACTACCCTTGAATGCGCCTTGTCAGCTGGGGGGTGATGAAAATATTCGAAGTGTTTTAAATTTGAAGCTTGACACTCCATATGCGCCTTAACTTGACGAAGGAGTGTTGAAAATTTTCCAAGGCAAGTAAACTCAAAGTCTGGAGGGTCAAATGCGCCTTGACTTGGAGGAGAAGTTAGAAATACTCTAAGTGTTGTAAATTTGAAGCTTGGCCCCCTAAATGTGCCTTAGGTAAAGAGGGGCACATCGAAAATTTTCTAAGTGTAAAATTGGAAGGAGGACCTATAAAATGCGCCTTTGCCTGAGAAGAGTTGAAAAAAAAATATTCCAAGTGTGTGAAATTTGAAGCTCACCCCCTTGAATGCGCCTTTGACTGAAGGGGAGAATATAAAATATTCCAAGTGTTTTAAATTGGAAGTAAGACCCCATGCATGCGCCTTAGCTATTTGAGGTAAATTAAAAGGTTTCTAAGTCATTCAAAATTTAAAGTATGACCCCTCATTTACGCCTTGACTTGAAGAGTATTCTAAGTGCTTTAAATTTGAAGTTGGATCCAGTAAATGCGCCCCAAGTTGAAAGAGAAGTCTAAGGCAAGGAAGATGAAAGTTTAAGGGGTCATATGCGCCAAAGTGAAGAGAGAGGAAGCTCTAAGGCATTGAAGAAGTTTCTAAGTTAAAATTCCTCCAAGACCCCTTGAATGCGCCCAAAGGTGTCGACATGTTAAAAAAAATTCTAAGTATTAAAATTTCACCTCTAGAGAAAGTACGCCCAGACTTGAGAGGATGATGAAATTTATTAAGGCATGTATGCAAATGGCAAGAGAAAGTCCAAAATGCGCCCAGCTGGCAGGAGGATGAATTTGAAATTTTCGTAAGTGTCAAAAGAGAAGAAGCACGCCCAGAGAGGTAAGATGAACTTTGATGATGAAATTTTTCTAAGATATTTAATTCCACCTTCCTCTAGAGGAAAATACGCCCAAGTTGATGAAAGAGATAAAATTTTCAGAGGCATGGATAAAATTGGCTTAGATATGTCAGAAGGTGCCAGCTTCACGAAGATGATAAAAATTTTCAAGGCCAAGCAAGAAAATACGCCCAGAATAAGAACAAATTTGGTGGCAAAATATTTTTCTAAGGTCGAAAAAATCAAAAAATTAAATGAACTCCTTCGTTCATGGACACATGAATTTGATGCTTTACGAAGGAAATTTTCTTCTGGGTACTGGACGTCTTCAATGAGGAATTGATTTTAAAGTCTTCCACAACTCGCCAAGGATTTCAGGATGAGGATTTTGATGGGCACCGGATTGATGAATTTTCTAAGGGGAAAATTTAAAAAATTTCTAAGGCAGGAAGAATAAAATGTGTTGTTGAAATAAAATGCCTTGGCTGATGAATTTGAAGTTGATTGCCTAGGTGAATTTGCTCAAATTCTTCATGAAGATAGTCTTCTTGAGCCAGAGATGAATAAAATCAAAGTTGTCAACACTTCAGCTGGTGAAATAAATTTCTTGAAGAAGATGCAGTTGAAGTTAACACTTTCAAAAGATTATTTTAAAAATGCATCTCTTAAATACGCCCTTGGGGAGGATGAAATTTGTCTAAGGCATTGAAATATGATGCACAGGTTTTATATGCCCAGCCTACAGATGTTGAAAAATCATGAAGAAAGCAAAGTTGGCTAGAGAAAAACAATGAACCCTATCAAATCCAGAGATCACTCAGACCTTGGAAGTTAAAGCATGAAAATCGGGTAAGTAAGGTGAGTTTATATGATGAAGTGTTTTGATGCTCTTCTCCTTGCTTGTTTTGCAGGGTGAACACCGAGGCCAAGGCATGATGACTTGGGGAGATGAAGCGAATACTTGGAGAAAATGGCTAAGTGTCAAGACCTAGTATGTGCCCAACTCAGGTGGCAAAGAAGAAATGTTTTCAAAGCTCCGGATAAAAAAAAAAAATGGAAACCCAAGCGTTAATGGTCACCATCAAATACTTCAAAGTTGAAGAACAACATCAAGGAGGAAAATCATCGTCGAGCAGGGGAAAGAAGTTGTCGCCTTGGAGTCAAATCGAGGACATGCCTGCCATACCCTTTCAAGAAGTCGAAGCAATGATGATTAGACTCATCCAGTTTGCAGTCAAAAAGAAGAACAGTGTGAACGCATTTACAAACAAGAATCTTCTAGAAGATGGTGGCCATTAATTGCTCATTTATTACCCCACTCTTCTTGGTGGCGGTTTTTAGGGTTAGGGTTTATGTGGCTCAATCTGAGCCCTTCATTGTAATTGAGTCTGAGTCGTCCGTTGGACTTGGCCAGCTATATAAAGGGGCATACCCTCTCATTTGTAATTCAGTTAGACACTAGATCAAACTAGAGAGTAGAGCAAAGAGACTTTAGTTGTAATAGCATAGCATAGCATAGTTTGAAGGAAAAGGAAAGTTTTCCCTTGAAAACTTTGTAAGAGATTGTTGTGAAAACTATTATAATAAAAGATCTTTCATTGAATGGTGAATTCATCTTTGTTATAAGCAGCTAGCAAGGTTTCTTCATCCCTTCTACTTCAAGTAGCGTAAAGTAGCGTAATTCATTTTCATGCAAGTAGAGATGTTAGCTGTGGATTTGTGGTGTTAATCAAGGCAACTTCGTTTTAGTCCATACCACTAGTAGCTTGCTAATGGCAAGTTTGCCTTGTGTGGTCAACTGGAAAATTTTACAAGCTTAACTTCGATTGTGATTTACGTCTCGGCATGCATCGTCTTGATGGTGTCTTGATGCCAAATTGCGACTTGAAAACCTCTTGCCACTCCCTTGAAGATTGCACCAACTTTGTGTAAGTTGTCCAACGCGAGGCGGAGCAAAGTTTGGTTGAAGTCTGTTGAGATTAATCCCACATCCCGTCTTAGAGTAAAATTTAGAACCTTCTTATCCCTACACTCATTTAAATGCAGTTTATTTCTGGTTAGTGTTAGGAAACTTGTGCTCACCTGCCAAATCATTCGAACCACGTGAAACCCTTAATCTGTTGTCTGCTATCAGCTGTTGAACAATTGTGTAAGTCCCCTTGAAATACCAGTAAAAACACATCAAGCCAACTGAGGGTATTCTATTGCACTAAAGGAACCTTGGAGTTGAACGCACGAACTCTCTCACAATCTTAGCATGCTGGATACTTTGATCAAGAGAGAATAGGGTAGCCGTTGGCGACTTTATTTTGTGTTGGTGCGGTCACGAAAATCACATCAACAAAACTCACTGCCAATCACGATCCTGGTCACCATGAAAATCATTCTGCTCAACCATAAAAATTAACCCAGGTATGACACCTCATGATGCCCAAAATACGAAGCAAGTCAACCACAGCCATATCTCTGAAATCTACCAACCAGGAAATGCCTATGCTGATGCAAGCCAAAATCATAACATCAACACTCAACCTCTGAGTGTCAAAAGAATGGTCCTGAACACACCAACACACCCAAACCACTACAATCAAAACGACATCATCTGAAATAATGCATATCTCCATGAAGTAACTGCAATGAGTGTTACTCGCCAAAGTGGAAGCAGTAAATGAATGAACTATGTTCAGAAAAACACTCTCAACCAACTACCCCAAAGCCTGCCCAAACTCAAAATCAATCTGCTCATCAAAAGGTGCCATCATAACCAATGAAAAAAAGTAAGGGCAGTGGTAATCAAGCTCAAATCCTAATGAAAACATAGGAGAGATGAGTATGGAGGTAGCAACAGAATCATCTCCTAGGAGCAAATCATCATTGCCATCCACGCTCAACCATGAACTACTAAGCTGCTAAACTAAAGAAACCATCCCACTCATCCGCAAATCCGAAACCAAAATCATATGCAAGCTGATCGGAAAGTGGACAGTGGTACTAAAACTAGAAGTTGACCCACTACTCCAATCTTGAGACAACACTTCATGACTAGAAACTGCACCTGGGTTCCAAACCTTACTATTTTCACCCAATGCAATGCTACAACTATGAGTAATCCCATCATCCAACTCAAAAAGCGAATTGTCATATGTCATATCAGCATCTACCTCAAACAAAGGATTATCAATATATGAAAATTATCCTCAACTCCCAATTCAAACCAATCCTCTTGCTGATCCGAATTTCTATTTTCTAATTTTTTTGGGACAATGGGCAAGATCATACTCCTCCTGAATGAAATCAAGCTCCTCCATTACATGTGTGATCTCCTTAGCCCTTTCTCTGTTCTTCTGCTCTATAAAATGTTGAGCCTCATAAAGCTGATCATTTGCTTCAAGAAGTGCCCCTTGGACACTTTCCAAAGCGAGCTTCATAGAGTAAAGCTCAATGGTGAGCTCATTAACCTCTTCCCTTAACTGCTTAGACGTAGACAAGGTTTCATCTACAAACTTGGTAGCTATATCTCTATCATGCATCATGTGTAAGTAAGCTGTTTTAAATTTTTCCATAGAGCTCTTCAATGTATGTAAATCAGAAAGTGAAATATTAAGCTCGCTTTGCCCTCTTGATGCACTTTGAATTAAACTTTCCACATGCATATGTTCGCTGTCCAAACGAGTTAAAATGTGCACCTCATTTTCAGCGGACACCCAGAGTTGTCTTTTCCAATCATGATCAAGCATGGGTAACAAACTGCTATTATGTTGCATGCTAAAATCAGAACTATTATACCTGTTATCAAAGTCTCCATCGCTGTCCCAAATTACTTGTGTCACTCCCTGATTATCCTCAAAAGAAGATTTTGAATCCGGACCAACCAGGCTACAAGGTTTTTGTTCAAAATCAGCTACCTGCAATGTGAAATCAAATTCCCTTTCAAGAGTGAAAACATCACTATCGATGCCATCCTCTATGCATTGCTCTTGGGATGAAGTAAGGACATCATTACAATCAAAAAGAAATTTGTCCCAATGTGGATCCTTGTCATACTCAGGTGCCAACACACCTAGATCCCATGTGTAGAAAGGTTGATCACTTTGTTTAGAGAATAAGTGTTCATTGTGCTCCTCATGAGTAGTTGTCTTTCTAAATAAGTCACTCTCCCTCTCATTATCACTGAAACATCATAAGCATCTCTCTCCATGGGCTTGATTTGGTAGTCTAACTCAAAGCCACCTGTGTCACCATTGCCCACATGGGGTAAAGAATCATCATTAATAGCTGATTCGAAGTCATCATCTCTTTTGGTTTCATCATGCCCAAAATGAGAGGAAACAATTGCAATCCAAACCCAACTGAAACTCATCAAAAATGTTGAAAGATCTTCATCCTAAATGACTAAAAACTGCAACTTGAAACTCCAAATGTGATTTCTGGATAAAACCACTCTTCCACCGACTAGGGTAGGTCTTGCACTACCGAAACCAGTCCAAGATGTCAAGGGCTTTCGTCCTCAACACTCACTTTCAGACCTCCTGGCAAAAAACCAGCAGCATCTCCTTATGCAACCAAAATCATCCATACTAAATGAGAGCCAAAACTCATTTATAAAGTGAGGGAAGGATTAGGCAACTTGCATTTGAGTTTGAATATATTTCCCTCTCATTTCACTTTATGAAATGCCATGAAATTACCCCAAGAGGGGCGTCCAACCTTTTACCTCCAAAATTCCACTTTTGATTTTTAATTTAAAATTGACTTTTAACCCAAACTAAGCATCCCACCTTATGAGGCATAACATTAGCCTTTAAAAATGGCAAATAAACTTTTTTTCTAGGCATCCATTTGAAATACATGGCCCCTCTTTTAAAACAATGTTTTGCAACTAGGCCAAGGGGTCTGCTCATAAGGAAACTATTTGCACTTTTGTAGCCTTCTAAAACGACTTAAAGTTATCACTTAGGCACCAAGGTACTTTTTAATGTCCTCTCCACCCCTCAACTTAAAATTATAAAGTAACTTTATTTTAATTAACTTTTCGAAGAGAACAAATATTTAAATAATCCAACCTTAGCAACCAAGAGCCTCAACTAAAATAATGCTGCTGAGAGAGCCTAACTAGGTCCAACTTCTAAAAATAGACTTACTATTTTTAACAAGTCCTAAAAATAGTAAAAACACCAAAGACTCAAGCTAGAAAGACGATAGATATGCCAAAGGGCTTATTGTGAACAGTAAGCACTGGAATGGTCCCCTGCTAAAAGTAGAGAGCCACGCCTGAACACCAAAAAAACCCCACAAAAAGGACTGGCACAAGGCATTAAAGCTCATCGAACAACTTCCACACATTGCCCAAACAGTAAACCCTACACTGCTCTACCTGCCAGACCAATTACTAAATATAGCACTTACTAAAAATAGTGTATCAGAACCAAACTAATCCAAAAGAGAACATCAAAAATGGGGACATTACATGGGGAATGTCTAGACTAGGCCACACCATAGCAGTATGGCTTATGTTCCCAATATCCTTGAGATCCTCTGATTTGAACTTCTTCTTATACCCATTTGTAACCAACAATTTTTCTTCCAGCAAGCAAATTATAATTTTCAGCCTCAAGAACTATGGAAATATTACATCCACCACTTACAATGCTTGTATACAACTTGAATAGAGTCCCAATATGAACAGCTTGTTGGAAATACTATTGTCATTGATGTCAAAGAAGAGAAGGGAATAGTCACTGCCATCATATTTTTGCTGTCAAAGGAGGTTCAATATAGAAGATATATGCTAAGAAGAATTAAGCAAAAAAGGAAAATATTTATCGTATTTTAAAATTAAAATGGGCCGACCCAAATTGCCTTATATTGTCGCCCAAATTATGGTGCCCATATTGGGTGAAATCACCTCTCTTTGATATGGGCCGACCATACATGGTGTGTCACCCCCTTTGGGGGAGTTAAAATTTTAAATTATTATTTTTTATTTTGGGCCAAACCCTCTTGGAAGGATCAACCCTCTTGGAAGAGTCACCCCTCTTGGGTGAAGAGGTGTAAGGGGGATATAAATAGAAAATGTGATGGGAAAAGATAAGCAAGCAATTAATGTAATATCTTTCTAATTCAAGCTGATTTTTGAAGGAGAAAATATATGTGAAGAAGTTGCAAGCAGATTTTATGAAGGAGATTCAAATGATTATCATCCATTGAAGAAGCAATATTCAAAAAGGAGAAATTTTTGTTCATTTGGAGATTGGTGTCTCTCAATAAAAGAGATTGGTGTCTCTTGCTAAGTTGGTGCTTAGTAGTGGGGATTGGTGTCTCCAATGGGTTGGTGCCTACAAATATTTGTAAGAGAATTTTTATTTTTGTGGCTGAATTTGGACAGTAGATCCAAGCAGTCTTTATTTGTAGTTTTCTCTCGAAAGAGTTTCCACATAAATTTTGTGTTCCCTAGTTGTTAGATCTTATGTGATTGCTTTATTGTGGTTGTTGATTTTTAATAAGTGAAAAATTGTCTTATACTGATTCACTCCCCTCTCAATATTAGTATCACAACTCTCACCAAGACCATTGCTCCTCCAACCATCTTGTAGTTAGCTTTGTTAAAGATTATCTACACACCGATATCATTCATTTTACTCAAGGATATCAGATTTCTTCCTAAACCTAGAATATGAAAAACTCTAGGGAGTGACTTGACCCTTCAAAATCACTTTGACCTTACCATAGTCAAAGATCTTATGACTTGAGTTATCACCTAAGAAGACATCACTTCCATTATAACTTTCATATTCAAAAAATCATTCCTTGTTATTCTTCTTAATCCTACATTGCCTTTTAAAATGTCCAGATTTACTATAATTCTAACCTTATTTTTTAAAGCTTCCAAGAGACGTACCTTTAGAACTTGATTGTCTATGTAATAACCACCCCTGATATTTTTCTTGTTTGTTTACTGAGTATGATGTAGATTGCAGATTCGTTTTGTTTCAAGGTTCCATTCAACATGTGAGGCATTTATAGAAATAACATTCCATTGAAAGGAAATGGCATGGACTTGCAACATATCATATTGAACCATTACAAATCATCTTAGCATATAATAATAATTCAAATCAGACTAAAAAAAATACATATCAGACCTGACTACAGTCATATAAGGTCCCTTCCACTATCATACATTGAGCAGCAAATGCATACAACTCCTCATGGAAGCCACCAAATGCATAAACTATCAAACCCCAGCACTCTCCTTCACATTGGCCAACATTCAACTGAGAAAAGACACCATTAACACGCTGTTGCAGACCTCTATAAGTTGTTCTAAGAAGGAAGTCTGAAAATGCAAACCCCCAAAATGGTATGGCTCCCTAGGAGGGGCAATCAACTCTAGTAAATTAATCCCTCACCAAACAATACAAATGAGGGCTCAAAATGAGGCATCCAGCTGCAAGGAATCCATAGAAACAACACCCAAAATGATGCACTTCCCACATACGGAATTACGAGCAGATTTATGTTTCCAGCCACTCTGAAAATGTACTTTTCCAGAAGTCAGAAAAAGTGAATCAGACCTCTGAAAATGTAATCAAACAGCTCCAAACACACTCCCAAAAGATGCAAACCATTTATCAAACCAAAATCTTTGATCCCAACTCAAAATACGGAAAATATCTTCATTCTAACACAACCAAAATGATGAATATCATTAAATCTGTGAATGAAAAGGTGATCCCTAAAGTAGACTCACTCCAACCAGCTAGGGTGGATCTCTCACCACCGAAACCAACAACTAGAGATGAGGGTTTTCGTCCTCAACCAGCAGTATACAAATCCTGGAGAAAATCCAACAAAGTTTCCTTAAGTTGTCAAAGTTCTCATATGCAAATGAGAGCTCAAACTCATATTTATAAAGTGAGGGAAAATTTAGGGCAACTTGCATTTGAATTTGAATGTTTTTTCCCTCTCATTTCACTTTATGAAATGACATGAAATTACCCCAAGAGGGGCATCCAACTTTATGCCTCCAAAATTTCACTTTTAATTTTTTATTTACCTTATAAGGCATAACATTAGCCTTAAAAGAGCCCAGCCTGAATAGAATTTCTCGGCGCCGGAAGGCAATGGTGGAATTGGTTGCCTCAATACGCGGAAGCAGAATGGGTTTGGAGAGAGAGGAGGCTTTGTTTTCAGAGAGGAAAGAAAGAAATGTGTGCTGGAAGGGTGGATCTTCATACAGGCGGCCTGAAACTAGATCCCGCGACCTCTGGGATTCGTCTTTCGAGGAGTGTCGTGTAAACATTTCTTGGAATAAATGGGATTCGATGCCGAGGCAACAAATTGAGGACTAATGAGGGTTTGAATTTATCAATTTAGTTGAAGCTCGATGATATTCGAGTTATTTTCGGGCGATGTTGCCTACACGATGAGCAGCTCCGGCGATGACGACGAGGATGTTCAATTCTTCGAGTCTTTGGACTAAATCCCCTCTAAAGAAGAGGAGGATGTTGATCTTGTGCAGGAAAACTCCCGCAGCGGCATATCAAATTGCCGTAATAATAATGATGTTGACGGTGCTAATGCAAATGATAATTCTTCCAAGTATGAAATTTGGAAGGGCGAGCCCGATTCTGTGAAGGAACAACACTAGCGGCTTCTTCGAGAGTTGGGGCTCTACACTGACAGGGATTTGAAAGCTGACGTGAATGTGAATGTAAGGCGAGTGCATTTTTCTGAATTTCAACCTGCCGCAGAATGTTCTAGCAGCGACGGGGCCCTAGATGGATCCATTCCGGAAAAGCCTCTATCGGGCGGCCCAAATCCCCGCGATTTAGCAAATGTCAACTTTGCTAATGGCAGGATTAAGCTTGATCCAAAGAAATATAATTTGGGTCATTTAAACAAAACTGACACAAAAGAGCCAACTAATTTGCACTCTCTACAGAGTTTCTCTAGTGGTGACCTTAGGGATGAGGTAGGAGAAGTTAGGGTTGGGATTAACTCTGCCATTGATAGCAGTGGAGAGATTTTTTGAAAGATCAAAAACCTAGACAATGGGAAAGAGTTTGTTGTGAATGAGATAGCAGAGGATGATACATGGAATAAGCTTAGGGAAGTAGATACTGGCAGGCAGCTAACTGGGGAGGAGTTTTTTCAAAGGGTTGTTGAGCATTCTCCTCTTGTTCAGGAACTCATGAAGAGGGAAAGTGTAGAACAAATAACACAGAAATAGAGTCCTGATTTGAATAGCACAAATGGCATAAAGACAAAAAAGAAAGGAGGTTGGCTGAAGACAATAAATGGTGTTGCTCACACAATGAGGACTACTAACAAAGAGAAGAAGAGTACTAATGAGAGAGACAACTCTTCTAAAAAGGGTGGTTGGAGATCTAGTTCTGCAACTAATGAGAGCCAAGAATTTATTTTCAATATGCTGAAAAAGACAAAAGTATGGCAATATGGTAAGTCTTGCAAGGATTTCAGTGCACTTTTCATGGGTCAAGAAATCAAGGCACATCAAGGTTCTATATGGGCATTGAGGTTCAGTTTGGATGGCCGATATCTTGCTAGTGGTGGTCAGGATTGCACAATTCATGTGTGGCAGGTGACAGAATCAAAACAGAAACAAGAGGTATCTGTGGAAAAACCAGAAGAGGGTATTTCTAACACCTACGTCAATGCCAATGGTTCAATAGAGTATGTATCCATGAATATTGAAAATCCTGCAGATAAGAAAAAAAAGGCATTTTCATGAGTGGCAGAAAGAGCTCGAGCACTAGCGTGGACTACATTTTCCCACCTGAGAGTATCTTCATGCTTTCAGAAAAGCCACACTGTTCTTTACAAGGTCACTTGGATGATAAATTGGACCTTTCATGGTCCCAATCTCAGTATCTACTATCATCATCAATGGACAAGACAGTGAGATTGTGGCATATATCATAGAAAAAATTTCTAAGAGTGTTTTCGCATAATGACTATGTTACATGCATCCAGTTCAACCCTATTGATGATAGATACTTCATTAGTGGCTCACTGGACAAAAAAGTTTGAATTTGGAGTATTCTTTCTCGCAAAGTTGTTGATTGGACTGATATATATGAAATGGTTACTGTTGCATGCTATACTCCTGATGGACAGGTTTTCTTATATGTTCCTCCTACCCATCTAATTAGGTAAAAACTTTAAATTGATAATATGAAAACATAGTAGGTGGTTTGATACACCATGATTAAATTCTAAAGCTATTTTTTGGGTGGGGAAGTAGGGAGCATTTGTTGGTACCCATACGGGCAAGTGCCTCTCCTATAATGCATCAGGTATGTCATTAACATGATCTTTCATATTTAGAGGGAATTTTTAATACTTTGCTTTGTTAATCACAAATTAGTAGTTCAGATTAAAAAAAAACATTAGCCTTAAAAAATGATTAATAAACTCCCTTTTAGGCACCACACAAGATAAAACATTGGCCCCTTTTTAAAAACAACTTTGCTCTACTAGGCCAAGGGGGTCTTCAATAACTTAATAACATAAGTCATAAAATCCCCTTTTGAAGACTTAAGAGAATAATATGCCAAAACATTAGAACTCACCAAACTGCAAATGCCAAGCATTGCCCAAACTGGAAACCCTGCACTACATTGCTGCCAAGACCAATTTCCCAAAATAGCACTTACTAAAAATAGCATATTGCTAAAAATAGTAAGTGTGTCCAAACACCAAACTGGCCCAAACTGAGATACCCTAAAACTTACTAAAAATAGTAAGTGCTAAAAATAGTCATTGCTAAAAATAGCAATACTACCCACCACTTATCAGAAACCCAGAAAGCTCTCTAGCAACATCAATATACTCCTCTGAATATGTAGACATAGATCCTGAAAGATAGCACCGTCAAATGAGGAAACCCTAAAAAAGGGGACATTATAGTCCATCTCTTGATTTGCTCTTGCCTTTTCTATGAGAATAAACTCTTATAAATAGGACATTCTTTGTAACATTTTGCATAGATTTCTGCCTCATTTCTTCTAATCAAAAGGGCTGCAACTACCTCTTGAAGGGTTAACTTAGTTGAGTTACTACTAATGGCCATAACAAGATTATTCCACAAATTAGGCAAACATAACAAAGTAACATATTTATCTTCTTCATCCATCTTAAAATCAACAAAGGCTAATTGGTTTACCACAAAATTGAACCCATTCAAATAATCCATCAAAGTCACCAACAATCATTCTAAGAGAATACAACTTTCAAAAAAATAAGTTTAACTACAAACTTTGTCTAATACAAAGACCATAGCTTATCCCATAGTTCCTTGGTGGTGGCTTCTCTTGAGACATTCAACAACACTGAATCTAAAAGGGAAAATCAGATTAAACTTCTTGTTTTTCTATCAATCTTTGTTGTAATGTCCCCATTTTCGGGTTCTCTTATAGTGCAGTTGGTGCTAACTTTCTGGGTTTGTGTCAGCCTAATCAGAGGGGTATTTTGATGCTGCCAATGAGCTTTGATGGTTTAGTCGAGTTGTACGACACTTTCAGATGTAATTTTTGGCTTTCGGTTTGGGCTCCAAGATTCTTGGAGGGAGCATCTAGTTTTAGTAAGTCACCTAGTAGGATTTGTTTATCATCTTTCATCATCAGGATCACTCCTACACAGTTAGTCTTCGATTTTGAGGCTTTTCAACCATTGTCGCTAATTGGGTGTATTATTGAGCTATATTTAATTAATTTTACTAAGGTTGTCATTTTAATTAAAATAATTAATCAAGCACCTGATTATTATAGCTTGTTGGAAAGAGAACAGAAAGATTTAAATGCTGAGACGCTTAAAAGTGACTTTTAGTGTCGAAAATGTTTTAAAAATAAAATAAATCACTTTTTTGGAGTTAAAAGGTTTAATAAATTAATAAAATGATTTTTAAAAAGAGTTCCTAGAAAGTTCCCTTAAAAGCTTATAAAAAGGGGAATTGAGAGCTCATTTGGTATGTTGAGTTTATTTTATTTCTCTGATTGAAACTCTTGTGGTTTTGGAGATCGAACTTGGTTCATCTCAGCCTCTGGAAGACGAAAACCCTCTTGAGAAGATCAGTTTTAGTGGTGAAAGATTCCTCCCTAGCTGGTGATTGTCAGAGTTGTTGTGATTGAAGTTTTGATAGGAAAGTTATGTCTGGACACCATGTTATGAAATAAGGGTTTTTGCTGAAAGAGTTTGGATTCATTGAAGGTGTTGAGCAATTTGGTATTGGGAGAGTTGAGATCGAAGCTTCTATTTCAGTGTGGGTTATTTGTTTGAATGTTTCATGTGGGTTTGGATGCCAAGTTCCTATTGCTAGTCATTGTGGCATGAGATTTGCTAGGTGTTTTGGAAACCTTTGGTTCGCATCAAAAAGGGAGTTATTGTACATTTCTGAATGTTGCAATATGTAATTTCAGAACTGAAGTATTTGTGAAAGCTTCATCAATATTTGTGTGCTTGGGAAGTGCAACTTGTTATTCTATTTGTTGTTGTTCAATACTAGAAACTGTGTATGAAATGAGCATAGTTTTCTTGGAGTCGATGCTGTTCACGTCCATGTACTACTCCAGTTTTGTAATAGAGAACCTTTTAGATTGAATTTCATATCTATGCAATATTATTTCAGTCAACTCAAGGTCATAATTTCATTTGTTTGATGCATTATATTTCTGCTCTCGTAATAGATAATATTTTGTAAATCTTGCCATATCTTGGTTTATGAATAGAGACATTTCCTTCTTGTTATTATCTATTTGTTTGAGTGTTTTGCAAAGTTGAATGGTATCTCTGCAAGATAAAACGAAAACAAATAGAAAACTTTTAAACAATCAATCACCATAAGCAAGCAAACTGTTTAATGAAATTACTCAGTTGGGAAAAGTGAAAATTTGGGCAAGATTACATGGGGAATCTTATAGTGGTATCAAAGCCAGGTTCCTGCCAACCTTTGGGTAATTCAAGAAATTGACTTTCAGTTTGAAGCATGGCAACAGAAGATAGAAAATGGTTGGCAAGATTACTCTACGAATCAGGTAGTAAGCTCTGTGTTCTATCTCAACCAAGGATGAGGCTTTGATCACATTGAAAAAAGTAGAAGAATGTTTGATCCTTGTTGAGCAGTCACCTTCTGAATTGTTGCAAATAGCTCTTGTTCCTACAGTGACTTCTTTGAGTCAACACGGGTGGTTGAGACATACAGATGATGAGATAAGATTGATGGTTACTTCATGTTTGAGCGAGATCATGAGAATATTAGCACCTCAAGATCCTTATGATAATAACACAATGAAAGAGGTAATTCAATTGATGGTGGATAGTTTTCAGGATATTGACAGTATCAAAATTTCTCACTATTCTAGAAAGGTTGCTATACTTAAACATTTGCAAAAATCAGATTAAGTAACATTATGTTGGATTTGGGAATGAATGATTTGATCTACAGCATGTTTCACCATTTCTTTGCCACAATCAAGAAAGAACATGATGATGATGTTATTGCATCCATGCAAACTATTATGGTACTGACTATTAATGAGAGTGATGATGTGCCTCAGTCTCTTTTTTCTATCCTATTGACTAACAAGAAGAAGGGAAAACATGGAATCATATCAGTTAAAGAGAAATTAGCTCATAGGGTGATTAATCGGTGTGGGAAGAAGTTGAAATATTTCTTGGATAATGAGGAGCAGGTGGTTGAAGAGACGTTCATAGCAAAAAAATTTGATGCAGTGATTGCTTTGAAACATGATGAATGTGAGACAGAGCCTCAGGATGACTCTTTGGTCATGCATGTAACTATTGTGCATAAGGTTGTGCATGAAGGAGAGGACAAAACAGCAGCCTTGGATCCTAGTTCGGATTCATCCGGTGATGACTCTAAGTCTAATGACTACCTTGATGTTTCTAGTGGAGCAGATATTGATGATGAGTTCACAATTTCACTAATGTACCTTCAAATGATGAGCATGGAAAATGCAAAAATGATGATGTCTTCAAATTGGCTTTTGATGATCACTCATCTCATTTCATTGATGATATCTCAAGTGGCTTTGGGTTTAACTTCCAAACCAAGCCTATGGAGAGGAATGCTTATGATGATTTCAGTCCTAGAAAGATGGAGAGTGACATTTTCATAAAGGCAACCACTCATGAGGAGCACAGTGAACACTTATACTCTGAACAAAGCAATCAGCCCTTTTTCACATGGGATCCGGATGTGTCAGCACCTAAGTATGATGAGGATCCACATTGGGAAGAATTTCCTTTTGATTATAATGATGTCCTTACTTCATCTCAAGAGTCATGCATAGAGAATGGCATTGAGAAAGGTGAAGTTGAAAGGGATAATCTTGTATGCAAATCAGAAAACTTAATGCATGAAGTTGAAGTTGATCATGGGCCAAATGATGATGATGAGTCAAGCTTCAAAAAGGAGGTTCATGAGACTTGGAGCAGCCATGGAGTCACTACTAAAAGGCATGACAAATATTTTGGTTCTAGTTTTCATCATAGCAGCAGTTTACTATTTTTGCCTAAACATGATTGGAAAAATCAGCTTTTGGTGTCTATTGAAAATGAAGTGCACACATTATCTAAATTGGATGACATAAGAAGACTTGTTGAAAAACTCATCCTCATGACACTAAAAGACCAATATGAGCAAAGCATTATTCTTGCTGATTTGCACATGATGAAGAACATTATGGAGGGAATAAATTCAAATTTCTTACACATGATGCATGATAGAGATGTAGCCACCAAGTTGGCAGATGAGACTTTGTCTATAAATAGGCAATTAAGAGGAGAGATTAGAGAGCTCACCGTTGAGCTGGATTCCACAAATCTTGCTTTGGAAACTACCCAAGAGGCACGTCTTGAAGCAAATGAACAGCTCTATGAGGACAAACAATTCAGAGAGCAAGAGAACAAATAAAGGGCCAAGGAAATCAAACAGGTAATGGAGGAGCTTGATTGCTTTCATGAGGAGTTTGAACTTGCACATTGTCCCAAAAAATCTGAAAATAGGAGTTTGGATCAGCAAGAGGATTGGTCTAATTTTGGAGTTGAGGATAATCTTCAGTTTGTTGATAACCCTTTGTTTAAGGTGACTTATGATAATCCACTCTTTGAGTTGGATGATGGAACTCTTTCTAATTCCAATGATGAGACTGGAGTCGATCACAGGATTTGAGATCCACATGCAGTCCCTAGCTGTGAGGTGTTGTGGGCAAAATCCCAGAGTTAGTACTGTTGTCCACTTTCCAATCAGCCTATACATGACTTAAGTTCTTGGCCTGCAAATGAATTGGATGGCTTCTTTAGACCAGCAGTTGAGTACTTAATGGTTGAGGCTGGTTGGTAGAGGTGATTTGACTATAGGCGATGGCTCTTCAGCTATTTCCATACTCATCTTGCCTATATTTTTAGTGGGATTTCATATTGATTACCACTGCCCTTACATTTCCACATTGGTTAAGGTGACACCTTTTTATGATCAGATTCATTTTGAGCTTTGGCAAGCTTTAGGGCAGTTGGTCGTTAGAGTTTTTCCAGACAATTCATTTATTTATTGCTTCCACTCTAGTGAGTGACAATCATTGCAGATACTTCATGGAGATGGTATGCATATCTTCAAACATGGTAACGCGACTCGCCCAGACTCGCCAAGACTCGGCAAGTTGTGAGTCGAGTCACCCTGGCCAAGTCCTGGGGGCTCGGACTCGGACTCGGCGGAGTCCTGCCAAGTCCTGGCAGGACTCGCCAAGTCCTGTGGACTCTCCGGACTCGCCGAGTCCAGGCAAGTCGCGACTCCAAGACTCGGTCGGTAGAGTCAAGTCAAAAAAAACATAAAACAGTTATTTAATTTGTTTTTTTTTTTTACTTATGTTATCTCCCCAGCCCTAAAAGCAACTTCATTTCATTCACTTGGCAAAATAGGAGGAGAAAAGAGAGCTATGAAGAAAAACAAGAGTTCATTGTAGGGCAACCAGAAAGGAGTTGAAGACAAATCCAGGCTCATATATCATTTGGGAAGGTTCATACCAGCAAGGAGGTGCATTGAGAGCTCATTACCAGCAATTGGGAGCAGTGTGCATTGCATTTCAAGCCTAATCTAAGAAGTAAGTTTGATTTTAATTGGTTTTTTTATGTTTCTTTAACAAAAAATTCATTGTAATTTGTAAAATCATTGTTTTTTGAGTCTGATTTTTTGTTTTTACAAACCCTACTTGCAACTTAAATCATTTTAGAAACCCTACTTGTTATTGCAGCCACATTCATTTGCAATTCAAACCATATTTTCACAATGTCTCAAACCTCGGGCAAAAAAGACCCTGCTTGGAAACATGTTGAAATCTTTCCTGGGTAGAAAAAAGGAGGCAAAATGTAAATATTGCAAAACAATATATCACGGAGGCATAAATAGATTGAAATACCATATTGCACGCATACCCGTCCATGATGCAATGGGCTGCCCTCATGCACCTCTTGAGGCTGTTCGTGATGTGCAAGTGCAATTAGAAACATTTGAATTGCAAAAAGAAATGAAAAAGAGGCAAAGGCAAGAGTTGGTGAACATTGGTGGTGTTGGAGATGCTTCTTCCATGCCTCCATACCGTCCTAGTGCTAGTGCTTATGCTAGTGCTTCTGCTACTGCACCAGCTATGGGTACTCCTAGTGTTGCCGCTGTAAATTTTAATGATCAGATTGTATGCACAGAAAATTAATTCAAAATTAGACAATAACACAGCAGATACCCTAGGAAAACCCTCCTCTTGAGGGAGAAAAACCCAACAACAAAGATCACTCTTATATATATAAATGGCAACAACAAATCTCTTTACAATGAGGCCAATTACAAGGCCAATCTTTAGCACCTAACACAGATGCAATGCCTGATAATAATCTGCACTTCTATGATAACTAAATCTTCCCTTGAATAGATTCGCAACCTGCTCTTAAGGAAATTTGCACTTGACTGAAATAAATCGAACTTGAATGATTACAAATGATAAGTGATCTTCTATATATACAATTTGAAGAGGCACCTCCTTCCATGAAGCAAGTCGGCCAAAACAATAAGTATAAATTTCTTTACAAATAAATGTGACCAATAAGATAAGTCGTCCTCATAGATAATCGCGCCAATGATGATGGAGGTCGGCCTTGGATGAGTCTCTTTATTTCTTTAACAAATTCGTTGCCATATATATAAATTAAATAGCTACATAGCTATTATTTAATTTATCAAGCTGGAGCATTTTATCGATGCTGTCTATTATCCTTAACACTCCCTGTCAGCTAGAGAGAATGCATCCAGCTGCACAAGATAAATCATCTCAACATGATGCCCATCACATTGGCTACAACCAGATGTGAAAGGAAGAATATCACCTCAACGTGATATTAGATATCGCCTCAACACGATATCAACCATAATGGCTACAACCATACTATGGTGTGTACAAGTGTTCACCACTTGCGTGGTGTTGTCACCTCAACATGACATTCACAAGTACAAGATATGTCATGGAGTCTCACACATGACATCCACCATGACTCAGGCTCAAAGGGTGGAAACAAGGGCTTTGTAATATCCCGAACCAATTTTTTCAAATTTTGCCAAATACATAACAATGCAGAAAGCACCCGTTAGGATTAGTTCAATCAAACCAGCAGTTACAATTAACTCGTTGCCAAGAATGTGCACTCAATCTCAACAAGAGAGAGGCTGTCATATGGCTAGAGGATCATCAGTACATTAATTCAAACTGCAACTAGAATGTAACTCTAACCAAGAATGTGTCCATGATGGACGATCATATGGTCAGAGGATCCCTATCACTAATATTGCTGAAAGTAACTCAACACCAAGTATGTGCTACTCAATCCAGGATGGAAAAGAGGCGACCATATGGTGGAGATATTAAACTATAATGCAACACAAGTAAATAGGCGGCAAGCCAGCCTCTTCCACTTATTCAGTGGGCAATACAAAGTATGAAATTAGCAAGAATAAGAAAGATGCTGACAGTACTACTGTTCAGCTTACAATATATTGAAGAATGTCTGTCAAGAGCACAAGATTAGAGCTGCAAAGTGCTGCAACAAGATAGAAGATTCTCCCTTGCTTAACAACTGCTCCAAGACCAAAATATCCACTCAAAGACCAATCTCAATGTTCTGTTTTGTGACAGACCTGCTCCAGAAAAGCTAAAACAGCAACACAGAAATTCATTAAACCACTCACTACTCCCTCAATACTCCACCAAAAGACCCCAAACCAAATGCAAAGGACTCCTAGAACAAGGGCGACCAAGTTGCAAGCAAGAAACTACACCCAAACCCCCACCATTATTTAATACGCTTCCCAATACACTCCAAGAGGGCCTGCCTGGCAAATAGGGGCGATTTTCTTTATAAATTCAAGCTCTCAATATTAAAATCTACAAATTGGCACAAAGGGTCACCCAACCTAAAGAAGAAGAAATGTGCATTACCCAAAACGAAGATATTTTTATTTTTCAATATATGAGTGAAAACTACAAATCAGCTATGATATCAGCAACTCCAGAAAATGATATGAAATGCAAATAATTGAACTACAAAGCATTAACTCAAACAACAATGCAACCTCACTACAAAATCCACTCAATAACTAGCAAACCTCTCCACTAGGTGCTATCTCTCAAGCACGAAGTTGAGCCAAGGCTAGGAGGCATTCATTCCTCGAAGCAGTCCAACACCATTTCGGCAGCATAACATTACTCAAGATATCAGATGTCAAAATGAAGACCCAAAGCTCCCTTTTATAATTTTGAGAGGACCCTCCAGAAGCTTCTAGAAAAGAAACCCTAAGTTTTAAATTTTGAATTCAACCTTTTCCCTCCAAGAGAAGGCGTCCCACTTTTCAAGCAATATTTGACTTTAATTTTAAATTAATCTCCTCCTCCAAGAAGGCGTCCAACTCAAGCATGGAATAGACCTTTGAATAATAATAAATTTCCTCAATGAAGCGCCCACCCATGGAAAACACCTTTTAAGAACAACTTGAAGTGATGTAGCTAGGCCAAGGGGGGGGTCAACATTAAAATATAACATTAACATAATATTATTTAAATAAATGAACTTATCTCTCCAGAATGCACCCCAAGGCCAAAATTGATCAAACCAACTGAACTGACTGAAGAGGGAGCCTGTTGAGCTGATGTTGACTGGACCACTGCTAAAAATAGAATTTACTAAAAATAGTAAATTCAAGAAGTTGCTCAGAATGCAATGCATGCAACACCATTGCGAAGCTTTCTGAAAACCCAGAAAGAGTCCGCAATCCAAAATCCCAAACTCCGAGATGTAGCCATCATAACTTACTAAAAATAGTAAGTTCGGAAAGGTTGCCTGAAGCAGTTGCAAGTCATACCTCTGCGAAGTTCTCTAGAAACCCAGAAGGAATCCAGAATCCAAACATCCAAACTCCAACAAGCAAAACTCTGAATCTTCAAAAGAACCCATCAAACAGCCGGAAACCCTAATTCTGCCACTGACTTGCCGATAGCACACTGGGAATAGGCTACCAATCACTGAAAAGCGAAGTGCTAAAAACGGGGACATTACAGGCTTACACCTCAAATTCCTCCGTCTTAGAGGAAAATGCATTAACAAGGGCTTGCACCTCAAATTCCTCCGTCTCAGAGGAAAATGCATTAACAAGGGCTTGCACCTCAAATTCCTTCGTCTCAGAGGAAAATGCATTAACAAGGCTCACTGATACTGAGACTCTTACTCAGTCAAGGTTGGATTCTCCACCATACCAAGCTTATCTCGGAAGTATACAAACTTTATCCTGGCGAGAGTCTTGGTGAGAATATCTGCTGTCTGCTCATCAGTGCTGATGTACCTCAACTGTACAGCCTTCCGCAGTACCATATCTCTCATGTAGTGGTACTTGATCTCAACGTGCTTGGTTCTGTCATGAAACACAGGATTGACAGAAAGCTTCACACAACTCTGATTATCACAATGAATGATAGTAGGCTCCATTGATTGTCCAAACAATCCTGCAAGGAGCTTACGAAGCCATACTGCTTCTCGAGTTGCCATACAAGCTGCAATGTATTGCCTCTGCGTACTCAATGCTATAGATGTTTGCTTCTTGCTGCACCATCATAGCAGAACCCAATGAAGCAACAACAGAGTGCTCTTCGATCTGTGACACAACACCCAATCGAATCGGAACCATGTAACTCCAAGTCATGAAGTATATCTCAACCCATATCAAGCGTGCCACGCAAGTATCTCGGGATATGTTTAGCTGCAACAAGATGTATCTGTCTCGGATCACACATAAACTAGCTAAGTGCACTCACTGCATAGCAAATATCAGGTCTAGTGTTAACTAGATACATCAAGGATCCAATCAGCTGTCTGTACAATGTAGGATCCACCAAATCTGAACTAGCTGCAGCCTCCTTCAATTTATGTAGATTGGTCTCCATAGGTGTAGACATGGATTTGCAATCCATCATACCAAATCTCTTAAGTATATCAATGGTGTACTTTCCTTGACTTAAAATCATCTCATCTGGTTTTTGCCAGACTTCTAATCCAAGGAAGTAATGCATGAGCCCAAGGTCCTTCATCTCAAATTCCAAAGTCAACTCCTTCTTACACTCAAGAATCAGGTGATCTTCTCCAGTAAGGATCAGATCGTCAACATATAAAACCAAAATTAATGCATCACCATTGATTACCTTGAAGTAGAGATTTGAATCAGCATCATTCTTCAAGAAGTCCAAACTTGATAGGTACCGATCAATCCTTCTGTACCATGCACGAGGAGTCTGCTTAAGACCATACAAGGCCTTCTTTAGTTTGCAAACATGTGACTCCTTCTCATGAACCTTAAATCCATCAGGTTGCTCTATATAAACCTCTTCCTCAATCACTCCATTAAGAAAGGTTGTCTTCACGTCCATCTGGTGAATCTTCCATCCTCTAGATGCAGCAATAGCAATGATGGTTCTGACAGAAGTATAGCGAGCAACAGGAGCAAATGTTTCTTCGTAATCAACTCCCTCTTTCTGAGAAAACCCACGAACCACAAATCTTGCTTTGTACTTCTCAATGCTTCCATCTGCAGCATGCTTAATCTTGAATAGCCATTTAGAAGATACTACGGACTTGCCCTTGGGTCTAGGAACAATGTCCCAAACATCATTCTTAAGAATTGATTGTGTTGGCGTTTAAATTCGCACCTTTGGAATGCGGATTTGAAATGGACAGCTATGCACAGATAAACTGCTCTTCACATTAGGAGGGGAAGCTCCCTCTTGCTGATGGTGTTGAAAGAAAGTAAACTAAGAACTAAGTTGCCTATCCTTTTGATCAGCTAGAGCACAAGGTTTATAAAACACAAATGCCGCAGCTGAGATTTTCTGATTTAAGAACTTCAACTACGACTAACTTAAGCTAAAGACGTTTCTAACTTCTCAAGTAATACGCAGAGCAAGAGAAACTAGAAATGAACAAGGTTGATTCTCTGACAAAGTGCTTCAATAAACTCTTTTCCAACAAACATCTACACACTTCAATGTAAGCTGAAATTAAGATCATAAAAGCATAACACAAATAACGGAAATCTGAGACATTATACCAAGGCAAAGGAGGCTCATGATTTTATTTCTCAAACTTCTAGAACAAAGATTATCCTAAACACATGCATGGAACAAGAACTTGCAGCTAAAGAGGCTTGCAAACTTGTTCTTACACAAAAGGGACAATGATTACAACAACTACTTGTTGGCTAAAAGAGACTCAACAATTCACTATCATAAACACAAGTGAACTGACACTGAATAACAGCTTGCTGGCTAAAAGAGACTCAGCAATTTGCTATCACAATAACCGTTAAAAGAAACTAATGAGCAAAGGCTCTTATTTATAGACAAGCAGAGGAGTAGGGAACCCTAAAATCTCCTTGCTTTCACAATCTAGGGCTTGCTCAGCAAGCAAGCTTTATTACTAAATCTAGAAAGAAGATAACATCTAACACCTAAGAAAGCAGGAAAAGCAGGAAACGCCAACTATTAAATTTTATCTTCTTTCTCTTCTTCAAAGAATGGATAAGAATCATTCCAAGAATAGAAAGAAAGCGGAAAGAAAGCTTCTAGATGAAAGCCGCTTTAAATCTCAACCATATCCACTAAAAAGCAGGAAATTGGGTCCTGGTCAGGTGTATTGATACTATCTAAGGCAATATTCCGATCCTCCAAGATCTCTTCATCCTCTGTGACCAAACTTAGAGAATCTTTCACTTCTTCAGCTGTTTTATGAGTTCTAACATCGTTGCCCGAAAAGATGACTCACTAATTGATAACTTGGCGGCTCTGCAACTTTATGTTTCTGACACCTCTCTTGATTTCCAACAGAAGAGTATTGCACAACTCTTTTCTGATACCTTTCTTTTTTCTCACATCACATCTCCTCGTGTTCTTCAGCTGAGATGATGAGGTTTCGATATAGTGCTGATTTAGTCTTAAACTCGAGGGGAGTGTTCTTCATATTGAAAACCTTGAAGAATGACTGTAAACTCGCCTATGTTCAGACAAGTTTTGAGCAACTTTCTATTTTTAGAATGCTGGTTTTTCTTCTTCAAACGGACGAATTTTTCAAGATTTTCTTGAGACATGGATTTTGCTCAGAATCTCGTTGCAAGACAACCCAGATCGTCCGTTTTTTGAAAATTTTGAATTTAGACTGAAAAAGCAACAAACCCTAATTTCTTCAATTTGTCACCGTAAAAGCTGGCACCTGGGTTTTGTTCAGAATACAATTAGAAATGGACCCAATTGATCAGATTTGAAAAACACTGATGGCTGATCGAAAAAGCAGCCAACCCTAGAATTTGAAATTTTCTTGAAAAAGCTGTGATATGGGTTTTCATCAGAAGATTGTTTTGAGAGGACCCAAATGATCAAAAATTGAAAACCCTTAAGATTTCACTGACATGCCAATAAAAAGCAGCTGCTGCAACTTGATGAAGTTCTTGAAAAATTCTTCAGAAGAAAGAGATGAAGAAACCCAGATGGCTGAAAATTAAAAATCTTTGACCTTCTCCTTCAAAAATTTGATCTTCTGGATGAAAAAGCATGAAAAAGCAAGGTCTTATGTTGTTGGTCTGAAAATTATTCATGAAAATCAGCAACCTTGAGCTCTTGAATCTTGAAATAAATCTTCAAATCTGCTGCTCCACTTTTCTTCTTTGGAAGCCACCTGCAAAAATGATGAAAACTGAAAGGAAAAGATGTCTTAAATAGATTTAGGGCTTGAAATAGATTTGCTTTCTTTTGCTTTAATCTTCAAACCCTAAAACTTGTTCCATGAATTTAGACATTCATCTTTCCCTTGCCATTTTGAATCTTTTGAAAACTTTGAAAATTTCACTAAGGCATTGTAAGTTGGGCGCCCTTCTTGGCTGCAGGCGCCAACTTCACCTAGTGTTAGTCATTTTTTGAGTTTTTTCAACTTTTCACCATTTTGACCCCTTACTTTGACCTCGATCTTCGACTTCTAAATTGATCCAATGAACAAGCTGCACGATTCATCGCGTAGCCTGACTGTTTCTGAGAAGATTGTTTTGGAGGCGCCTTTGACAGAAAACTTCATTTTGACCTTCAAATTCATGGGAGCCCATTTCCTCTAGGGGCTCTGAACTTTCATAGTGTTAGCCATTTTTATGATTTTCAAGTTTCATTTTCCCTTTGATCTTCTGATGAAATCTTGATTCCGGGAGCTACGCTGATCTGATCAACTGACCGTCAACTCCATTGGATAGCTCGACTAAAACTAACGAAGTGATCCTAGAAGCCGTATTTGCAAATTCTAACATCTCAGGGATCAAAATCTTGGGCGCCCTTCTTCACCAGGGGCACCCAAGTTCACCAGACTTAAACCATTTTCCTGAAGTTTTCAACTTTTCTTCAATTTTGACCCCTGGTTTGATCCTGATTTCTGGGTGTTCGGATGATCCGATGGAGGAGCTGAATAATTCATCACGAAGCTCGACTGATTCTGAGAAAATCACCTTGGAGACACTTCTGGCTAAAAACTCCATTTCGACCTTCAAATTCATGGGAGCCCATTTCCTCCAGGGGCTCCGAACTTTCACAGTGTTGGCCATTTTTATGATTTTCAAGTTTCTTCATTGACTCCTCTTCTACAGATGATCTCGTTGAATCTGGAGCTCCGGGCGTCAAATTATTTGCCTATTGTGCTCATCGCGAAGCTGACGAGATATGAGGAGGGGTCTTCTGAGATGAATTTCGCCAAACAGTGAATTTTGGACCCTCAAAAGCTTGGGCGCCCATCTTGGCTGGGGGCGCCCATGTTCACCAAACTTAGTTTATTTTTCACTTTTTTTTGTGTTTGCTTCTGAACTTTGAAATTCAGCTCTTGCCAGACCCTTCGTTCCGCCTGCTGCATCTGGTGACTACCATCTCTGATTGACGTGTTGTTGATCTCGTTGGAAAGCCTAACCAGTTCTAAGGAAGTGATCTTGGAGGCTTCACTGGAAAAATCATTCATTTGGGCTCTCAAAATCATCAGTGCCTTTCTCTTCTAGGGGCTCCCATTTGCTTCAGACTTAGAATATTTTACCTGATTTTCATCTTCACTTTTGAACCGTTATTCCATACTTTCAGCTCGATCTGGATTTGCCGAAAGACGACCAGTCGGATGATTTGACGGAGACAGGCCTGACAAAGCTGACTGAATACTGAAGAGATTAAGTGTATTTTCAAACCCTAACAGCTGGATCAAGTGCCTCAAAAAGTTGGGCGCCCTTCTTCACCAAGGGTGCCCACTTTACCCAGACTTAGTCAAATTTCATTCTTTTTCATTCTAACATCAGTTCGGATACCTCCTGTTCAGTGCTGAATTCTAGATGGCTGGACGATCCGTTGACTGCATCGTTGGACTCGCTACGGAGCTGGCAGAGAACTGAGCAACTTTGATTGGAGATGTAAACCCTAATTTCAAAATTTGGTGCCCTAAAAAGATGGGTGCCTTTCTTTACCTGGGGCGCCCAAACTTGCCAGTGTTAGAAAATTTTCATCATTTTTCAACTTCTTCGTTCTTCGAGCTTGTCCACCAACTTGCCTTCTGTCGAATGCTTTGAACGTTGAATCTGACACCTGGCAGCTGAATGACCTCCATTAATGACCTCGGAGCTCCTGGTATGCTTCTGAAAAAGCAGAATAGACCCACTAGGGAAAAACTGATTATTTTGAGATTCCGACTACACCAGCATGATATAGACGTGTTTTAAACCAATCAAAATCATTTTGGACCCTAACAGACCGACTTTCTATTTTTAGAAAGTTTTGCCAGTATCCATTTTCCAAGAAACCCAAAAAAACCCAGAAAACGTTACTAATTTTAGAAAATTTCTAAAAATAGCAGTTTTCCTAAAATTTAGGGATAAAAAACTGAGATCTGGGTTTTGTAGGTTAATCTACTCTGAGCAGACCCAGATCGTCCGTTTTTGAAAATTTTGTGTTTTAACCCCTCATGTAAGACATGTACACCCAAATTTTGACCTTTTTGACTGATTTAACAAGACTTTTACTCATTTCTTCAAAATGTCTAAGTGTAACAAAAATTTTAATTTTGGGGTACAACAAATTGATATTCCTCTGCCATAGCATCTTTCCAAACCTAATGACTAGATGCTTCCTCAACACAGGTAGGCTCGGATTCTATAATCTGACTCATCAAGGCGACATAACTGGAGAACTTATGTGGCCTTTTGCTTTCTCTGAATGTGCCTCTAGGAGCTGCAAAACTTTCAGCTTCTTGCATAGTACGCTTGGCCCATAGAGGTCTCTTTCTCCCAACAATAATGTCAGTAGGCCCATCAGTAGGTTCCAAGGGTTCAACAGGATCAATGACTTCTTTTGGTTCTGAAATCTCCCTCACGAGATCACCGGGGAGTATGGAGTCCCTTCCATATATCGAGGAGACTCTTCATTATCAATCTCAATATGAATCCCCTGGATCTCTGAGATGCAACATCTTCCCTCGAATATGAGCATAAGCTCGCAGTCGATCAACTTCTGACCTAGAATGTAAATTTTGTAGGCTTTCGATGTCTCACTGTAGCCCACAAATATTCCCTTCTTGCCAGAAGGCTCCAACTTGGTTCTCTTTTCCTTGGGAACATGAATATAGACAAGACATCCAAAGATCCTCAAATGACTGACTTCAGGCTGCTTCCTGTAAATGCTTCTTAAGGAGTCATATTCTCCAAGATCTTGAGGACTTACATTACGGGCATATACCACAGTACATCTTGGAAGCTTTTCCCATAGGAAGGTTGCAAATCTTGATCATGGATCATGGCCTTCAACTGCTTCCCGCGATCGTTGTTCTTTCTTTCTACAACACCATTTTGTTGAGGATTATAGGGAACCACGAGAACTCCCTCTTAATCCACCGCATCAATACAAAGATTCCGAAAACTACGGAGGTGTATTCTCCACCATTGGCCAGTCGAGGACCTTGAATTCTTTTACGGAAAGATTTTCTACCAAGGCTTTAAACTCTTTAAACCAACCTTCCTCAGACTCTTTAGATTTCAAAAAATAAATCCAAGTCTTCCTAGAGTGGTCATCAATAAACAAAACATAATACAAGAATCCACTTGAAGACGAAACAGACATAGGACCACATAAATCAGAATGAATAAGATCTAAAATACACTTAGATCTATTTTCTCTACTATGAAAAGGGGCTTTTATATTCTTACCCAATGCGCAGCCCTTGCAAGTACCTTCGTGCTCCTGGTTGAACTTAGGAAGGCCCGACACCATCTTCTCCATGATAGGTAAGGCTCGGAAGTGTAGGTGAGCTAATCTCCGATGCCAAAGATCGCATAGACTTGAAGAATCATGAACCAAAGCTTGTAAAGAACGTGTGCAGACCTTGTAGAGATTTTCATGTCTAACTCCAATTACTTGAGCATCCTTGAAGCTAGAGTTCTCCATCCACACTAGAACTTTGCCTTTGAGAAGGCAACTTGATATCCTTTATCTTCCAAAGCTGAAATAGAAATAAGATTGCGCTTGATTCCATGAACATAAAGAACATTACCCAACTGAAGTGAGATGTCGGAATCCAAATGAAGTGTAGAGGTCCCAATTCCTTTCACGAAGTAGCTAGCATCATCTCCAATGATGACTTGTTCAAAAGACTCCTTTTCCACCAAACTTGATAAGTGCTCCTTAAAGCCGGTGATGTATCGTGAAGCACCACTGTCGATTATCCATGTGTTGGTGTCGGAAGGTACACTGCTTGATAATGCCGAATAGAACAAATATTCACTTGAATCATTTTGTGGAGAAGCATCATCAACATCTACAACGGTAGCTTGTTGCTTAGGCCTAGTTGGACAATACTTGGCGAAGTGCCCAAACTTATCACACCTAAAACATTGAATCTTGGACATATCCCTTTTCTTCTTGAATGGAGGTGCATCATCATTTCCCTTGTCACGATTCCTCTTGAAGAATCCTTTTCTTCCATCTTTTCCTTTCTTCTTTGAAGCATGGGAGGTGAGAACATGAATGTCTTCATTCTTTGAACTTTATTAGCGCCTCTTGCCACCAGCAGCGTTCCCTCTTGAATGCAATCTGATCTTAAGCGATCAAACTTAGGCAATTTGATGTTTGATTTTGAATGTAAGATTCCCAAGACAAAAGGTAGACCATTGAGAGCAAGCATAGTCCGGTCTTTGTCATCAACCATATGCCTATTATAGGAGAGTGATCTCTCAAATCTGCGAAATCCTCATAAAGTATGCAATCAACGGTTTATATCACCATCTTCACATGATGGGATTTAGCCAGTCTGGCCTTCGGCTGGTATTGTAGATTTCGTACATCTCAATGTTTTGAGACATGTCTCACCATGAGTCTTCAACTTAGAGATGATAGAGCTGTAATATGATCCTTGGCCGGAATCAACCAATATCTTCATTGCTTTAATATCTTTCTTCACCCATTGTAACCCGGCTGGCACCTCCTCGAGGTTGAGAGGCGTTGGACTCTGAACTCACCCAAGTCATTTTCACACAAGGAATTTAAAGCATGATCCATGATGTGAGACAGATGCCCTCAAAGTCTATCCTCGATCTTCAAACCATTCACCATCTTGGCCTAAAGTAAAACCAAAATGGGGTATGTTGATTAGCAATAATCTGATCCGCGATCCTCTCAAACCCACTCACGATACATTGATGTGTTTTATTGGCGCACCGGGGAATAAAGTCTGCGCGGCTACCTATTCTCTCTTGATCAAAGTGTGTTTTATGCTAAGATTGCAAGAAGTTCATCGCGTTCAACTCCAAAGGTTTCTTTTGAGTAAAGATAAAACCGATTGGCTCGATGTGATTTGCTGGTATTTCCAAGGGGACTTCACGGAATTGTTCAGCGGTGGAGAAAGGAATTCAAATGCTGAAGATTTGTCTATGAAGCGCGGGTTTCCTATTCTAACCAGAAAGTACTGAATTGAAATGGGGTAGGGTTTAGAGAGTTTAAATCTATTCTAAGGCGTGGGATATGGAGCTCAACTTCAGCAAACTTCTAACCGGACTTCGCTTTGCCTCGCATCGGACAGCTTCCACGGAGTCGGTGCAATCTTCAAGGGAGATGACTAAAGATGTTCAAACCACCACTTGACATGAAGATACCATCACAACGACGCATACCATCATTCAAGCTGTGATTGAAGTTAAGTGCATGATATTCCAGTTGACCACACAAGGCGCATTCACCATCAGCAAATACACTAGTGGTATGGATAGATGAAGTTGCTTAGATCAAACACCACATTCCACAGTTAACATCTACTTGCATGGAATAAAAATTATACTACTTAGAACTATGCTACCATTTGAATCCGAAGGACGAAGAAACCTTGCTAGCTACTCACAACAAAGACGAAATTCACCATCAATGAAAAACTCTTTTATTGAGAGAGTGTTCACAACAATTTCTTACAAAGTTTTCAAAGGGAAAACTTTCCCTCTTCTTCAAGCTACACTATCAATCTATACTAAACTACTTCTAAGTTGCCCCTCTACTCTATGTCTATTCTAATCTTCTCTACTGTCTACTGAGTTACAAATGAGGGGGACTCCCCCTTTATATAGCTAGCCAAGTCCCAAAAGACGGCTAGGGTTACAATCAATAGAGTGGCTAAAATTGTGCCACCTCAGCCCTAACCCTAAAAACTGCCAGAGTAGGGAGTGGTACATTAAATGAATCAAAGATTCCCACTCACTCCCAAAAATAGCAAAGGCAATAAATGCCCACAATCAGTCTTCTAGAAGATTCCGCTTGTAGACGCGTTCACACTGTCCTTGATCTTCTTTCTTGACGTTGCTCTTCAACTTCTTTGTCACTTGAGCTAACACTTAGCCAATTTCTTGCAACTTTTTCTTCCTTCATGTGAAACTCAAAACTTTATCTTCTTCCGAAGGTTGTAATATCATCGTGCTTCTCCACTTCAAGCCATCGTGCTCTGGCCTCAACATTTCTCCTGCAAAACAAGCAAGGAGAAGAGAATTAGAACATTCCATAATATAATCTTAACTTACTTACCTGATTCTCACGCTCTAACTTCCAAGCGTTCATCGTCTTCAATAGCCAACTTTGCTTTCAAATTCTTCATGCCTTAGCCAATTTTCCAACTCATCTTGCATTCTACCTGGCGTACTTCACTCTGATACTTCATCCAGCTCAAGCTCGAGAAAAATCCTTTCATCAAGAACTCGATCAAAAATCATCTAGGCGATCATTTTCAAATTCATCGGCCAAGGCAATTTTATGTCCACAACACATTTTATTCCATGCCTTAGAAAAATTTTCAAATTTTCCCTTAGGAAAACTCACCAATCCTGTGCCCATTAAAAATCTTCATCCCAGAATCCTCGACAAGCTATGGAAGACCTTAAAATCCATTCCTCATCGATGATCTTCAATACCCAGAAGAAAATTTCCTTCAGAACGCGTCGAACTCATGGGTGCACAACGAACGGGTTCATTTAATTTTCTTGAATTTTGCACCTTAGAAAAATAATTTTCAACAAATTTGATTATGTTCTTCATCTGTGATCATCCCGTTGCTCTGACTTGAGAAATTTTTTATCAACCCTGTGAAGCTGGCATTCACTGACTTCACCTCTGGCAATTCCGCTCGTGCTTCAAGAAAAACTCCATCACCTCTCCAGACTTAGGTATTTTTCTAAGGGAGAAAATATTTGTGCCTTAGAAAATTTTTGAATCACTTAGCACTTTGAAAATTCTGCCTTAGAAAATTTTATTTGACTTCTTCCATTTTGCTCTGGCGAGAATTTTTTTTTATTTCACTTAGAAAAAAATCTTCCTGCAAGCACGTCATACTTAACATATTTTACTTCCATCATCTTCAACGCCTTAGGAAAATTTTATCACTTTGCAACTTCAACGCCTTAGCAATATTTGTCAACAACTTGTATTTTATTTCACCACGCCTAGCATATTTAAATCTCTCCTCTTTGTGCCTTGGGCGCATATTACACTTGCTAGAAGACTTCACTTCCAACGCCTAGGCCACATTAATTTTTAAATTTCATCCCCACACTCTTTATTCACCCTTTTACTTACCTCAACTTGGGCGCATATCACACTTCATGAAGGTTAAAATATTCAATGCCACTCTTAGTCTATCTTGGGCGCATTTTGCATGTGGTGAAGGATGAAACACATTCAAACACTCTTGACTTTTTGACTTTGCATGGGCGCATTTGGGAGAGAGAAGAATGAAGCCTTTTCCAACGCCATCTTGTGACCCTTCAACTTCCCTTTCTTGTCTTTACATGCATGCTTTTGGGCGCATTTTGCCATGCTTGAAGGATGAACGCCATTGACCTCTTTGACTCACTTGCATTTTGGGCGCATTTCCACCTATGTGCAGGATGAAACATGTTGACTTGTTGACTTCTTTCTTCCTTGGGCGCATTTTCACCTATGTGCAGGATGGGCGCATTTAGGGGGTGGTGGAGGATAACTTCAACACTTAGACATTTTTTTACCTTATCTCTCTCAAGGTGGGCGCATTTTAGCATGGCTGAAGGATGAAAACATGTTAGAAATTTTTCGAACACCTTGAAGGCAAGTTGAGCGCCTTTCACCTGTGGTGGAGGATAAACTTCAGACTTAGACATTTTTTTACCTTCCTCTGCCAGCTTCTCCATGCCTTACTATTTATAGTAAGCCTCCTGATTTTGCATCTCTAAAGCTTAGAACGACTTGAAATTTTGAACTCTGCATCCTCATGATCTTGTTGTCCTGTCGACACTGCCATTTTTAGCAAGCCTGCTATTTTTAGCCCATTTCTGGAGGTGATTTACTATAAATAGTAACTGCTTGTTTCTGGTAGTTCCACTGCTCCGATTAACTTGAAATTTAAATGAGACGCCTCACCACGACTACGGCTAGTTTACTAACGTGATGCACCAATTTACTATTTACAAGCTCAATTCACTTACTATAACTAGTAAGTGCTCCGTTGATTTGAAATTTCACCGTTAGGAGAAGGCTCAAGAATACACGGTTACATACTAAAATTCTCGACTTTTATTAATCTCTTTTGGGTCCCGGGTCGTTCCCTAATTCGGCTCACAGATGATTAAAATGATCTCTGCTTTCTTTCGTTTTTGTGGCATCAAGGACAAATTGATTCCCTGTAACCGTCGGAAGCTACTACTGACATTACCCCATTTTAAAAATATAAGTTCCTTTTTCTCTGAAATGAAAGTATCTTTCATTTGTATGTCACACTTATCAAGCCTTAAAACCTATCGAATCATCCGACATGCAAAAGAAACCCTCGAGCATGCAAAACTTAAAAACAGCCTTAAGATCAATTTAAAGTTGTCATCTCTTTGCATGTTATATCATTGCTAAGGTCTCAAAAACCTGTATAGAATATGCATATGCAAAGAAAAACTCGCGATCCTCAACCTCAAATTCACCTTAAGCCGAATCATGAGTAGTGGTCCTGCTTTTCTCAATTCTTATATGAGTAGCTCATGCCTCAACTTATGTGACTGTCGGAATCTCAAAAATGCTGACAAATTGCCCCGAATTTCACACTTACTAAAAATAGTAAGTACCTCAGAATCATATGAAAACTTGCCGAGAACCTGCTGGAGACATGCTGACAACACTGTTAGTCTCAATTTTCAATTTATTCACTTTACTCGACCTCAGATTGGCAAGGAAGACTCAAACCCTAATTTTAGACTTGGCCAAAATTTTCGCGTTTAAGCTCAATGACGGAGAAATCCCCCAAAAGTAGACCTCAGAAAAGAGACAGAGAGGAAGAGAGAAGAAAAACCGAAGCCAAAAGACCAAAATGGAGCAAAAATTAGGGGTCCCCATTTTGAATGGGGCGAAGTGGGAAAAAGGTCACAACAATACCATGTAAATTTTAATGATCAGATTATATGCAAAGAAAATTAATTCAAAATCAGACAATAACATAGCAGATACCCTGGGAAAACCCTCCTCTTGAGGGAGAAAAACCCAGCAACAAAGATCACTCTTATATATATAAATGGCAACAACAAATCTCTTTACAATGAGGCCAATTACAAGGCCAATCTTTAGCACCTAACACAGATGCAATGCCTGATAATAATCTGCACTTCTATGATAACTAAATCTGCCCTTGAATAAATTTGCAACCTGCTCTTAAGGAAATTCGCACTTGACTGAAATAAATCGAACTTGAATGATTACAAATGATAAGTGATCTTCTATATATACAATTTGAAGAGGCACCTCCTTCCATGAAGCAAGTCGGCCAAAACAATAAGTATAAATTTCTTTACAAATAAATGTTACCAATAAGATAAGTCGTCCTCATAGATAATCGCGCCAATGATGATGGAGGTCGGCCTTGGATGAGTCTCTTTATTTCTTAAACAAATTCATTCCCATATATATAAATTAAATAGCTACATAGCTATTATTTAATTTATCAAGCTAGAGCATTTTATCGATGTTGTCTATTATCCTTAACAGCCGCTACTACTAGTGGTAGTGGGAGTGTTAGCATTGGCCCTAGAGTTTGTAAACCTAGGGTGGATTCATATTTTGTACCACGCACTACTCCTAGTTCCCAACTATCGCTTGAGAGCATGGGTTGGAATAAGGACGCACATGATGCAGCAAAGAAAAAAATTGCAGACTTCTGGTACTATTGCACCATTCCCTTCCATGTAGCCAGGTAATTAGTTTTTGTTTAATTGTTTTAAAATTTATATTTAAATTTTAGAATCTATATGTATCTCATTATCGAATTCAAATTTAAAGTTAAAACTTTTCATTTTACAATACTTATCTAAGTAACTTATTAATTTATTTATGACATGTTTTAGGTCTCCCTTTTGGCAAAATATGGTTGATGCCATAACCATATGTGGGGCGGGGTTCAAAGCCCCTACCGAAGATGAATTAAAGGGCCCACTTTTGAGTAAAAGGTGGCAGATGTAAAAGCACAATTAGAGGAGCAGCGCTTGCAGTGGAGGAGTTTGGGTTGCACCATCATGATTGATGGTTGGACCGATAGGAGAAATAGGACGCTGCTTAATTTTTTAGTTTCCTCCACAAGTAATTGTACTTCCCTCAATGCATTAATTAATTTGAAATTTGAATTTGATTTAGTGATTAATATGGCTGATTTATGTTTTTTAATTTATTGAATAATTGGTTTTGCTTCTTTTTTCAGGTGACATTGTCTTCATCAAGTCCATTGATGTTTTTGCCCACGTCAAAAATGCCACATACCTTTGTGAGGCTATAGAGGAGGTGATAGCTGAGGTGGACGAAGAGAATGTGGTTCAAGTGGTGACCGATAATGCAGCAAATTATGTTGTTGCTGGTAGATTATTGATGGCGAGGCACCCTACT
>VDFB02270651.1:143912611-143976971 GCA_007258455.2 Sequoia sempervirens | reverse complement strand
CATCAACTGAGACATCATGTCCATCATATTATCATGCCTCTGTCTAAACTCCTCCTCGGTAATATCACCCTCTGCATGCGCCTTCCCTGGATCCCTGCGAGTCTCTGAGGAAGTCTCACGTTCTGCCATTAGGGTTGCAACACTGTTTTCACTGCCGTCAGAACTGGATCTGTGAATACCAAGTACTCCTGGTATCGTCTGACCTTCAGGGATAGGTGGACCTGTCCAATCCTCGTCTTTGCCTGTCCCTACACCTCTGGTATACTGAATAATATCTTGGCTCATAAAAGGCAACCCAAAAATGCACTGTATTCTGAAAAAGCACTGAAAAAGCACAGGATGGCAGGAGATCTGTGCTCTGATACCACTGTCAGAACCCGGGTGGTTCTCAAAATGAAACCCTAACTGTGATTTGATGTTTTTTGCAAATTTGTGTTTTTTTTGTATTTTGATGAGTTTTCAGGCAGAATTGTAAAGCTGCGATTTCTCTCAAAATTGCTAATAAATTCATACAAATTTAAATAACTCTAGAAAAGCTTGGGAAATGATCAGAGAAGGTAGGCGCACTGTTTATTATTACTTCCAGAGCATTTACAATACAAAAATCTGAATAAAGCATGAGTTACAATAAATTTATTGAAAAAACCTGATTTCTCTTTAATGGCGGCTGTAGCAGCAATAAATGCACATAGAAATTGATAACTCCACTTTGCTCTCCAGTCACAGGCAAGAAATAATCCCTAGTACCAAGGCGCCCAAGAAGAAAACACCAGAAGTTGAAGAATACAGGCGTTCCTCTGAAGATGTGAAAGTACGGCCAAGAAAGGTACAGAAAAAGTACGGCTGACAGCAATAAATGACAAGGTACGGCCTCCAAGAAATGTTGCCAGATCTCTGGAAAGTGTCCTCTGATGAAGTCGCCTTATTGATCTGATGAAGATTCTCTGCTAACACTGAATAACTGACTCAATAAATCCAATCTGTGATCTCTGTATGAAACCACCAAGTGCAAGCTTAGAATTTGTTATTGCCGCGACCTGAGTCACGCACGATCTACGAAGAGTTTTACGTTCTCGAAGCGTTAGATGCAGAAACCCTGGGTTTTGCAAACTCCAATGCACCGAGGCAATAAAGAGACAAAATTGAATAATAATCCAAGATAGTTCGATTTTGATAATGGCGAGTAAATATATACTCCTTGAAGAATTTAGGCCCACTCTCCTTTTGGTGATCATTTAAATAAATGACTTAATTTACTTTTAACTTGGGAGAAATAATTAATTAAATGGCGCCTCAATTTAATGAATAATAAATATTCACTAAGTCACAAATTAATACTTTATTATAAAGTATAATAAATACTTTATAACTGGCCATTTTAATTAAATATTTAAATATTTCAATAAAGTGACTTTAATATAAAGTCAAATTATTAAATATTTAATAAATCATTAATTACTCCTTATTTCTCCGTCTGATCACCCAACTGCTGAACTGGGTCGACTCTGAGCTGAAAGGTTGAACCAGGTGCCCTGCCAGAAATAGCAGCTTCCGCTTGACCTAACTTTCTAAAAATAGAAAGTTCCTGAAAATGCTCTCTGGAAGAATCTGCGAAGGCCCAACCTGACACAACTGCAAAACTGGAGCTATCAAACACTGAGCAACTGCTCCGGATGATCCTCTGCACACTCCTGTCAGCCTACGAGGATCGAAATGATAGGCTAACCTCGACAAACAGTGTCAGCTAAAACGGGGACATGACAGTTCGCCCTCCCTGAAATTGCTTGTCCTCAAGCAATCTCTGCAAATACAGCTGCACTGCACCACCTGGATCCCAAGGATAGTACCGGACAATGTTCCTGCTGGCCACAACTGACTCCTGTAACTCCCACAACTGATCAGCAAGAATAGGATACCATTCCCTATTAACCTCAGTGCGGTCCGGCATAGGATCAAGAAACTCAGAAGGAGGCAAGTCAAACGACGAGCAACACTTACCCCCTAAAACTGCACGAGATATACTATCATCCAACATATCAAGTACGTGCATGCTAGAACTGTGCACCTGAAACAAATTGTGTACAGGCAGATCAATCATGAAGCCATATGCACTCTGCACCATATACACACTGTGATACTCCTCCGTGAGCTGAGTCTGAAATCCCAGTGCACTAGTAGGATCCCAAACGCTATCATCACTCTGCTCAAGACCAGGATCAGGTGAGTTACCCACATCAAACTCAAAGAGCGGATTGTCGTATAAAGATATAACATCTGTCTCAAACAATGGATTGGTCACAAACGGAACCAAACCACTAGGCTGATCCCAAACGACTGCCTCAGAACCCCCGGGGTACTGAGCATAACCATGCCTGGTCTGCACAAAATCCTCCTCTACCTTCTCGCTCTTCCCACTAATGAGAGAGATAGAACGAAGGCTGCCATCTGTAATTCCCCTCAACACATATTTCTTGCCCTGTACCTCAAATCTCATCTCCATTTTAGGCAAGTTGAGGGTGAACACACTGATGTCCTGAAGCCATCTCATACCCAATACTAAATCCATCCCACCCAGGTTGACTACATAGAAGTCTGCCTGCAACTCATAATCATTCAGCATGAGAGTGAGATTACAAATCCGTCGAGTGCAAGTGAGTGTATATCCATCTGCCACCCGTACTCTGAATCCATCGAAATCCTCTGTCTGGAGTCTACATCTGTTGACGAAGCTCTCATCGATGAAATTGTGTGTGGCTCCAGTGTCGAGCATAGCAATACATCGCTGCCCTTCCACTAATCCCCTAAACCTGAATGAGTCATCCCGTACACTAGCAGATAACACCAACGGGGATAAGTTGGCATCGGGCCCAAACTCCATAGAGGCATTCCCGGCCTCTGCATGTTCTGAAACAACCTGCTGGTCTGAATCATCAGACTCGTCATCATCATAGTAAACCCACATGGCGCGGTTGGCTCTGCCCTTCGGTCTCAAAGGACAATCATGCTCCTTGCTGTAGGGTTCTTTGCACCAATAACAAAGTTGTTTCTTTCTCAATTCATCCCGAGTTGCATCATCAATTCTTGCAACTGGTTTCCTTTTTGGTTCTGCAACTGGTGTATGACTCTCCTCCACAGGCAAGTTGTTTGTCTTAGGCTGAAATTGTTTCTTCGGAGCAGCAAGCTCCATACTCCTTGCCTTCCGCATCGCCTCCTGAAGAGTAGGAGGGTCAAAAGCCTTAACCCAACCTCTCATGGGTTCCGTCAAGCCCTCAACGAAGAGTATAATGAGTCTCCGTTCTGAAATGCCAGTCACCATAACTGCAACTCTCTGAAACTCACCAATGTACGAATCCAAGCTACCTGTCTGCCTGAGCTGAGCTAGCTCCCTGAAATAAAGTTCTGGATCCTTTTTATCAAATCGCTCTATGAGCCTGCTGGTGAATTCCTGGTAGGTATTGACTGCATGATGGCCAAGCGTGTACATGCCGTGGTGCCACCAATCATGCGCTACTCCGTCGAGATGCAAAGTAGCAAATTTAATTGCCTCATCCTCCTGCATAGGCCTAAGTGATAAGTAATTGTCCAGTTTCTGGACCCAAGACCTCGCTGATGTCTTTTTAGATCCATCAAAATATGGCAATGTAATCTTGCTCACCGCAAACTGCAAATCCACATTCACGTAGAGCGACTCTTACGTCGCGGGGATCTCACGATCCATCACCTCCTCCTACGGGTTTATAGAAGCATCTATAGAAACTCATGGAAATGTAAGGGTACTGCTTGGGATCTCGGTGCTGGTGTTTTAATGTGCTCGCAGGTGAAATCGTCAAGTCACGCCAGCGACATGCCATTGTAGTAGAAACTCGATGCTGCCGATGTACATACGGAGTGCGTGGTGCAGAGTCTCCTGGGTAAGAAAGTAGGCTGACCTGGCCTACGCTCCTGATAGATCAGAGACGGCTGTCGAGGTGCTGATGCTAATGGCTGATCCACTGGTACAGTCCCGCTCGTCTGACCAATCTGTATGAAATGAGGCTGTGTGGGTGTGCACTGTCTAATGGTACCCATCAACTGAGACATCATGTCCATCATATTATCATGCCTCCGTCTAAACTCCTCCTCGGTAATATCACCCTCTGCATGCGCCTTCCCTGGATCCCTGCGAGTCTCTGAGGAAGTCTCACGTTCTGCCATTAGGGTTGCAACACTGTTTTCACTGCCGTCAGAACTGGATCTGTGAATACCAAGTACTCCTGGTATCGTCTGACCTTCAGGGATAGGTGGACCTGTCCAATCCTCGTCTTTGCCTGTCCCTACACCTCTGGTATACTGAATAATATCTTGGCTCATAAAAGGCAACCCAAAAATGCACTGTATTCTGAAAAAGCACTGAAAAAGCACAGGATGGCAGGAGATCTGTGCTCTGATACCACTGTCAGAACCCGGGTGGTTCTCAAAATGAAACCCTAACTGTGATTTGATGTTTTTTGCAAATTTGTGTTTTTTTTGTATTTTGATGAGTTTTCAGGCAGAATTGTAAAGCTGCGATTTCTCTCAAAATTGCTAATAAATTCATACAAATTTAAATAACTCTAGAAAAGCTTGGGAAATGATCAGAGAAGGTAGGCGCACTGTTTATTATTACTTCCAGAGCATTTACAATACAAAAATCTGAATAAAGCATGAGTTACAATAAATTTATTGAAAAAACCTGATTTCTCTTTAATGGCGGCTGTAGCAGCAATAAATGCACATAGAAATTGATAACTCCACTTTGCTCTCCAGTCACAGGCAAGAAATAATCCCCAGTACCAAGGCGCCCAAGAAGAAAACACCAGAAGTTGAAGAATACAGGCGTTCCTCTGAAGATGTGAAAGTACGGCCAAGAAAGGTACAGAAAAAGTACGGCTGACAGCAATAAATGACAAGGTACGGCCTCCAAGAAATGTTGCCAGATCTCTGGAAAGTGTCCTCTGATGAAGTCGCCTTATTGATCTGATGAAGATTCTCTGCTAACACTGAATAACTGACTCAATAAATCCAATCTGTGATCTCTGTATGAAACCACCAAGTGCAAGCTTCAGCTGGTATTGCACAGCCTCAGTCTGCCTGATCTCTGAAGAGTTTTCGTTCTCCAGAAACGATCGTCTGCCAGAAACCCTAGGGTTTGCAAACTCCAATGCTCAGAGCAATAAAGACAAAATTGAATAATAATCAAGATAGTTCGATTTTGTCTTAACTGGTAAATATATACTCCTTGAAGAATTTCGACCCACTCTCCTTTTAATTGATCATTTAAATAAATGACTTAATTTCGCACTTTTTAACTTAGGAGAAATAATTAATTAAATGGCGCCTCAATTTAATGAATAATAAATATTCACTAAGTCACAAATTAATACTTTATTATAAAGTATAATAAATACTTTATAACTGGCCATTTTAATTAAATATTTAAATATTTCAATAAAGTGACTTTAATATAAAGTCAAATTATTAAATATTTAATAAATCATTAATTACTCCTTATTTCTCCGTCTGATCACCCAACTGCTGAACTGGGTCGACTCTGAGCTGAAAGGTTGAACCAGGTGCCCTGCCCGAAATAGCAGCTTCCGCCTGACCTAACTTTCTAAAAATAGAAAGTTCCTGAAAATGCTCTCTGGAAGAATCTGCGAAGGCCCAACCTGACACAACTGCAAAATTGGAGCTATCAAACACTGAGTAACTGCTCCGGATGATCCTCTGCACACTCCTGTCAGCCTACGAGGATCGAAATGATAGGCTAACCTCGACAAACAGTGTCAGCTAAAACGGGGACATGACATTCTCCTCTCTCATATTTTTCATTTCAATATGAGAAATGTCTGCATATCTTCTGGTTAATATGGTTGGTCTTATTACAGATTCCATGTATTTAAATTTGGTTTCACTGTTTCATATTGAGAGGAAAGAGTCTGACATCTCTTTAGCAAAACTACTGCAATCTTTTTGATATGGTTGGCCTATATATTCTCTTCTCTAGACATTATTCCTTTTCAGAGTTTAGTTATTTAGTTTGTAATTTGGCACTTTAAGTGGCCCTTACAGTTTGTTGATATTATGGTAAGAGTATTTAGCTGTTCTGTGGGGGGATGTGCATATGATATTGTGGAAATGAGGAATGGTTACAGTTGCAGTGCTGTATTAGATGACTGAACATGTGCTTATTTCTAGAAGAAATATATTGTTTATGACTTTTTCCTTCTAGTCAAATTTAATCTCAGTATATTTCAGCTGCTTTTCAGGTGTTGGATATGGGGTAAAACCTTTTACGGGATCAAGTTGCATGCATGTAAAGATTTCTGCAGGAAGAAATTCCACCTATTCCATAAGGTCCCTGGCGTCTAAGGATGGGTTCTTTGGAAAATCTTTGGTTCTCAAATATTTTCATCAGAAAAGGAATGTGAGGTATTGAGGTTCCATATTTTTAATTCTATGAAGACTGTTTACTTAACCCATTTATGGCATTTTATGCTTGATGGATCTAATGTAGGAGGTTGCAGTCACTGATATAATGAGTTCTCTACTTCAGAATAGGTGCTTGCAGATGTGCCACTTCTGAAGAAACATATGCTGAGAAGCTGTTAACAGAAGAAGATGCTGTAAGTACATGTAATTTGAACTTCATATTTCTTCTTGTTAAAATGATGAAGCATCCAATCCCAAATTGTCAGTTTAGATATGGTATGTAGATTATGTGTTCAGACTAAACTCTTGATAAATGAGCTGCCTAGTTTAAATGTGCATGCATCCTGGGTTTCAGAGGGAAAGGATGAAAAAGACTTTGGAGGCAATGAAATCAAATTTCAATTCAATAAGAACAGGAAGATCAAGCCCAGCACTACTAGATCGAATCGAGGTATATTCTAAGGCTCTGCTCATTAATCTACTGCAAGTCATGAGAAAAGCTAACAGTAGGGAAGGTGCTTGATCAGCCCCAGAAACGTATACAATTGTACACCTTTTCCTATCCCTAAACATGCTTTTGTAACTGAAAAATCCACCTAATTGACTCACCTCCATCCATTTAAAATAAATATAACCCTTAAGTGATATTTGTTTAATATCATGATTATTGTAGATAAATTGATTGCTTTCAAGTAGAAAAAGGTAGAATGCACTTATGATTTGAACTTGGTATGATTATGTTGTTTTGTGCAAGGTCAGGAATCAGTTGTTTTTGCTGTGTAAGGTATTCCTTTTTTGTGCTTCTATGTTAAAATCTTGGACTTGGCAAAATTTGGCAGGCCTAAAATTTGACTTGGATTTGGAACTCACCAAAAACTTGTCAAAATTTCCATATTAAAAAACAAACAAATATATTTGCAAAATAATCTTACAAACATGCATAAAAGTGAACTTAGAGAACTTATAAGAAGTTTTCCATTCATTTATAGATCAAAAAAGAAGTTCAATATGTTGGACATTTTGTCATTGATGTCAAAGTTCGTCATTGATGCCAAATCAGCTCTGACTTGTCCATGCCATATCAGCCTTGACTTGTCAAGGTCGACTCACTTCATTTGTAACGTCTTGCATCTCCGATTCCTCTATTCTTAGCGTCGGCTTGTGTTCACTGCGATTCAATATTGTGGTGGTGGCTTATTTATTTCTAACGCCTCTAACATGTTCATTCAAAGGAGCTTGATGAAATGATAGTCGTGTTTTTTATTAATGGTGGCGACGGCTACAAGAGACGTGAATGCATAACTCTAAGGAGGATGTCAAAAATCTATCTATGCTGCCGATTCAATTTGTAATGCCTCACATATGGGTGACGGCTTGTGTATAGGGCGGCTCAATAATTATTCCTTGCATTAATTATGGAGTCTTATTTTCCGAATGATGGCTTCTGTGAATTGTAGTGGGCCTTTCACAAGCTAGCAAAGACTAGCATATACAATTTTTTGATATTACTGAAAGGAGTTGGGTTGAGTGACTATGATTGAAATTATTCTTACTTTGCCGGATTCATGATAGAAATGTTTGAGCATTCATTCGATTGTAGTGGGCAGATGAGTGAAAAATCGGGCTATTAATGAAAACATCTATCTTCTAGAGGCCGAGCTGCATTCCTCATTCAAGGCTTAGGTCGTGGTCATTAAAAAAGGTGTTATTGCTATCCTGGCTATAGTATGGAAAACGTATGGAGTCAATATGTTGAAAGGTGATACAGGCTGTATGTGGTGGAGCTGAGAGAGGATATACGAGCACATAAGTGAAGTCATGTTGTGTGAAGTGTTAGCTGGAGAATGTGTTAGTTGTGTATAGCTGTGTGAGCATTCTCAACGGTATTATCTGAGTTGGGCTGTGTGAAGTGTTAGCTGTGCGAGTTATCTGGCTAAGGACGTGGTTGTTCAATGCATCACTTCCACTTAGTCCTGATACGAGCTGCATGGTTGAAAAGCTATGAGTGTAAATTCATGTATTTGGGTGTCGTGGTTATTCTTCAAACGCCATTGCTAACACAATTTTTGGGACAGGCTGCATGTTGTGGTAAAATTGAATATCAATAGTGTTTTGACTTTGCATGGAAACTGTGATTTGTTAGAGTTTTTGCGGGTATTACATATTGATGGTCATTGAAGCATTCTGTGATCCCGTAGCTGATTTTGGAGGACATTGAAGTCCATGCATTTGTTTTATGTTCAGAAAAATCAGTGACTGAGAAGTGTGTTCTTTCAAAATAGGCTTTTTGCTACTATTTTGTGTGGGGAGTATTTTGAGTGAATTTGTTTATGCTTCTATGAGAAATCTGGTTATACATTTTTTTGGCATAGGCAAGTTATGAAGGGAGGATTTAATGCACTGTTGTAGATGATGTTTATATCCTTGAATACAGAAATTTCAGAGGTTGATCAGAGATATTATATGCAAGCTTGTTTGTCTCAGTTGATGTGAAGGGTGTATCTTGAACCATGAAATCAGGGTTGCAGGGTTTTGAGTAATCTCAGTGAATTGGTGCTCACGCTGGAGTTGGTGCTTTAGTTGTTCGAAGTTGGTGCTTCGAGGAAGTTGGTGCTTCTAGTGAGTTGGTGCTCACTTTTGTAATTTGGGTTGGTGCCCTTTAAAGTTGTAAGAACCCCTTCTTATTCTGCCCTGAATTTTTCAGTTTGTGTTGATTGGCATTATGTCAAACACTTTGTGTGTAATCTGATTTTCTGAGTATGCTGTTGGTTTTGAATGTTCATTTGTTGATTTTGCGTTATTTTTTGATGTGCAATGACATGAAATTACAACATACAACTATATATTGAAAAAGCAACATGAAAGAACATAAATAGCTTCTTATTTCTCCTTGAAAACAATCTATGTCATACCTAATAAGGTTCTGATCTGATTACAACAGCAAGCTATTCCAGTCTGATTTCAATATAGAATGAAGTTCATTGGCAATGCAAACATACCCAGATACAATGTAACAATGGTAGACAATATGCACAATAATATGGAGAAGATAATGGCTGATTAAAGACTGATTTTCAGACCGGCAATCTCCTATAAAGAAAACCTGGAAATGATGCCCAAAAATGATGCCAAAACTGATCCTCATTCAAACCCTAGACACCTCCAAGCTGTAATAAAGATTTGACCCAAAAGGTGCCAAACCCTTGTTGCCCCAATGCTGCAAAAATTATATAAAATCATAGACAGCTCTGAAAATTCTGAAAATTACGCCAAATGCCTCCAAATAGCCTTCCAAATCAAGTCGCCCAACTTAGAAAATTTAAATAAAATCTTTAGAGCCCAAAATCTGCAATAACACCTCCAAAACTCAAACCCTAGTGGGCCAGCTTGGTAAAATTCTGCTCTAGCAAGTATAAACCCTAGCCGTCCCAAATCTCCTGAAAATATGACTCAATAAGCTCAAATCTGCAACATCCAACCTTCAACCTGCAAATAGATCTTCAAACTCTAGCTGGTTGAAGCACCAAAAAGGCAGTAAACCTGCAAATATGCCCAAGGTGAACTTTGTTGTGAATCCACTCCTAAAGGGAGTTAGGTTTTCATCCAACCCTTTTCCAATCTGCTGAAGGTTTTCGTCCTCAAAGATTTAGCTGAATCTGAGATTCAAGCCTTTGCAATAATGCATAAGAAATATTAACTCAACAATAGATGCCCAAATGCCTTGCACTCAACTCCTTTTAAAGACTCAAATGAATCTTTCAGAAGAAGCCAACTTGTAACTAACTCCAACTTTTAGAAGAATACTTTATTTAATAAAGTGACCTTTTTTAATATTTAATTATTTCCACTTTATTTAAATTAAAATAATCAATTAAAGTCATCCTTTTGAAATAATATTAATTTTTGGACAACTTAATCAATTAAATTAATCAAGTCACTTTACCACAAATTTGGGGACATTACAAAAGTTAATGAAAGCAACTATTCTGCCATGGTTTTTTATCTGAAAGGGTTTTCCACATGATATCGGTGCTCATCTTGTCACTGTTTTGATTGCTGATTCATATGGTTTCAAGTTTTAAAATTTTAAAATACTGATTCACCTCCCCCCCCCTTCTCAGTATTTTCTATGTGTTCTTCACAATACACATCATAATGTCATATGATCATAAATTATGAATCCACATTAAGATGGCAAATTATTTCATGAATAAATATCTTCCTTTAGTATAGCAGGAAACTACATCCCAGGAAGCCCAAATCAGATACTGCTTTTTGTTTTCTTTGACTTCCACCACACCCACTTTATTTTTATTTAAATGAAGAAAGGAGAGCATTATTGTATAACCTCAGGCTCCACTTTATCACAAAGTGTAACATCTCCGCCAGGGATGTGCTCAAAATAATATTTGAGGCGGTTGATGTCTCCTATCATCTTCATCCTACAATAATTACACATTACTAGTCTTGTTTGCTTCCAAGCAGGGTCTGTAGGCTTGCCACCAACTCTTTTGCTTCCCAATGCCATATCTCAATCCAAAAAATTGAATTTGAAACCCTAGCATAAACAAAAAATATAAAAATTTACAGATTATAAAATGTAAACCATAGAAGCTACCTAAATAACAAAAGAAGAAAAATAATAAAACCCTAGAACAAGAGGGAAAAACAAAACAAAAATCTGAAATAAAAAACTCAAGAAGAGACATTGTCATGTACCTTTCATGCTGTCAAAAAACCAATCAAATTAGTTCAATATTATGCAAAATCCATTGAAATCACTAGCAAATTTATTGAATTTTGTCAATGTGTCAAAGGAGATAGAGCCAAAAGAAGAATTTGTGAAAAATTGATGGGTTTTGATGCTTTTTTGGCCATTGATTGTCATCATGAATTAGTGACCAAGTTCTTCCCATGTAATTGGAGGGTTTTGGCACGTAATTTGCTAAGAACTCATAAAAAAACTTATTGGTTAGTTTCTAGGTGAGTGAGCCTAGGGGGTTTGCCTCACGATAACACACAAGTGAGTTTTTCCACGAGTTTTTAACATATGGTTGTGCATGAAATTTCCTTTGATGCACAAGGTGATTCTTTTGTGTAATGTCCCCTTTTTAGCCAATGGTTTGGGAATCAGGGTTAGCCTATCACTGCGGTTCCCGTAGGCTAGCGAGATGTGTAGGGGACCCTGTTGGGGGAGTTTAAGGCTCCTTAGCAGGCTTGTTGTTTCATTCCGGCATACTTGCTATTTATAGTACGTATTATCAGGCTTAGTGACGACACATTCACAGTTGGCAATGGTGACAAGACACTCTCGGGAGTTTATTGCTAGACTTTTGCCAGGAGTTATTGAGCTATTAAGTCACGTTACTTTAATGATATTCTATTATTAAAGTGACTTATTAATTTAACATTATAAAGTTACCTTGATTAAGTACTTTATAACTTGGTCATTAATAAAGTAATAAAGTGACTTTATTAAAAAAATGCATCTTAAGTCACTTTATTAATATTGAATGAAGAGGGCGCTTTCCAAGACAAAGTTAATTTATTAACTTATTGCATGAGCTAAAGTTGGCATGGGTTTTAGAGAGCAATAATTGATATTTTATTATTACAAGATCAAAACCCTAACTTGGGCGTGGAGTTTTGGAGAAGTTAAAAGTGAAAAGAGGGCATCATTGCTATTATCCAAGTTTATCATTCAAACATAGAAAACTGAGCATAGGGTTGCAAGTATGGAATTACAAGCTGATTTGAGGACTAAAACCTTCGATTAGGAAAGGATCTATAGGCATGAGAGATCGTCTAAGGGTTCTATCATGGATGGCTTCACACAAAAACCATCAATCTGAGCTTTGACAGATTTATTTAGCATTTACTTTCGATATATACAGTTTACTTAAGCAATATTGAATAAAACAAAGGGCATTTAGTACTTGCAAGCATGTGGGAGCTTGACAGCTTGAAATCTTCAACAAGAGTGTGTTACTTCTCCAGATTAGGCCGTATCAATCTTGTTCTTTTGCATTTATCAGGGCGTCCAGGTTAGCTAAGGATATAAGGGTCTAAACGATAGATTTAGAGACTTCCATTTAGCATGTGTGAGCTGGAGAAACAGGACATACAAATTAGCAAAGGATTGAAGGCAAAATGTTTTGGGATTGAGGTTGCAAATTCATAGTCTTGAGGCATCTAGCATCATTCACCCCATCAGCATTGAAATCTAGTTGAAAAACGTGCAAACATCATCATGGCGTCCTTGTATCTGATTGCTGTGATTGCCGTGTAAAAACCCAGGTTCCAAACTATTGCATTTTGGCTTGTGGGTATTGTCTTATTATGCTCTGAATAAATAAAGATTTTTGGGTTCTCATTTATTTACATAATTTCCCTTCTATTATTGTTTAATTCAATTTCTTGAAAAATTTCGGCATTGCCACTGATAGCAAAAAAAAAAATAAAATCAGATTTTAACAGAAAACTCAAAAGTCAGTTTTGAAACCTTGAGGGGGCATCATATTTTGTTGCATGAAGACACATATCTCACAACAAATCTGCTGAGCTGTACAGATTCAACTTGCTGTGCAAGATGACCATTCTTGTTGAGTATACTTTTTGCAGGATCTACATTCTACTCATCATAACGAATTTTCAAAATGGGCACACAATGCTCTAAGGAGGTGATGCTTGTTTCACAACCACCCAAACGGTTGTTGGAGAATTTGTTAGATAGATGACAAGGAGAACTGCTAGGGCTTAAGTTAGGAAGATTGACAAGTTTGTTTCAGGAGTAGTTGTACAAGTTGTTGAGAAATAACATAGGTGGCATTCTCTTTTGGAATTCATTGTAACAAGAATGCCACCACTAGTATCTATATAGTCTTTAGATCATAGACAAGTAGTAAGCATTATTCTTGTATCTTTGCAACGCTTAACAATTCATTTCAGAAAGGCTTATTATAATTTTAGTATCAGAGTGCCTATTTAAATAGTGAATATATACTTTGTTAGTTAGTTTAATTGGTAAAGTCTTGCTTGCAAGGATTGGTAGTGATTGAGGTTTGCTTTGTTGTTTTTATGTGTGTTGTGTTGGTGCCAAAAAATGCAGGCCCCTTCCTCTAGCACCATAACCCAAAGTGAGATAAGGGGAACAAAGCATTTTAGTTCGAGAAAGTGATACATCAATAAGGAGAGAGTGGTTTTAGACCGACACATAGGATTAGGGCATATCCTTCCTTTGTTTTGAATGTAGTCTTCCACTCATCTCCTTTTTGGATTCTAATCTAATGATATTTTCTCTTGAGATCAATTTTTGAAAAGTATTTGGTACCAGTGAGACAATCCATTAGGTCGTTCATGTGCAACAATGAAAACTTGTATTTGATTGTCATCTTGTTGATAGTGTGGGAGTTTATATATAGTTCCCATTGTAATGTCCTTGTCGCTTGCATGAACAATTAGTGGAGATCCTTAGCTTATTTAATTCTTGTAGGTTAACTAGGATGTGGCAAGGGAATAATTAATTAATTAAATTAAGTTGTCTAAAGACATTCATTTTACGAACAATTTATATTTAATTAATTATTTTATTAAAGTTGGACAGTTAATAAAAAATGACTTTTTTGGGGGCCCAAAAGCAAAGTTTGTAGTTGGCCAAGAATTAAGTAAATATGTTATAGTCTGCTATGTAATAAATAATTATGTTTATTTGTGTGTTAGTCCTCGACTAGTTGTTAGTTGTCGGTTAGTAGTTACCAACGGCTGGTAGCCTTAAACAACAACGGTCTACTATATATATGTACTTGCTATTCATTGTTGGGCACCACACTCTCGATATTCTATACTTATTGCATATTCGAGAATTGGTAATAAAGCTTTATCTTTCGTGAAATATTGCAAATAATTTATATTATGTTCTGTAGTTCTATACCTCTGTTTACTTTGTGAACCTGCTAAAGTAGAATAGGTGAGTAAACATTTGGTGTTGTTGCCGATATGAACTTTGGTGATACACAAAACATAGACGGGAATCATGGTGTTCTAATGGGTTAGCCAACTGAAGAACCTGTCCAAGAAAATGAAGAAAGAGAAGATGGGTTGATAGAAGACTTGATAAACTTGTGGGACATCTTACTAAAGGAACACGTACGGAGGGAAGCTCTTAGGAGAGAGGTCCCTTAGGTAGCCATCTGGGACAATTTGATTGTCAACCCAGAGGTTGATTGTCTTCTCGACAGACTATTGAGATTGATTGCACGCCACTACATCATACTCCAAGATCTTCGGGCTGACAAACACAGAGAACATAGAAGACAACAAATACTGCAACAATACGAAGAACGAAACAAACGGGAGGAGGAAGAACGTGACACTAGTTGTAGGCGTACTCCTGAAAATTAATGCTCGTACGACTGAACAAAGACAAGAAACGAATTCCAAGCAGTCAAAAATCATTAGAAGAACGAGTATGAAGATCCCTTAGAGTAAAAGAACAAGAGGAACAACAAAGACGATGAAGAAGAATTGTTGAAGATACAGAAGGATTTTTGTCTAGAAGTCCAAGCCCATCGACAAGTAAGAGCCGAAGCATTAGCCAAAGCTGAAGTCGGGAAGAAAAGAAAACCATAGTTAACGAACCTTCCAAGGGAGAATGGGAAGAACAAGAGACTCTATTACTATTTCGGAAGAAATACCGCACTTTTTTGTTACCACAGATAACTACTGGCGGGACAACATCAGATGACGAAGAAGAAAGAGACCCTGAAAATGAACTAACCGAAGTAATTGAGAATAACATATGTCGCATCCAAGAACTATCCATCTTGGGAGAGGAGTCGAGAATTGGAGGACCTGAACCAAAGACCCTTGTATGGAGGCAGTGCAAGAACGATTCCCAGGATAACCAAAGTGCAGAGGATGTTGAAGGTGGATGAGTGAAGGACTTGTACGTGGCCGAGAGTGCAAGATAGGCATCTAAATGTATCTAGTGAAACAGTCCAAATAGGTCCAATGCACAAGGAGCACATTGGGGAAGGAAGATGGTGACTTCACTAGCTAGTCTAAGCATGGAAAGGCATAAATTGCCAAAATTTATGGGGAATGGGTCAAAGGATCTGGTTAGACATTGCAAAACCTGTGAAACCATATGGATAGTAAGCAGCCAAGAAGACAAAGACTATTGGCTAAGAGTGTTTCCAACAATGCTACGAGGCATAGCCATAGATTGGTTCATCGAACTCACAACAAAAGATACTGCCTCATGAGATGCGTTGAGAAAAGCATTTGAGGTAGAGTTCAAATTATTATGGGACGACAATGAGATCGTTGCCAAGATTTATAACAAACAAGGAAAACACGAGAATGTATGAGCTTACAATTGTAGGCTCAAAGAACTACTAGTGAAATTGGAGAACTAGCTAGCCGATGGGCTAAAGAAGCGATGGTTCATGGAGGGACTAATCCCCTCATTACGAAAAAAGATGAAAGTGGTACCTTCGCCCTCGTATACCAATGCTTACAATCGGAGATGATGGACATCGAAAGTGAAAACAAAACATCCTCCCGAAGGAAGAAAAAGACAAACAACATTGAGTATGGAGGAAAGTAGCGACGAAGAATCAAAGACAATCCAAGCCTTAAGGTGGGACATGATGTGCATGATGAAAGAACTAAAGGCCAAAAAAGAAAACTAAAAAGAAATCAAAGAACTATGGTGTGCACCAATTGTAAAGTAGGTTACACTAAAACTAATTGCCCGAAAAAATCATTTTGCGATATCTGTCAGATAATGGGACATTCCATCAAGGAATGCCCGTACAATTTAAAAACAAGAAGCACACAAGTGCTCTTCACCCAAGGGGAACAATCAACCCCTCCAACCACACCTCCTAAACCACAAAATAATAACAATAATGTATCTACTGGAAGATACTAGAACAAAAGAGGAAATAACAACCAGTATGATAATAGTGGGCCAAGAAGCCGAATCCAGTATGACTCTAAAGGAAGACCCATGATCCAGTGCCGAAAATGTAGCAAATGGGGTCACTTTTGCTAGAGAGTGCCAAAGTAACCAAAACGGAGGAATGTTATGCAAATGGTGTGGACCGGGTGATCACGAAGACATCGACTACCCGAAATAGAAAGGTATCAACATGCTGGAAGTGGAGGATGAGAAAGTTTTGGCAATTACCAGAGCACAAACGAAGAAGTCAGTTTATCCAGACCCTCGTACGAAGAAGGAAAGAATTCGAGAGGCCAAAGAGGAAGTAGAATAGGCGATGGACAAAGAAACAAGAACCTCCAATGAAGCAGCAAGTACATCATTGTGGTTAGAGTCGAAAAAGAACATCGTACAACAGATGCTACAAACAACTATACGTATTAAGGTGACAAACTTCCTACAGACAATGTCACAAATGAGAGTGGCAATTACGAACATAGTCGGTGACAACCAAACTCGACAGGAAGGCCCAAGCAAGGACATGGTAGTAGAACTTCCATTGGAAGGTGAACAAATGGTTTACCCAATGTTGCTCACAGTGAACATCAGGAGGAAGCCAACCATCGTACAAATGGAAATCAGGGGAAAGAAACTCACAAACACCATTGTCGATGGAGGTTCGAGAGTAAATGTACTACTAGAGGAGACCTAGAAATTTCTGAAGAAACCAACTCTTTGGCCACCAACATTTCACTTAGTAGGCACTAATCAACGTATCAAACCATTGGGTACATTGATGGTGCAAAAGGTGACAATCGACACAACAATTTCTTTTGAATTTTGTCATCATCCCATTGCAGAAGGTGTATGATGCACTACTTGGGAGAAGTTGGTTGGTAGCAGCCAAAGCAGACCACAATTGGAAACGAAACATCCTTTCCATTGAGAGCAATGGGAGAAAGTACGTCATCGACCTAAAGAATAAGACAGTGAGCGAAGAATTGGCATCCTTCGAGTCAGAATCCGAAGGAGGAAATCAAAGGAAGACAAGATGAAGGAAGAAAATCCATGGAACCTAATGACAAAGGGGCACTTGATCTCAAGAATTGCTCTGAGGATGAGATAAGTTCCCTCAATGGTCTATTCCATTGGCAGATGGAAGACTATGAGGTGTTTCAACTTGAGTGCAATATGCTACAAATCAGGGAGATCGGGAAAGAAGAAGACAAAGTTACAACTAGTCATACATTTCCTTTCGAGTACGGGGAATATAAGGAGGGAGTAGCAAAGTTGGATGACATGCCAACCCACAATTTTGAATGGGACAAAATAATCAAGTATGAGAAGCCAAGGATAAAAAGGTGAACTTAGACGAGGAAGACAACCCAAGAATGATCATGGTTGGCGATGATTGGGATCCAATGTTGAAGGAAACAACGTTTAACATTTCATGGAGTACAAAGACACTTTCATTTGGACATACAAAGACCTTAGGTATATCGCAAGAATTATGTGTGCACAAAATTCCTTTGGTGCTAGGAGCACAACCGATAAGGAAAAGACACTATAGGATGAATAAAAACTATGCTGCCAAAGTACAAGAAGAAATAGAAAAAATGTTAGAAGCAAGCGTAATCTTTAAGGTGGAGACAAGCGAATGGGTCTCTTCGATTGTAATCTCTTTGAAGGAGTCGGAACAAATCTGAATATGCATGGACTTTAGAAGCCTGAATGCGGTGACTATCAAGGATCCATTTCCAATCCTGTTCACTAACACAATCCTCGAAGAAGTTGCTGGTCACAAGATTCATTCATGGATGGATTCTCAAGGTACAATTAGATAAGCATCATTGAAGAAGACAAGTTGAAGATGTCATTTGTAGTTGAGGATGGAGTATATGTGTACAATCGAATGTCATACGGCCTATGCAACGCTCCAACAACCTTCCAAAGAATCATCCTACATATCCTTGAAAAAATGTCAGTGGGGAATTTTAAAGCATTTTTGGATGATTGGTCAATCTACAGCGGTCAAGGGATCCATCTGAGAACACTTAGAGAAAGTATGGAACGATGCAGAGCAGCATGAATGGCGCTAAATCTGAAAAAGTTTCGATTCATGGTACCATAGGGAAAATTGTTGGGTCACATCATTTGTAAAGCAGGACTCAGGACGGACCCCAACAACAGATGGAAGCCTTGGAAAACATCATAGGAGTAAAATCATTCCTTGGGCATGTCATCTATTGCAAGCGATTCGTCAACAATTTTGCTTAGATATTTTACTCGTTGGACATATTGACAAGGAAAGTTCGTGTGGGTGGATGATCGGGAGAAGGGATTCAAAGAGTTGAAGCTATGATTAATAAGCTCACCGATCCTTGCATACCCAAATTGGAATAAGGAGTTCCACGTACATGTGGATGCATCAAACTATGCAATTGGAGTAACATTGGCTCAAGTAGGACCCCAGGGATTAGATCATCTTGTATTCTTTGCTAGCCAATTGTTATCAAAAGCTGAAAAGAATTATAGTATGACGGAAGAGAAGCACTGGGGATGGTGTACTTGGTCCAGAAGTTCAGACACTATCTATTGGAAACATTGTTCACCTTTTATGTGGATCATCAAACTTTGATGTACTTGGTGAACAAGCCCATCATCCAGGGATGGGTAAGTAGGTGGCTCTTGCTGTTACAAGAATTTACATTCACCATAATTGTTCGGCCAGGGAAGAGCCATGTCATCGCCGACTAGTTGTCAAGAATTCATTTTGGTGAACCACCCGAGGGAGTGACCGAAGATCTCCCTAATGCTCATTTGTTCCAAATCGCAACACTACCGCCATGGTACGAGAACATCAGACAATATCTGTCCACATCCACCTTTCCGAAGGAGATGCCACTAGGGCAGAGACGAAAGTTAACACTAAAGAGTAAAACCTTTTAGCTTATCAATGGTTTGTTATATAAATGGGGCCTGACCATGTGTTGAGACAATGCGTTATGCAAGAAGAAATTCTAGGAGTACTCAAGGAAGCACATGAAAGTTTCTTGGTAGAGGGCACATGGGACTGGATGCCACAACTCAAAAAGTCCTCTTGGTAGGGTTGTGGTGGCCGACCGTACATACAGATGCTTGAGAGTGGGTAGTAGGATGTGATACATGCTAGAGGGTCGAAAAAACTCTCAAGAGAGACTACATGTCTCTGTTCCCCTTGCAACCGTAGGAGCTCTTTGAAAGGTGGGGGTTGGATTTCATCGGCCCGCTTAAAGTCAGCCAATTACACCGATGCTGATATATTGTGGTAGCCACAAAATACTTGACGAAATGGGTAGAGGCTAGAGCACTCCCAAATAACTTGGCGATCAGCATAGCAAGATTTATATATGAGCAGATTGTCACAAGGTATAGAATACCCATACAGATCACGAGTGACCGTGGCGGGCGCTTCGTCAACCATGTCATTCAACTCATGATGACAGAGTTCTGAATCTTCCACAGCCTATTGAGTCCATACTACTCAAGGACGAATGGACAAGTAGAGTCAACCAACAAGGTGTCGGTGTTCGTCATCCACAAATCATATGGAGTCAAAGAAGCAGACTGGGAAGAAAAGTTGCCTACTGTACTGTGGGCATATCGTATGACATACAAGGTGATGACAGGGCACACACCATTTCAGTTAATGTACGACCAAGAAGCAATAGTGCTAGTTGAATATATGGTACCAAGTATGAGGATAGCAGTAGAGATCAAACTTGGTGACACAGAGAGTCTAAAGGAATGGTTATTCCAACTCAACAAACTGGACGAACGGAGAGTATTGGTACAATGGGCCACGAAGGTGATGCAAAAACAAAGGAAGTACTACCATGACAAGCATCTTTGTTGAATGAAATTCCAACTTAGTCAGTTAGTTTTAAAATATAACGGCTGCAACGAAATCAAGCTTGGTAAATTCAAGGTAAGGTGGCTTAGACCCTTTAAAATTCGAGAAGTTGGCGATAATGGAGCAATTAAACTTGAAAATTTAGATGGGACCTTGGTACAAGACTCCATCAATGGATCAAAGCTGAAACCATACCAAGATAGAAAGGAAGCACCGATTGAAATGAACATCTTGGGCTATGCAACAAAAGAGGACTAGACAATAAGCAAAAACAAAGCCATGGAAGAGGAGGACTGGGTAATAACTAGGAACCAGTTTGCAATAGAAGACTAGGCAAAGGGAGGAGACCAGAAAATCGTGGAGGAGAGACTGGTCAAGAAACCAGTAGAAGGAATTGTAGTACCAAGAATCCACAAATATTTGACAAATGCTCTGTTCGGAGCACTTGCACTATGGAGGAGAGTATGGGGCCACTGAAAATTATATGCACCTTACGAAGGAGAAAGAATGAAAGAAAGAAAGAAGAGGTCGAATAAGAAGTTGATTTGGATGAATATCCAGAGGAAGGACCTTGCCTTAGGGCCATAATAATGACGGAGGATATGCTCATTGCCAAGCAATCGAGACAAAATGAAGATGTGGTCAAATATGCCATCGAACATAATCTGGAGCCCCCTCCATTGCTGACCTCGAATGGATTGTGGTGGGTAATATCTAATCCAGCGGGCCCACCGACGGTCAAAGGAGAGAATGTAAAATGGTATCAATACTACGAAGGGCAATATGTTGACAACAGCTACAAAGGTATTGATCCCCTGCTCTCATAGACAATTTTTGATTTAGAGTATTTGGGAAATGTTGTGAAAATGATTGTTATAAAAGACCCCCATTTTCTTGTATGTAGTGGTATGCTTCGGAAGTGAAAATAAGAATACCAGAGTTCAAAAAAGGGCATAAGAGAAAATTAAACAACGAAGAAGGAAAGAATAAAAAGAAAATAATGGAGTCGGAAAAAATTAAAGAAATTAAAGATGGGAAATGTAAAGATGGCTGATATTAAAAAATTAAAAGATGAAAATATTAAAATGTTTTTGACATTAATTATTAAAATATTGAAAAGGGAAAAAGTAAAATATCAAAATTGAAGCAAGTGAAGTATTCCCAATTGCAAAATATAAAGCCGTACGACCTCTTGAAGACAATTATAGACAAGTTGTACGGCGACAAAGAGGAGAGTACTGTGCATGAAGAGATCATACGAATTTGGAGACTAAATGCAGTACGGCGAGGAAAATTGACTGTTACCACCATATGGTTTGAAGGGAGGGGTAGCGTACGATAGCAGGTCAATGTATGGCTTGGTAGAATAATTGTACGACAACACACAAGGTTGATCGTACGACAACGAACAGAGAAATTGAACATCGTATGGTCCCTTAATCATATCGTATGAAAGTCATTTGTTGTGTGGGATTCGTACGTCGTACGGTGGAGAAGGTACAGTGAATGACAACCACTATAATTGCAGATTGTATGACACATAGGGTATTGCAACGTATGACCAGGGTGGTGTGCAGTCGTATGGTAGCCAATGAAGACACTTAGTGTACGACATATGAGGTACAGGCTTGCACAGTACAAAGTACAATTGGTCCATTGGAAAATTCAATAGTCTTTTCCACTCGACAATTTCAGATGGTTTCCTGAACAACAACCTCCCTTAGGGCCAATCCATTATTGCAACTATTGGCCAAGGTACTATTTAATTAAGTTCAATTGTGCATTGTTGAGAGTACAATTTTTATCCATGGCTGCCTGCAATAGTAAAGGAAAGAGGACAACACCCTTTAGACTCTGCATTGTGCTAGGAAAAACGGCCAAAAGAAAAGACGATGACATCGTCACAACGATACAATCACCTGGGAGAGCCTCAATAGCAGTGAGTGTCGAACATGGTGGCAGGGAGCACAGGAGGACCGCACACTGAAAGTAGCACTTTGGTACGCATAGGTAGACAAGACCGTTGAACTTCCATTTTTCAACTCACGAGACTTTGAGCCTTACCTGCAACAAATGATAGTTCACTACAACCGACGCTCTCACAAGTTGGTTATTGATTACAGAGGTTGCCAGGTGATGATATCTTTCGGACCTTTGGAAATTACCAGTGTTTGGAATACCTTCTAGGAGAGTATCAACAGGTAAGCCCATGGTAAAGATGTCACGCTAGCATAAGGTGTCACTCTTGCAGAGAGTGTGCTTCTCAGACCTTACCCAACAAGAGAAGGACAACATTTGGAGTGCGGGTAATAGAGGTCTCAAAAAAAACTTCCTTGCCACTCTCGAATGGAAGTGCATTCTAGATTTGATCAAGTGCCAACTAATTGGAGCCAACAAAGCATTAGACATTGTTGTATGGATGATTGACCTTATGGTCGGGTTGAGTATAGGGAGGGTTTATAATTGGGCTAGTGTGTTGCCCAAGAAGATCCGAGAGTTCTTGTGCTTGAAGCACAAGGCGTTTTAGATGACACAACATGCCATCAGACTTCTACTCGATGTTATTTACACACAAGTACCCTCAGATAAGTGGGGAAGACTCCAGCCAATAGGCCAATTGGATGCTTCTTGGCCAATTGCATTCTATTGGGCGAACTTAGGAGTACAAGTAGTTGGAGAGAAGACACCACAGCCAGTGATACCACATGCGAAGAAGAGGAAGTAGAGAGATACTTTGCTGAGTGGGGACGACTATGAGGCGATAGAACTATCTTCATCGGTAGAGATGGGTGCAAAGGTCTCACTGGCAGGCAAGTCATACTCTCAGAAGGATATTGAGGAGACCATCCCTATGTAGTTACCATTACCGACCATGGCCCCAGTACTTGTAGTTGCATTACTAGTTGTAGCCCTATCGCCAGCACTATCACCACCCAGCACTATCATCGCCAATAGCACCATCAACAGTAGTGCCACCACCGGCCATAGTCCCTCCATTAGTCATACCAACACCTTCGGTTGAAGGAACTATGATGGCTGAAGAAGCCACCAAGATCGATGACTAGCTTGGCATGTTGGGGGTACCAACAAATGTCCTTGAACTAGATTTGCCAGGGCTATTGACTAAGGGTTTGGAGCCACAAGAGACAAAGGATGCCGCCTTGGTACTTGACACTTAGTCAAGCCCTTTAGAGCTCTCACAACCGGTTTAGCTAGTCGTAAACGTTGCCATAGAGACAATACCAGACACAGCTCCATAGACACATCCGACCGAGTTAGCAAAGGAGGAGGAGTCGAGCGAGGCTAAGTCAAAAGGGGTTTTTATTGAGATTGGCCGACCGAATGCATACAACTCCATTGGCACAGTGCAACGTTACCTCAGAGAGCTCCAATCTTTGGCCAAGGTTATGTATGAGGTTGGGGAGATCTCTCGATAGCTTGACATCGGCCATGACTTGTTGATAACACATGAGGTAGAGAGGATCCTTGCATTCCTGCAAATTGGGTATGAGGGAGAGTTCTTCAGATGTTTTAGTTCACATGGGTGGCTGGGTGTGGAGACGATTGAGATGTTGGCTACTTGGCATCCACCTAGACCCACAGTTGGAGGGAGACACAACAGAGTACTATCAACACTTCACGGTATGGAGATCTGCTACTGAGATACCTTTCTTTGTTTGCATTGACATATGGCTTCGATTGAGGAGATCGCTCAGTCAAGAGTTCAAGTCCTTGCATAGGCTGAGGCTACCCAAGTAGAATTGGTTGATCACATTTGGAAGTCTCAAAAGTAGTTAGCTCAAGCTACGACAGTAGAGCATGCACAGGTCACAACCCTGGAGAAGACCATGCTTGAGCAAGATAGACAGTTGGTTGAGAAAGATGCTTAAATAGTTGAGAGGGATAGTGTGCCACAAGAGAAGGTGTAGGAGTTAGAGAAGACGACAAGTAAGTTGTTGGAGAAGGAGCAAGAGCTAGAAAAGACAAAGAACCAATTGATGGAGGCTGCTCACATGGTGAAGGAGGCTCGAGAGTGTGAATTGGTGGCCAACTAGCATCTACAGTGACTTCGCCAACAACTTTCTGCGACATCCACACCTACGTCCTCAGTACATCCAGGGACGTCTTCTCATCCTCCCTCTTTTCAGTAATCATTTTTTTAGTTTTGTGTACAACCCCCAATTTTGTTGTGTCGTTTGGAAGACGAATTTCTTTTTCAGGGGGCTAATGTAGTCAGCTGAGAATTAAGTAAATATGTTATAGCCGGGTATGTAATAAATAATTATGTTTTGTATTTGTGTGTTAGTCCTCGATCAGTTGTTAGTTGTTGATTAGTAGTTACTGACAGTTGGTAGCCTTAATCAACAATGGTCTACTATATATATGTACTTGCTATTCATAGTCGGGAACCACACTCTTGATATTTTGTACTTATTGCATATCCGAGAATCGGTAATAAAGCTATATCTTTCGTGAAATGTTGCAAGTAATTTATATTATGTTCTGTAATTCTATACCTCTGTTTACTTTGTGAACCTATTAAAGTAGAATAGGCAAGTAAACAAAGTTAAATTAAAAAGAAAATTTAAGTCACTTTGAATAGGAAAATGAAATGTAACATCTCAATTATACAAAAAGGGTATAAAAAGGAGAGTTGGAAAAAAGAGAAATTCATTCTTGGCATTTTATTTCAAATCCTAGCTTTGAGATTGAACAATTGTTCATCTTTTCTGCCTAAGGACAAAAACCCTTCGGCGAAGATTGGTTTCAAAGACAAAAACCCTCCTTACCAAATTTATGAGTGGATTAATCCAGGATTTACAGTTGTGCTGAATGTTAGAAGATTTTTGGCGATTTCAGTTTTGGGAGAATATCAATAATTATTTGCGCTGCATATCTCATTGGAATATAGAGAAGTCATATTGTGTTGTTGATAGTGCTGAGACTAACCAGGCTGTACCATTTTGAGCTCTATTGCTGATTATCCATGACAAGCTGTACAAATGAATGCATATTCTGGGTGTGTAGTGTTGTTTGGAAGAATAGTTATATTGTGAGGGAGTTTTAAGCAGACTACACTTCATTCCTTTAGTGGATCATATTCTGTTGCAGGCTGTACTGGTAAGGAGGGGTATGAGGCTGTTCTAAGGGGAGTTGCTGCTCTTTGCAAGGGTTTTAAGACCCCAAACTACCAGCCACTTCATATTCATGCACGTGTCTTGGGATTGGCAGTGAGCTGCCACTAGAGGAAGGTGATACAAGGGGCTGTATTGCTACAGCAGTGCCCATTCAGCTGGGTACAGCAGTATTCATTAATATAATCATTTTAGTATCCACTGTGTTGCAAACTTGGTGATTTCCCAACATCATACCAATGTATTTATCAATGTCATGTAAGCAGCTCCAGCTCAAGGGGTTAGTATTTTGTTCCAGCATTTAATATAATCTGCTATTTTAATTATTATCTGTAGTAATCCAATGGTACATTCAATATAAGCAGCAAGTTGTCTTGTTCATCTCGGTGCAATCATTAGTCAATGGCATGTATGTCTTTGATACATAGAAAAATCAATCTTGAATTTGCATGGACATTTCGTCAAACATTTGAAACAATCCAAAAATATTAGATTGGGATATTACACCCATTCTACACTCTCTTTGGAACAAGTACTATAGGCTTTGTGCAAGGGCTCATATTTTACCAAATGAGACCTTGTTCTAGTAACCCTTTCACTTGTCTATTCAATTTGATGCCCATGTTAGGGGTCACCCTATGTGGTGCTTTGTTTAATAGACTAGAACAAGGAATTAGATCCATGTAGTGAGATATGCTGCACATGGGTGGCAATTCTTCTGGCACGCCTTCTTCCATTATGTTAGAAAATTCTTGGAGCAGTGCTTCAACTTCTAGCTCCTCGCTGCACGACTCAAAATTCTATTCTTCCTTTTTGTGTGGTCTCAACTACTAGCTCATAGCATTCTCACAAGTCTCTCACCTCCTTGAGAAACTCCTTTGCTGACAACAGCATTGCTTTTCCCTCTGTGCACTCTTTTCTGCCTTCATCGACAACAATTCAAGCTTCTTTCCATCCTTTGTGATGGTGAAGGTGTTCTTTCTTTAGATATTGATCACATATCTATCATATTGCTAGGATCTACCCAATAACACATGGCATGCATCTATTAGAATCATATCACAACATACTCATCTGCATAACCTCCAATGTGGAATGCAACTCGGCACTATTCTCTTTCCATGAGTAACTGCTCCTTTTGTAACCAAGAGACACTATATGGCGTGGGGTGTACAATAGTCTTCAACCCCAATTTCTGAACCTTCTCCGTGAACACTAAATTCTTTGTGCTGCCACCATCAATTATCAACTTACAACACTTTCCTTCAGACTTATACTTAGTGCAGAAGATACTCTGCCTTAGCCATGGTTCTCTGTAATCAGGTGTAGCTTAAGCAAAACCTTGTGCGTCATCAAATTCTCTCTAGCCTTCGGAGTAAAACTTTTTGCATCACTTCTCAACATGTCTTCTTCTCCTTGTACAACATGTATATGCTTGTTTATGTGACCTTATTCTTGTGTAGTATTTGGACATTCAAATATTCAGTGACTTGCTTGACTGCATTTGAAGCAAGTCCCACTAAAGCCTTCAACATGACCTCTGCTTCCTTTTCCTCCACCTTTCTTGGAGGTTTGCTCATCCTTTGAGGTATGTGCAACATTGCTAGACTCAGTGTAGGTTTGTCTTCCACCATCTTGTTTTCTCTTTTTGCTTTGGCCTTTATTGCATGCCCCTTGTTGTCTGTGAGATGACTTCTTGGCTTAGAGTGCAAATTGACAGGCTTCCTCTATAGAAAAACATGTAGCAAACATGTCTCATCTTGAATGAACACAATGCAATCAATTCACATATCTCAAGGCCTTTTTTGTGTTATCCTGCACATGACTGGTGTGAATAGTGAGTTGAAAGGACTCCTCCATGTATTCCCTCATCGTGGTCTGTCATTGGTGCAAATTTTGGAGTTTTTTTGAACAGATCCAACAAATAGTCGGCAGATATAAAATTCCCTTTCAACTTGGTGATCAGATGATCCCATTTGGTAATTTTTGTGCTTTCCTCTCTAGACATGGTCTTTTTGAACTAAATCCCACCACTAGGCAACATGCTCTTTCAACTTCGTGGTGGCATACTTTACGTGCTTTGATCATATATGGATTCAAACTCAAAATACTTTTCTAGCTTACTGATACAGTCCAAAAAATCTTCTAGATTTAAGTTTCTTGAGTAGCTTGGGAGATCAAACCTTGGTTTGTTACCTACCTTCATCAACATCAAAGCAAATTTCTTTCTATAGATAGTTCTTTCTTTAAACTTGGTGCACCATCTTTGTGAGCTTCTCAATCTGCTTGTTCGTCATCACTAACATTTGCAGCCACAACTATTCCTCACGTCTTGGCAATCTCAATGGCTTTGTGCTCGGCTTGAGTTGTTCTCAACATGTCAGATAGATGGTCACATGGTGCTCTAGCATTTCTACCATTTCTCCTACCACATATATGAGCCATTTTCACATTTGGACCACCTCCAATGCAAGACATGCACAATTTTCTTTCATTGTGGAGTGTAACTCACCTCTTTCAGGAGTTACAGTGCTTTCTTTGATGCCAGTTAATGTAGTAATGTTAATAAGTTGAATGAACAACTAGTTATCACACATGCAGAGTACATGATGGAAGGAACAAAAGAGAGTGTTTCAGAGAATTAATATGATGAATTCATAAAACATATATCATTACACAATTATTGGCTACTCATTAACAACAAATTACAACATAGATTTATAGAGACTCTCTGCACCTGAATCCAATAATGGTTAAATACCAACAAACTCCAATTAGCCAACCACCTATCTTTCAATCTTCTACACATATATCAAATCAAATCTACACAGCCTCTTCAACCAGTACATTTTTCAAGAAAATTCATTGTCAGCTTGGGATGGTTCACCTTCCAAGATGGCCGAATTTCCAAAAAACTGTTTGAATGACTAATTAATAGGTATCATCCTTCAACCCATTAACAAGTCAATGGTCAATTTGTAAGCCAGTGGCCCAACATACCACTAGGATGCTTGGGAAAAAATATGTGCTCAACCAACTAAAGCGCACAGCTCAGAAATAGATTGTGGAAATTATTTGTGCATGCCAAAGAGCATATGCATGAAATTTTAGCAATCAAATGTACTCGCACCGTCATACGACGGTCTTTGAACTGAACAACCATTATGAGGAGTAATAACCAAAATGAAAAACACAACAAAGAAAGAAAAACGACGAGTGCAACCAAAACTTGTGCAACAAACATATTTGTGGGTGATGGAAGATTGCATGACACTTGAGATGCTCTTGGATCACTGGGTCCTTTCCCCAAGGGCAGCCTGCTAATCTCAAAATATACAAAAATGGGTGTTGTGTCCGTTAGTCAAGAATTTGGCCACAAAAAAATATGGTGTATCCAGTTGCAAAAGGGTGGACTGGGCCATTATTATTGGCATCTTAACATCTTTCTTTAAATATAAATTGTGAAGTAGCCCCAAGGTCCTATCATTATTTCAATCTTTCTCCTAATTCCATTCCAATTCTCTAGCATCTTGCCATCTTGGAAGTTTGGAGATGGTTATAGGCCTATAATTTTGCATCTCAAGCTCTCTCATTATATGTCTAAATTTTGTCTGTACCTCTTCTATGGCTAGGATATTGATAATTGGAGCTTGGTCAAGTTGGTGACAGCAGATGATCATATTGTAGTGATTCAAAATATTTCAAAGAAATTACTCTGAATGGCATCTTCCCCTTTCTCTTCTCCTCACCTCACCACACACTTCGATAAGTTCAAAGTAATTTCAAGTGCTTTTTTATCCCTACTTTATAGAAACTTTCTATAATCATAGTGTGTTTCCTATTTTCCTAGAGATAAGCCTCTGATTCGTTCCTAGTTAGTGTGCATTTATTACCAGTGAGAATAATATGTGTTAGCATGGATGGGAAAGCCAATGCCTCCCTTATTATAGCCATCCTGCATATAGAAGTAGATCAAATTAAGGTGGGACTTAGCTGCATAACAAAATCATGCAAAAATCTCTTAACCATAAGGAAAATTTACTTATTTATGCATAGTTTTTTTTTGTATGATTTGGAATAACCTTTGGAAGTAGCCAATGATTGAGGCCAGAAATATGACGAGATTCATCTTTGGCTAAACTAAACTGTATATATATTAGCAAATTGTCGTTTTCAAGCTCACCTATAAAGAAGAGTTAAGAGTAAGTTTGTCTCATATCTGTGCCTATTACATGGCTTTTAAATTTTTTACTTTGTCTCTATAATGTGAGATATTTTTGCAGTTTAATGCATCTTGCATTGTGAAAATTAGTTGATGAGTTTGTTTTCATTTCATTCCAAATTTTGGTATGACACTTTAAAATAGACTGTTATGTTACCATTATATCATTCACATGGCAGGGGGAATGTTTAATTTCTTCTAAAAGTAGTAAGGTTTTTTGTTTTCTTTAGGTTAAACCAGGTATGTTAATATTTTTGCATTCACAGTTCACAATTCACAATTTTCATTGTTGACATTGTTGATGCTGAAATAGTAATTGATTATTGCATTAAACCAAGGAGAGGAATACTCCTAATATAATAAATTACAAACGATGTTTCTAAAAATAAACAATCGACAACTAAAGAAATAAAAGAAGTTGCTAAAACCAACTGAAAGCAAACTAAGATAACTGAAAGTAAACTAAATGACTAAGATGACCATTAAATATAACAATATTACTTTAATACCCTCCCTTAATGGTCATTCTATTGACTACACCAAGTTTACCCTTAAATTTTACAAATTTTTCTAGACTTAGGGACTTGGTAAGAATGTTTGCAGTCTGATCCTCAGTTGGCACATACTGCAACATTACTGATCCATCTTCAAAAAGCTGTTAGATGAAGTGACAATGAAGCTCAACATGTTTTGTGCACTTGTGGAAGACTAGATTTTTGGTAAGCTTTAGTACCCCTTGGTTGTCACAAAACAAGGGTGAAGGCCCTGCTTGAGACATTTTCATGTCAGAAAGCATCCTCCAAAGCCAAATTGCCTCACTTGCTGCCTTAATTGTTCCTTGATACTTTGGTTCTATCGAGGAAAGAGCTACTGCCTGCTCTTCTTACTGGTCCATGTGACTGCACCCGTACCAAGGCTGAAAACATATCTAGAAGTAGACTTCCTGTCATCAACAAAACCTGCCCAATTTGAATCTGTAAAGCCAACCAGCCTCAGATCTTTGCTTTTGCTATACAAACTGCCAAAGTTGGATGTCCTTTCACATATCTCAGCAATCGCTTTGCTGCAACCCAATGTTCAGCCTTAGGGGTAGTCATGAAACGAGAGATGTAACTCACAACATAACTGAGATCAGGTCTGGTGGCTGTAAGATAGATGAGGCTGCCAACTAGTTGCTTGAATGTTGACTCATTAACCACTGGTGAGTTTGATTTAGCTGAAAGTTTCAGCCCTTTCTCCATGGGTGTGGATGAGATTTTGCAATCTGTCATCTTGAACTTCTCTAGCAAACTCTTGACATATTTAGACTGAGAGATGAAAATATTGCCACCTGTTTGCCAAACTTCTACACCAAGACAATAGTGTAGAAGGCCCAAATTTGACATATCAATCGCCTGACACAAATTCAACTTGATTTGCTCAAACAAATATAACCCATTGCCAGTAATGATGATATCATCCACATAGATGACAAGAAGAATGATATCACTACCAATGCTCTTGACATACAAATTGGCATCTGAGGGACTCCTTTGAAACCCCTGTGCAACCAAATATTTGTCAATCTTCAGGTACCATGCCCTGGGAGCCTACTTTAGGCCATAAAGAGCCTTCAACAACCGGCATACTTGGTGCTCTTTACTTGCAACCTTGAAACTAGGAGGTTGCGACATGTAGACCTCTTTCTCTAAATCTCCATTGAGGAAGGCACTCTTCACGTCCATTTGATGGAGTTTCTAGCCAAACTATGCTGCAATGGCTAGTACAAGTTAGATGGTGCTCATCTTTGTTGTAGGTGCAAAGGTCTCCTCATAGTCAACGCCCTCTCTTTGTGAGAACCCTTTAGCCACCAACCGAGCCTTGTATTTATCAAGTGTTCCATCAGCCTTGTTTTTCACTTTGTAGACCCATTTGCAGCCAATTGGTTTCTTCCTTGGTGGAAGATCTGACAAAACCCAAGAATTGTTCTTCAAAAGACTATGATGTTTAGTTTCCATAGCCTTTTACCATTTAGATTTACCTTTCGCCTCTGAATAGTCTTGGGGCTCATAAACACTCTGAATGTTAGCCATAAGAGCAAAATTCATTGTATTCTGCTTTTCTGCCTTGCCTAGAAGATCTACCAACAAGCTTTTTTTCCCATCGCGAACATCATCATCGTGACTTCCACCACTAGGCTCCAGAGATGCATCTTCTCCAGTTCAAGATGATCATTTCACTTAGTCACGAATGAAATCCATCCGATGTTGACCTATATGTCTGAGGAAATCTGTCGATAGGCTATGTCATGTGAGATTCTATGTTCGTAATTCACGGGAATCCTTCCTTCAAGTGGAGCGCACAAGCCGCCACCAAATCTCTAGCCTTGTGAGGCCGATCTTGAGACTCAAGCAGGAGAAGAGAGCTGAAGGGCCCACCTTCATGAAAAACAACATCCTTGCTAAATGTTAGACGATAAGTGGCCACATCAATCAACCGATAGGCATTATGATTGTCACTATACCCTATAAGCATCAATTTCTGGCTTTTGGAATCCAGCTTGGTCCTCTTTGCATCTGGAACCCAAACATATGCAGTAGAACAAAAAATCTTGAGATGGTTGATTCTTGGTTTCCTCTTAGACCATGCTTCCTTTGGGGTCATCTTCTCGATGGCCTGTGTGGGAGACCTGTTAAGAAGGTATACAACAGTATACACTGCTTCAACCCAAAATTTCTTTGGAACATTTCTATTCTCCAGCATACAACAGGCCATTTCCGTAATAGTACGGTTTCGCTGCTCAACAACTTTGTTTTGCTGAGGGGTATAGGGTGTGGTAAGTTGACGCTTGATACCGTGTTTAGCATAGAAGTTGGTGCATTGTTTGGAACAAAACTCACCCCCATTATTTGACCTAAGAGTGACGATTGGACATCCTGACTCTTTTTAAACTAATGCTTTAAACTTCTGGAATTCATTAAACACTTCTGATTTTTCTTTGAGGAAAAACACCCACATTTTCCTATTGCAATCATCAACAAATAACAAAAATTACTTGCACCAGTGACTGATGCAGTATTCATTGGTCCACAAACATTTACATGAACCAATTGAAGAACCTTGGATGCTCTCTAAGCTCGTCCGTTTGAAAATGGAGTTTAATGCTGCTTCCTTGCTTGGCAAGCTCCGTATACACCATGTGTCTGCTGTTGAATCTTAGGTAAGCCTTCTACCAAATTCTTTCGAGCCAGCTGAGAGAGGTAGGTTATGTTGAGATGCCCATACCATTGATGCCAAAGAGTGCTGATGGATGAACTCTTTATAGCCATTGCATGCTCCTGAGACTCTCCAATATCAATGATCCGATACAAACCATAATCTTTGAGCCCAACTGCAATAGTTTTCTTGGACTCTTTATCAACAATGCGACACTTATGTGAATTGAAGATGATGTCCAACTTCGGACAGTGTCGCATAATCTGACCCACAGAGAGCAAATTGAGCTCCATGCCCAGAACATAGTATACATTGAGAAATATGAGATTTCTCCCACCAGATGTAATCTGAACATTGCCTTTGCCGACAACTATATACTCTTCACCTCCTCCAAAGATGATGGAATCTGAGCAAGCTTTATACTTCATGAACCAATCTCTCCTATGTGTAAAATGCCGAGATGCTCCATAATCGATATACCACGCAAAGGATTTGACATGATTTGCTGGTCTTTTGGCCATGAATGCATAAAAGGAAAACTCCTTCTGCTCAGAATGCCCTGCAACATGGGCCTTTTGCTTAGACCCTCCCTAGTTGGATTTCTAATCAGCCAACTACTTCCTACAGTGCTTCTTTATATGACCAATCTTACCACAGTAATGGCATGTGATATTCTTCTTGGAGCTATTTTCAGATTTTCCTTGTCCTTTTTGCTAAGAGGACTTGCCTTTGCCTTTTTCTTTGGCAGTAAGCGCCTGTTCCACACTGGGTGTGTCGTTGCTGCACCCAAAGTGCTTCTTCCACTTGCCCTGCCACAAGAGCTCGTTGCACAGGTCATCAAACTTTAGGTCAACATTGGTGGAGGTAATGTTGAGAGTTTCGATGAAGTGCTCGTAGGATTGTGGTAATCTTTTCAACGTGATGACCACCATATCCTCTTCTTCCATCTTGTGACCAATAGCCTCCAGTTGATCACGAATGTCTTTGATCTTCATGAGATGATCTTGCAAAGACATCTTGTCATCCATCATAATGGAGAACAACATATTTTTAAGGAAGAACACTCTGCCCTTGTCTGAGGTTTCATGTAGATCTTTCAAGTGTTTCCAGATCTCTACAGCAATCTTGCCAGATGGTATTTCTGGAAGCATCTCATTGGTGATAGAGAACTTGAGAAGCATAACCGCCTCTCAATTACTTCCATCATATTTATCTTGGTCCTTTCCCACAACTGTTGGACATGTTTCTGTACCCAAAACAACCGAATCTAGACACTAGTACTTGAAAATGGTGAGCATCCTCTGTTTCCAGGTATTGTAGTTTTTACCATTGAACTTCTAGCTGCTTTCCAACATGATGTTGGTCAAAGACACCATCCCTCACATTTTCCAAGGCACAAAAAATGAGGTAAAAAGTCGGACTGCAAAAACTTTGATTTTTTAGTCAAACCCTAGATGATAAGTTGGCACGAATTTTGAGGCAATTAGCTGGGACAAATCCCATGATTTAAAAAATCATAAAGAATCAAAGGCTAGAAATCACATGATTTTGTCCAAAAATCGAAAAAAAATCGGCACTTTTTTAAACACGGGTTTGAAACCCTAGGCATTGGAAAGAGGGCACGATTTTCAAAAAATTCCGTCAAAAAATAACAGCACAAATAACTCTTTTTAGAAAGACCTTGGCTGAAATTAAAAAAACTAGGCGTTGTAGCCACAAATTTATCAAAAACGTGCACAAAAAAGAGGGTTTTTGTTTGCAGCAAGTCACAATGCCTTGAAACAGGAGGTCGCGGGCGAACACAATCAAGAAAAAATGGCGCGGAAACCTTCAAAAGCCTGCAAAAATCGCATAGAAAACACATCTAGAAGCCTGCAAAAAATCGCTTGCAATTTTCCAAACTCACGCCATAAATCACACGGAACTCAGACGCGATTTGCAGGAAGGAAAAACAGCAAGATTTTTGCTCAAAGAAATCCTCGAAATTGCCCAAAGGGGGGAAGACAAGTTGTGTGTGCCTAGACGCGATTTTTCATAGAAAAAACCCTTTGTGTTTTGCAGAAAAACAAACCCACGAGATGCAGAAAACCTAGCACGATTTTTTTCAGCAAAGAAACCCATGATTTTTATTAAAAAATTGAACAAAAACTTCTAAAAATCTTTTTTCAAAATTTTTAGGTAAAAAAACCGCGAATTTTATCACAAAAATTCGCCAAAAAATCACCTCTGCTTTGATACCATGAAATGGTAATTGATTATCGTATTAAACCAAGGAGAGGAATACTCCTTATATAATAAATTATAAACAATGTTTCTAAAAAGAAACAATCGACAACCAAAGAAATAAAAGAAGTTGCTAAAACAAAGTGAAAGCAAACTAAGTTAACTGAAAGTAAACTAAACGACTAAGATGACCATTAAATATAACAATATTACTTTAATAGATGGCATTGTATTAAATCTGGATGGCTATGGGGTATACTAGATTATATACTTCAGTTATTCTAATACTTATAATCTTGATAGGTTGAGTACTATGGAAGCCCTGTCAACCTCAAGAGTCTTGCACAAGTTAGTGTGGCAGAAGGAAATTCTCTTCTGATTCAGCCATTTGATAAGTCCAGGTAAGCAAAGCAATGCTTATTTTTCATTATTGCATTTGACCATGTTGACATTTCCCTATTTAGGTTAACAGGGTTTATGTTTTGCAGTGTAAAGCCTATTGAAAAAGCCATTAGCAAGTCTAATCTTGGTTTAACTCCAAGCAGTGATGGAAATATAATTCGATTAAATATTCCACAGCTGACAGCCGAAAGAAGAAAGGTAATATTTGATTCAGTCAATACTTTTGAGATTTTTTTTTTGGTTTTACACCCTTTGTAGTGATTTGATGTTATTTTCCTTCCTTTTGATTGTTGAACACAGTAGGACAGAATCTTAAATTTACAAACTATGCATTTTATAACTCCATGATTATTCTTCAAAAGTAGTCTTGTGCTACTTATTTCAAATGTTCTGGACACCAGTTTGAGAAAGTGTAATAGCTGTATCTTCCCCAAAATTCTATTTTAACAAGAAGATACTAGAATATAAATATATCAAGACATGTATTACACCCTGAGAACACTTTAGAAATTTTCAGTGGCCCCAAACTCAGGGCTTTCAATGTAGGAATTATGAAATTGGGAGGTATAGCCTCTTACCTTTTAGCCATGACAATGTTTAAAGAGTTGATTTTGGCATACTTTTTTGATGCACATCTTTTCACCTCTTTGATCGTATCTAATGCTTCTTCCTGCAATCATACTTCATTTTTTGGGGTTGACAGTCTGTAGTGCAGATATGCAATAGTATTAGGATAGATTCATAAATCTTTCTATATGCCATTTCTGTTATATGCATGGTACATTTGTAGCTGCAATGTGCAATAGATTCCATCCATGATACCTTGCTAACTGTGCCCTTGCCAATGCACAATTAGTTGATGTTTATCTCATCCCTCCATCATGGTCAAGGATTGATATCAATGCTAGAGAGCATATACAGGATGTTCTGGACATGTAAGATAACCAAATTAAATGAACCAATCAAATTTCTAAGATAAATAGTTGTGTGATGAATTCAGTTTCATGAGAAATATCATTCTGCAACACCCAGTTTTCCTCGAAGAGCATTGATACAGACTGTCCCATCAATGCCTGCACCAAACAAGAAGATACACGGCCTATGTCTAGAATACATATTGACTCACCTCACACATGTTGGTAATCAAAATATGATGGGTTTGGCATTAGTGGATACCATCACGAAATGGCATCCTTGTGAATGGTGTCCCTTAACATTCATTCCTGTAAGCCATCAAATGAATAAACATTGCTGTAAGTCATCATTAACTTGGAATACCAAACAGCATCGTCATTTCCTGGCTGAAAATGATAAAGCATAGAAGATTTCAAAAAAAAAATCCTTTAGATTTCATTTATTTAATTTCATCACGACTATAATTCATTTAGCTTAATTACTGTCCCTTATGAGACTGCTATTCAATCACCCAACAGGGGCTTATTTGGAAAAAAATCCCAAAGTTATCTCTAATGCAGACAATAGCTAGCCATAAAATTCATAAGTCACCATGTGATCATTTTATGGGATACACTTCTTATCATAGATCACATTTATCAACCCTTACACACAAATTTAATTATTAGTTAATCAAATCAATTTTCCAAGTTAGATTTTGGCAAATTGCATTAAAGTAATTATTTAGTCAAAATAAGTAGGGATTGATTCTGATATATTTTGACAAACTTGACTGATCAGCCAAATGCCATTGTCAAAGCTGAAATCTGCTATTGTCCTCTAGTCCATCTTGTGGCCGCAAAATGTCAATACTATTACCACAGGTCAATGCTCCAAATTTTGGTGAAAATTCACTTGACTGTTGAAAGCAAAAAGATCTCTTCCCTAACTTGGTCGGTGCAGTCAATATTAGTGTCAAAACAACCATCTTGTTGGAATTCAATGCTGCTGAAAAGTCTCCAATAAAACCAGATCTAGCTAACAAAGTAGAATAAATCACTTGATTGTCAAACTGTACTTCTATCCTTGTCTGCTTTGAATTCTGCACTAGGGACTTATGCTGATTGCTTGATTATGAAAGTGGTCAGACTTTTAACTTATTTACATTTATTTGATTCAAGATAAATGATGATATTCAGGTGGGAGACTAGAATCTTCAAGGTTAAGCATTATAATTTCAGAAAATCAGGTGTAAATTGGACAGCAGAGAGATTGATGAGCCCTGAAAATGTATACACTGTATATCTTTTTCCTGTCCATAAATATGTTTTTGTATCCTGAAAACCCACCTAATCAACTCATTTTAATACATTTCATATAACCATAACCCTGCAGTGATTTCAGTTTTATATTATGATTATTGTAGATACATTGATTACTTTTCAAGTAGGAAATGGTAAAATGGACTAATGATTTGGATTTGATATGATTAAGATGTCTTGCACAGTTTCATTTGTGTGCTTCTAAGGTTAAAAGAGGAGATACAGCTGTTGTGCAAAACCAGAAAGTCAGTTATGGAAGTTGTTTTGCTGCACAAGATGATTCCTTTGCTGTGCAAGATAAAATCTTGTTGTGCAAGCCAACAACTTTGCTATGCAAGAGGCTAACTTGCTGTGCAAGACAATTTTGCCATGGAATATAGTTGCTGAACTGTTCAGATTCACCCTGCTATGCAAGATGACTATTGTTTTTGAGCAATATGCTGCACAAGATCCACATGCTACCCATAACAACTGTTGATGTTAAAGACAGCGTCGGGCTTCTACTTCCAGCCCAGTTCAATCCATGAAGGGCAATTTAAATTGTAGCCTAACGGCTATTTAAATTGCAACATAATAATCAATGAAGAGGCGCTTCATTAACTAATATTTATTCATTGCTATTGAGGCCGACATTTAAAGATACGACTTCATCTTGGAGTCACGTCTTTCTTTAAATAACATTTAATATTTGTTTATTATGCTTGAGGCCGACCTCCTACATAATCGGCGATTTGTTGAAGGATCACATCTCATTGGTGGCCAACCTTGTGCATTTGAAGAGACGCCACCCTTGAGTTCTCATCATCGAATTGTATATAATGAAGGTGCCATTCGATCATTCATTCATTCATATTCATTGTTCATCATAAGTTCGATATACATAAGTGCGAGTTTGTGTATCAAGAAGATCATCAAGTGCAGATTCGATATAATTGAAGGAGGTCGAGTTTTCTATCAGCAAGTTGCATTATATTGTTTCTGTATTAGCATCAGATTTTGGTGCTCTTAATTGGCCTCCATATCGGCCTCTTTGTAAAGGAGACATTCTTTGATATTCAATATATAAGTGATATATTGTTGCTGGGTTTTTCTCCCTCAAGTGGAGGGTTTTCCCAGGGTATATGCTGTGTTATTGTGTCTGATTTTGAATTAAATTCTGTCTATCTAATCTGATCATAAAAACTAACATGGTATCAGAGTGGGTATAAGAAAGATCGTAATTGCATCTATCTTATCGCCAAGATGGTGAATGGGCTCAAGATCGAAGATAGACTTGAGGGCGCATCTAACTTCACATCTTGGAGGTTCAGAGTCATGCTCACCTTGGAAGAAAATGAGTTAGCTGCGTTCGTGGAGGGTGAAGTTCCCGAAACAACCGATGAGAATGAGAAGTTACAGTGGAAGAGAAATGGCACTAAAGTGAAAAAGATGTTGGTGGATTCCGTGAAAGACCACATTGTGCCAATCATCTCCAAGTTGAAAACTGCAAGAGACATGTTCAAGACTTTGGAGGAGATGTATGAGATTAACAACACAAGTTGAGCTCTTGCATTAAAGCAACAACTTCATCATGTCAAGATGGCGAAAGGAGAATCCGTCATCTCATACTTCATGAAGATCCCCGAGTTGAGAGATCAACTCTCTACTATTGGGCATATTGTTGATGACAAGGATTTGACCATGTTGGCTCTTAATGGTCTTCCTTCATCTTGGGAGTCATTCATTCAAGGAATCAGTGCGATATCAAAACTCCCTAAGTTTGATTGCTTGAGGGCGGATTGTATACAAGAAGAATCAAGGTTGGTTGCGAGAGGTATTGGTCAAAGCTCTACTAATGAAGACATTCATGTTCTTGCTGCTCAATCCTCGAAGAAGAAAGGGAAAGAAGGAAAGACAGGATATTTCAAGAGGAATAGAGATAAAGGATATGATAGTGTTCCTACATTCGAGAAGAAGAAGGACCTCTCTCGTGTTCAATGTTTTAGATGTGAAAAGTATGGTCACTATGCAAAGGATTGTCCAACTTGGTGAGATCTCTCCGTAGAAGGATTCAGGTGGTTTCCTATTCTATTATGCTCTTTCAAGCAGTGTGCCTACTGACAACAATACTTGGTTGATTGATAGTGGTGCCTCTCGCCACATCACCGGATTTAGAGAGCATCTAACTGATTTGGTGGAGAGAGATTCTAGTGTTCAAGTCATTATTGGAGATGATACTAGTTATTATGTGAAAGGAGTTGGGACCTCCTCTCTTCACTTGGAGTCCGACATTTCCTTGGAGTTGAGTGATGTCCTATTTGTTCCAGGTATCAAGCGAAACCTTGTCTCTATCTTAGCCTTGGAGGACAAGGGGTACCAAGTTGCATTTTCAGAAGGTAAAGTTCTTGCATGGCCAAAGAACTCAAATATCAAGATTGCTCGGGTGATTGGAGTTCGACACGAGAGCCTCTCCAGACTTTGCACCTGTCCACTTCAGGCTCTATTGCATGATTCTTCAAGTTTGTGTGAACTTTGGCATAGAAGATTGGCTCACCTTCACTTTCGAGCACTACCTACCATGGAGAAGATGGTCACTGGCCTTCCGAAACTCAACCAGGAGCATGAAGGCACTTGCAAGGGTTGCGCATTGGGTAAGAATACTAAAGGTCCATTTCATAGTAGTGAAAGTAGATCTAAATGTATTCTATATCTTATTCATTATGATTTATGTGGTCCAATGTCTTTTGCTTCTTTGAGTGGTTTCTTGTATTACATTATTTTTATTGATGACTACTCTAGAAAGAATTGGATTTATTTCTTGAAATCTAAAGAATTTGAGGAAGTACTAGAGAGGTTCAAAGAATTTAAAGCTCAGGTAGAGAACTTTTCCGGGAAGAGGATCAAAGTTCTGAGATCCGATAAATAACGGAGGAGAATACATTTTCGGTAGCTTCCGTAACTTTTGCATTGAAGTAGGGATTAAGAGGGAGTTATGTGTCCCTTACAATCCTCAATAGAACGGTGTTGCAGAAAGGAAGAACAAATCTATTGTAGAAGTAGCCAAAGCCATGATTCATGATCAAGATCTGCAAACCTTCCTTTGGGCTGAAGCATCTAGGACAGCTGTTTATGTTCAGAATAGAAACAAAGGCATCTTGGAGAACATGACTCCCAAAGAAGCATTCACAGGGGTGAAGCCGAAAGTAAGTCATTTGAGGATCTTTGGTTGCCCAGTGTATGTTCATGTACCAAAAGATAAAAGGACAAAGTTGGAACCTTCTGGCAAGAAGGGGATATTTGTAGGCTACAGTGAGTCTTCAAAAGCTTACAGGGTGTACATTCCAAGCTAGAAGTTGATTGAGATCAGTAGGGATGTTACATTTGAAGAGGATGTTGCATTTAGGAGATCCAAGGGCATCCACATGGAGAGAGACAATGAAGATCAAGAATCTCCACAGGATATGGAAGTTGACCATACTCCTGAGATTCAGAGGGAGGCTACTGAACCCAAAGAAGATGATGATCTAGTTGAGCCTTTGGAACCTACTCATGGGCCTACAAATATTGTGATTGGTCGTAAGAGACCTCTTTGGGCTAGGCAAACAATGCAAGAGGCAAAAAGGTTTGCAGCCCCGAGAGGAACATTCAGAGAAAGCAAGAGACCTCATAAGTTTTCAAGCTATGTTGCTTTGATGAGTCAAATCATTGAGTCGGAACCTTCCAGTGTTGAGGAAGCTACTAGTCAACAAGTATGGAAAGATGCTATGGCTGAAGAGTATCAATCCATTCTCAAGAATGATGTTTGGGACATCGTACCTAGACTTGAAGGAAAATCTATTGTTTCTTCTAAGTGGCTCTTCAAGATCAAGCATGCGGCTGATGGGAGCATTGAGAAGTACAAGGCTAGGTTCATGGCTAGAGGATTCTCTCAGAAAGAGGGAGTTGACTATGAGGAAACCTTTGCTCCATTTGCTTGTTATACTTCAGTCAGGACCATCATTGCTATTGCAACATCTAAAGGATGGAAGATTCACCAGATGGACGTGAAGACAACATTTCTGAATGGTGTAATCGAGGAAGAGGTATATATTGAGCAACTTGATGGCTTTGAGGTGCACGGGAAGGAGTCTCATGCTTGCAGGCTGAAGAAGGCTTTGTATAGCCTTAAGCAGGCTCCTCGTGCTTGGTACAAAAGAATTGATCGTTACCTGTTAAGCTTGGGCTTCTCCAAGAATGATGTTGATTCAAACCTATACTTCAAGGTAATTGATGGCGGTAATAATAACTTTGGTTCTTTATGTTGATTTATTTCTTACTGAAGAAGATCACCTCATTATCAAATGAAAGGAGTTAGCTTCTAAATTTGAAATGAAGGATCTTGGTCTCATGCACTACTTCCTTAGTTTAGAAGTATGACAGAGACCTAATGAGATCATTTTGAGCCAAGGAAAATACACTATAGAAATTCTAAAGAGATTTGGTATGATGGATTGCAAAATCCGTTCACACTCTGGAGACCAACTTGCATGTTTAAGGAGGTTGCAGCCTAGTCTAGATCCTGATTGATTGTTGATGTATCTAGTCAATAATTGTGGCCAAATATTTGCTAAGTGCGCGAGTGCACTTAGTCAGTTCATGTGTGAACCAAGGAGAATACATCTAGTTACAATGAAGCATATCCTAAGATACTTGTGTGGCACAATTGGATATGGCTTGAGGTATTCTTCTGATGTCGATTTGGAGCTGCATGGATATTCTAATTTTCATTGGGTAGGGTGTGTCACTAATCAGAAGAGCACCTCTCTCGACAAGCTGCTTCATTGGTCATGATGATATCCCCGGGTAGCAGAAGTACCGTGGCAATCTGGCACGTAGGCCGCAGTATATTGCAGCTCAGTGGTACCGAGAAGCAAAGCAGTTTCGGAAGCTCCTTGGTGATTGTTTGACAATCGATGGAGCCTAATCGTCATTCATTGTGATAATCAAAGCATGTGAAGTCACAATCCATTTGGTCATTACATAACTGTGTTGAGATCAAATACCACTATATCGTAGATATGGTATTGAGGAAAAGCCGCATCTAGCTGAAATATAATAGCATTGATGAGCAGATGGTAGACATCTCACCAGCCTCTAGAATAAAGTTTTGTGTACCGGTGACGCTTGGTATGGTGGAGAATGAAGCCCAGTCGAATGAGTCCTGAAAGTATCGGGCCATAGTAATGAGACGCCGGACGCTGCCTCGGGACCAGCGAGGGCTTTAATCAAGGGCGGACTCGGGCGACCGGACGCGGGACGTATGACGCTGCAAAATGAAAAGTTGAAAACTCCTAGAAATTTAGAGATTTTTAAGGATTGTTTTAAAACTTGTTTCCAAGCACCCCTTTATTGAATAACAATACAACACAAATAAAGAAAATTTGATCACATGCACAAGTATACAACAATTACATAAGTATAAAGTACACAAATTGTAGTTGCGCTGCTGAAGGAAATAGCATACTTAGATATATAAAATTAGTCAAATGTATACAAAACTCATGGAATATGAAATCCATGACATCAAATGTTCCATACAAATATGAAATGTGAAATATGACATCAAATCAAAATGTTCTATGACTTATGCCCTATGGCATAGTGGAGCCAGCATCCTTCCTACGAAGGCGTCTAAAGGGCCTGGATGATGTTGCAGCTGCAGCCATAGTCTCTGCTTGTGTCTGACTCTCCATGCCACTCTCACCAACAGCATCTATGCCTCCTCGTTCTCGTGCTCTAGCCTCCTCCTCAGCCATGGCTACAACCTCGGCCTCTCTCTCTGCCTGGTCCACCCAATCAAGGTCCTCGTCACTAAAGACTGCATCTGTAGCCTCAGTGGTCCACTCAGACTGTGGATCAACCTCCTCTAGATTGATCGGGGTTTTGTCATGGTCAAAAAGCTTCCTGTATCTGAGCTGAAGATTGTAATGAACATATACCAAGTCGTTCATCCTCTCCACTGTCAATCTATTGCGCTTCTTGGAGTGTATGTGCTCAAACATACTCCAATTGCGCTCACAACCAGATGAACTGCATGGCTGGCTCAATATACGAATGGCAATATTTTGCAGGTTCGGTGTATTAGAACCAAACATATTCCACCAGCTATCTGAGATGAGAAAAAGAAACAAAATCAATCTCATTTCAAGTTTCAAGTTCAAGTTCAACATTTAATAATAAATTATAATATAAAGAGATGAAAATTATGCCCTTAAATATATTTTTACCTGGTAGTAATGTTGTCCTATTATCTTTGCACATTTGACATGCAAAGAAGGCTCCTTGTGCCTTAGTGAAAGCATCTATCTCCTGCACCACCTGTGTAGTAACAGCAGGCAACATCCGCTCCAATGTCGTGTAGAGCCCACTAAGAATTTCTCTATTTGCACGGAGATCACGGCGGAATTGGAAGGCCGGATTCAGGAAACATGCGGCTGCATGGATGGGCCTATGAAGTTGGTTTTGCCATCCCCTATCAATGATATCCCAAATGGGACGATACTTCTCCTCAACTCCACCATAGACTGATCTAATGGCCTCTTTGGCTCTATCCATGCCCTCATATATGTAGCCCATTGCGGGCTTCTCCCCATCTGCAACTCGTAGGAGAACTAGCAAGGGCTCAATAAACTGCAAAGTGCAAACATGTTTCACAAATAAGTGTGAACGAAAATAAACAAATAAAAGTAAGATATGATTAAAAATTAAAACATAATAAATAATTAAATTTTACCTTCACAATCTCGCCCATTGGTGTCCAAAACCCTTGCTCATCAAAAATGCAATCAGCCACAACAATCCCTGCAGTGCTTGTAGAAAAGGACGAGGAAGACCACTCCTCACTAGTAAACATGCGCCTCAAAGCTGCCCTTGACCGAATCAAGGATTGCATCGTGATAAAATTTGTTGCAAACCTGGTGATGCCAGGACGAGACAACTCCCTCAACCCCGTGTATTGCCTCATAAGGTTAAGCACCCATGTGTGGTTGTATACAAATTTGCATATGTTTTTTGCTGCTTCCACACATGTTTTGATCCATGGGAGCTTCCCAAGATCCTCCAACATGAGGTCAATGCAATGGGCGGCACATGGAGTCCAAAATATAGTAGGGTGCCTCTCCATCAATAATCTACCAACAGCAACATAATTTGCTGCATTGTCTGTCACCACTTGCACTACATTTTCTTCCCCCACATCAGCTATCACCTCCTCTATAGCCTCACACAGGTATGTGGCATTTTTGATTTGGGCAGAAGCATCAATGGACTTAATGAAGACGGTGTCACCTGAAAAAATAAGCAAAACCAATTATTCAATAAATTAAAAAACATAAATCAGCCATATTAAATTATGTGATTCACTAAATAAAATTCAAATTCCAATGCATTGAAGGAAGTACAATTACCTCCGGAGGAAACTAGGAAATTAAGCAACGTCCTATTTCTCCTATCAGTCCAACCATCAGTCATGATGGTGCAACCAATCATGCTCCACTGCTTGCGTTGCTCCTCTAATTGTGCTTTCACATCTGCCACCTTTTGAGTCAAAAGTGGGCCCTTTAATTCATCTTCACTAGGGGCTTTGAACCCCGCCCCACATATAGTTATCGCATCAACCATGTTTTGCCAGAAAGGTGACCTATAACATGTCATAAATAAATTGATAAGTTACATAAGTATTGTAAAATTTGAATTCGATAATGAGATAATGAGATACATCTAGATTCTAAAATTTAAATATAAATTTTAAAACAATTAAACAAAAAAGAATTACCTGGCTACATGGAAGGGAATGGTGCAGTAGTACCAAAAGTCTGCAATTGCCTTTTTGGCTGCATCATGTGCGTCCTTGTTCCAACCCATGCTCTCAAGCGACGGTTGGGAACCAGGGGTAGTGCGTGGTACAAAATATGAGTCCACCCTAGATTTACGAACTCTAGGGCCAATGCTAACACTGCCACTACCACTAGCAGTAGCAGCGCCACCAGCACTAGGAGTACGCATAGGCATTGTTGATGCAGAAACAAAAGCACTACCACAAGCACTAGCACTAGGACGGTATGGAGGCATGGAAGAAGCATCTCCAACAGCACCAAGTCCCTGTCCAACTCCAACACTCAACAACTCCTGCTTCTGTTTCTTTTTCATTTCTTTTTGCATTTCAAAAGTTTCTAATTGCACCTGCACTTCACGAACAACCTCAGGAGGTGCTACAGGGCAACCCACTGCATCATGGGCGGGTATGCGTGCAAGATGATATTTTAATCGATTTATGCCTCCATGATATATTGTTTTGCAGTAGAAACATTTGGCGTCTCCTTTTTTCATTCCGGGAAAGATTTCAGCATGTTTCCAAGCAGGGTCTTTTCTGACTGGGGTATGAGACATTGTGAAAATAATAATATGGTATGATTTGCAAATGAATGTGGCTGCAAAAGTAGGGTTTCTAAAATTATTTAAGTTGCAAGTAGGGTTTGTAAAAAAAATATGCAAACTCAAAAGAATAGTGATTTTACAAATTACAATGAATTATTTGTTAAAAAAACACAAAAAAATCAATTAAAATCGAACTTACCTCTTAGATTTAGCTTGGAATGCAATACAAACTCCTCCCAATCACTGGTAATGAGCTCTCAATGCACCTCCTTGCTGGTATGAAGCTCCCCAAATGATATATGCCCCTGGATTTGTCTTCAACAACTTGCTGGTTGCCCTCTCTTCTCCTCCTATTTTTTTCACAACTCTCTCTTCTCCTCCTATTTTTCCAAATGAATGAAATGAGGGCCCTTTTAGGGTGAAATAGAAGATATAAATCAAAAAACAAATAAAAAAAATGTTATTTTTAATTTGTTTTTGGCCTTTTGTTGTTGGGCCACGTCAAGGCCCCACAACGGGACTCGCCCTCGGGCGAGTCCAAAGCTTGATGCGCAGCGCCGCCCTCACAGCCTGTGATCGCTGTGTCAGCTTGGCTGCGACTCGCTGTCTGGGACTCGCCCAGTCCGGAGCTATATCGCTGATCTTCTTTAATGCATTTCTCTTTGTGAGAGAGATTTGAGGTGCAATCCCTTGTTAATGCATTTCTCTCTGTGAGAGAGATTTGAGGTGAAAGCCCTTGTAACCACCCTCTGGGAGTAGCCATGGTGGATGTCATGTGTGTGACTCCATGACAACATCACGTGAGAGAGTCTGTGATGATTTTCTTGTACTTGTGTTTTCACCCTCTAGGAGTAGCCATGGTGAATGTCACGATGAGGTGACGACATCACGTTGAGTGATTTTGTGATGAGCACTTGTGCGCATTTACCATACATGGGAGTAGCCATGATGGTTGATATCACGATGAGGTGATATGTTTCCTTTCCACATATGGGAGTAGCCATTGTGGTTGACATCACGATGAGGTGATATGTCTTATGCAACTAGAAGTATTCTCCCTAGTTGAGAGGGAGTTTTGCTGTTAAAGACAGCATCGGGCTTCTACTTCCAGCCCAGTTCGATCCATGAAGGGCAATTTAAATTGCAACATAGTAATCAATGAAGAGGCGCTTCATTAACTAATATTATTCATTGCTATTGAGGCCGACATTTAAAGATACGACTTCATCTTGGAGTCACGTCTTTAAATAACATTTAATATTTGTTTATTATGCTTGCGGCCGACCTCCTACATAATCGGCGATTTGTTGAAGGATCACATCTTCTCATTGGTGGCCGACCTTGTGCATTTGAAGAGACGCCACCCTCGAGTTCTCATCATCGAATTGTATATAATGAAGGTGCCATTCGATCATTCATTCATTCATATTCATTGTTCATCATAAGTTCGATATACATAAGTGCGAGTTTGTGTATCAAGAAGATCATCAAGTGCAGATCGATATAATTGGAGGAGGTCGAGTTTGCTATCAGCAAGTTGCATTATATTGTTTCTGTATTAGCATCAGATTCTGGTGCTCTTAATTGGCCTCCATATCGGCCTCTTTGTAAAGGAGACATTCTTTGATATTCAATATATAAGTGATATATTGTTGCTGGGTTTTTCTCCCTCAAGTGGAGGGGTTTCCCAGGGTATATGCTGTGTTATTGTGTCTGATTTTGAATTAAATTCTGTCTATCTAATCTGATCATAAAAACTAACAACAACAATGTTCCAAAATAGGTGCACTACACTCCAAGGAGGTTATACTTGTTTCGCAACAATCCAAACAGTTGTTGAAGAATTTGTTGGATAGTTGCCAAAGAAGAACTGACAGTGTTGAAGTTAGAAGGATAAATCTTAGAGCCATAAGAAAGTAGTAACATTATTCTGGAGTTTCAGATTAGTATCTCTGCAAGCACTCAACAATTGTTTCATTCTGAAAAGACTTGTGAATTATTATATTAGTCATAAATTCTCCTCTGTTGACTAATCAAAGAAAAATTTCTTCTCAGGCTGCAATTGAAAATACAAAAGAGCGCATTGCTGAAGCAGCTAAAGAAATCACAAATTTGCTACAAAGAGAGTGCAGTTATCTCTAGCTGAAGAGGGTACATCTGAAAAAAAAACTAAATTGAGACAAGATGGTTCTAATGACACTATTAAGACTTGTTCTTCATTTCAAGAAGAAGAAGCAAGTGAAGTCCCTAGTGCTGAGGCTCCATGTACCACAACTCATCTATTAAGAAAGCCATTGAGTCCTACAAGTCCTATTGATTCTCTAGCAACTTAAAAACTAAGAAGGGGGAGTGAAGACTCAAAAAGGACAATATCAGCCTTGCCTGTCTCCATTCATTGTTTTTTGGAATCCATGGGCAGAAGAAGCACTGGTGGAGCATGATGTAGAAGTGTACAATACCAGCCTTGCCTGTTTCCATTCATTGTTTTCTGGACTCCATGGGCAGAAGAAGCATTGGCAGAGCATAATGTAGAAGTGTACAATACCAGCCTTGCCTGTTTCCATTCGTTGTTTTTTGAATTCCATGGGCAGAAGGAGTGCTAGCAGAGCTGATGCAGAAGTGGATAACCCTGAAACTGAAACCAACACCTTTGAATTTCTGATTACTACACCAACTGGACAAGCTTCCAGCGATAGACTCCTAGGTAAAATATGAATAGAAGATCCTTCAATCTTCTGCACAGGCTTAGACTATATTCTCATTATAGGAGCTATGTGATTCATCCAGTCTATTTTCCACTCATGGAATTTATATAGTGTTTATATACCCTTAAAGCAACTGAACTTCTCCTTTAGGCCTCTTAGCATATGGATGTGTTTCCAGGATTTTAGGGCGACTGGTATTAGTAATACTATACAAAACCTGGACTTGGACTGTGGCATATTTAAAAGGACAGAACATGTTTAAACCATAAATAGGCGAAAAGATGCACTAATAGTGAAAGGATCCATGCTTAATTTCTTGGCAACCTTTGTCTCTAGCTGATATTGTCAGATAGGATAATAGACAAAATAGGCTGCATTTTCATTTAGCCTTAAGGAGACATCTCACAGGCATGTTCATAATTGACTTGCTGCCTATCACAGATAGACAGGTAAGAGATAGGTCTAATATTTTTAGGAATGTAGGATCCTAAATATACAATTATAGCATGAAAGCTTACATAATTTACATCTTTATGACTTCTAATATAATTAATTTCACACTTAGGGAAGATAGGAAGCAACTTAGTCTGAAATGTTTTAGAAGGATTATACTCTAGATTCAATTCTATAAGTTTGGTCATAGGAATTATAAACTGCATAAAAGTAGATTTATAAATTATATTCTTCAAAAGACTTGGCTTAGGACTGATTTCTTATAAACATTTTTTTCCTTAAGAGCAGGAGGTTTATATGAAACAGCTACACTTGATAAAGGTTCTTTTGTAACTTTGATATGAGGGACTTCTTTTCTTGTTATTTCATTCTGTGTTGGCTCAACAAGAGGGACATCCTTCTAATGATTCTCGGTTCACTATTTTGATACCACTCTGAGTTGAGCTGCTCTTCGAAACTTTGCCATTTTAGATTGTGAATATGTGTTTGAGACCTAAGAGGGACAACTTCAGAGGATTAAGGGACACAATATAAACCATATAACCCAACATAACAAGAAAGGTAAATTTGTCAACTAGTTCTCTTAACGGAGACTCCAAACTGTCATGTCCTGTTTCCGATCAATCTAAGATTGTCCATACTAGGTCTGTACTTATGTTTTCCCTTCCTGAGTATGCCTTTTCTTCCAACTCCGCTCTTCTCTTCTACCTGTCATAGTTTTGGATTTCTCCATCCTTTAATGTTTTCTGTTTGTCACTAGCCTTGTCATTGTATTTGTCGGACCTCCCCTTCCTATCATGCTTGTAGCTCATCCCTCGATGCCTCAAACTATATGGCCTACCCTCAATCCTCGATATTTCTTCCTATGTTTCCGTCCCCCTCCTAACTTCCCAACAAGTGTTGTATTGTTCCCAGTAGTTTGTTTTTGGTTGTACATAGTGGTCGACTTGTTTTGTTTGTGAAGGATATAAATGAGCAAATGTTTTCATTCAGATGATCATCAACACTTAATCAAATTCTTATTAGGATTTGTTTGAGCACTTGTCTTCAATCTTATCTAAGTTACCAGTTCGTTGCCTTTTGCCTCCTGGTTGAGGTTTGAAACGACATGGGTTTGAAATCTTGGTTCAGTCGGATATTGGTTCGATCAGGGTTCGGAAATTGCATTGTGGGTTTGGTTAGGGTTTGAAATGCTGACTGTGGTTTCAATCTCAACGGACCAGGTTTGAACTTGGGCAGAACCTAGAAAATTTCATGCCTAGGCTGCACTTTTTCCAATGTTTTTTGCATTTTTTAATTATTTTTTTGACTTTTTGTTGACTTCTAAAGACTAAAATATTCCCTCTAACCCTAATATTTGCCTCTTAACACATCAAATAGGTAAAAACATACTCATTTGACAATTTGTAAATGAAAAACAAGTTTTTTTGCCTCCATTGCTGAAATTTCTCTCTTGCTTGCACAAGCTTGAATAGACTTGAAGGTTGATCGTTGATTGTTTGAAGTTGGTTGTTGTGCTATTCCTAAGCACTTGCAAGTGTTTGTTCGTTGCCAAGAAGATCGTAGAGCAAGATTTCTTCAAAAGAGTAGGTTTTTTGAAGTTTTTTTACATTGTTTTTTTAACAAATGAGATGCTGACAATATCATCTAGAGACAAAGGTTGCCAAGAGTTGCTCCATATACATTTTTTTTTACCTTTGTCTCTAGCTGATATTTTCAGTTTGTTGAAATTAATTAAGTCTTTTAGTTTCAGTACCGAAATTTCAATGTGTTGTGCCTTAGGTATTACAATGGCAACCGGTTCTACCTCCTCAGGCTCAAACCAATCTTGTTTCAAAACAGACCCAAACTCTCCCCTTTGGAAATATGTTGAAATGGCTCAACAACTTCCAAGTGATGGAGCATATGTTTGGATTTGTAGTCATTGCCATGTTAGATATTCGAGCCAATATAGTCAAGTGAAAGGGCACTTGTGTAGGATCCTTGGACTAGGCATCAAAGCTTGTCCAAGTGAAGATAAACAAGGCATTCCAGATGATATAGTGTTGGGATATATTGCTGAGCAAGAAAAAGAAAACCAAAAAGCAATCACTCTTAAAACAAGTCATCCTTTGTTAAAGAAAGGATCTTGAGTGATGAATCCCCCTACATCGCCTTCTTAGTTTCCACCTATAGATAGCTATCCATTTATGTCCATCCCTTAAGAGTAAACCGTGCCCTCTACAAATAAAAGATCTAAGGGACCATTGGAAACTTCATTTCAGAATGAGGCAAGAGAGATTGCTGATCAAGACATAGCAAGATGTGTCTATGCCAATGGATTGGCATTCAACGTTGTTCGCTCACCATATTGGCAAAAAATGGTGAAATCTATCAATGAGGCTCCAAAGGGGTATAAGGGCCTAGGTTTTGAGAAGGTGTGTTGCACCTTATTAGATAAAGAGGTGAAACATGCAACATAATCTTTAAAGCCCATAAGGGACTTGTGGATTGAAACAGGGGTGACCATCATTTCTGATGGATGGAAAGATGCAAAAAATCACCCATTGATCAATGTTATTGCCATGTCCCCTAAAGGGGCAATGTTTTTGAGAGCAGTGGATTGTGAAGGATAGGTGAAGGATGGTCCATTTATTGCTAACATCCTTTGTCAAGCTATTGAAGAAGTGGGCCATTAGAATGTTGTGCAAGTTGTAACTAACAATGCAAAAAGTTGTAGGGCTGCTAGGTTATTGATTGAGGAGAAGTATTCACACTTTTTTTGGACACTTTGTGTTGTCCACTCCCTCAATCTAATGCTACAAAAAATTGGAACCAAAATTGAGTGGATCAAACAGGTGTAAGCTAAGGCTGAAGACATCCAAATGTTTGCCACCAACCACCATATGACACAAGGCTTATTTAGACAATTCTCAAAATTGGAGTTGTTGAAGGCAAGTTAATTGAATTCTCAATATTTTTAATTTTCTAATTCTTTTAATTTTAAATTTTGATTTTGTAAATTTAAAATATATTTTATTTTGATTTTCAAACAGGTTGCTAAGACCTGTTTTGCCTCCAACACAATTGTGTTGAGACAACTTAGGAAGGTTCGTGAGGCACTCTCTAATATGGTCATCAACCCTAATTGGTCCGTATGGAGGCAATCTAGCATTGAAAGGGAAAATAAGGTTAAGCAAATGATCCTAGATGACAATTGGTGGGATCGTGTTGAGTATCTCAGTTTCACTGAGCCCATATTGAGCATGATCCGTTACACTGACATGAATAGACCTTGTTTGGGTGAAGTATATGATGGCATCGACTCAATGATTGAGAAGATGAAAACCATCATCAATGCAAAAGAGGATGATCCTGAAGAAAAGTTCTTCAAAGAGCTACATCAAATCATTGTAGAGAGATGGAACAAAATGACCACTTTGTTGCATCTTCTCGCTTTTGCATTGAGTCCCAAATATTATAGTGCTGAGATACTTTTTGTTTCGTCAAGAGTTGCTCCATATAGAGATGCTGAAGTGGCTCAAGGGTACAAGGCAGCACTTCGTAGTCTCTTCAATGATCGTGACCAACGTGATCTAGTGAGGGCTGAGTTCATGGGTTTTGCTTGCTCCAATGATTGTTATCTTGATGCTCTTCGAGACAAATACAGGGTGGATGCTCATAGTTGGTGGTACTTCCATGGCCAAGAATACATGCACCTCCAACCTCTTGAAATAATATTTTTATCCCAAGTAAGTTTTATAGTCAAAATCTTTTAACTTTCAAATTTAAGTTTTATATTTTGTAATTTTGACTTCAATTTATATTTTATTTAGTTAAATTTTGTAACTCTTAAGTTAACTATTTAATTTGGTCTTAATAGGTTGCTAGTTCATCTTCTTTTGAGAGGAATTGGAGCACATACTCCATCCACTCAATAAAGCGCAATAAGCTACATTCAAAAAAGGTAGAGGACTTGGTGTATGTGCATTCAAATTTGCACCTCATTACACACAAACAAAGTTCCTGCAAAGAAGGAGACTCAAGGAGGTGGGATATTGAGCCAGAGCATTTTGACTTGGATGCTTCCACAAGTCACTTAGCTGCACTTGATATTGATGATGACTATGAGCTTGAGGCAGTTACTAAGCACGATAGTGCTAGTGTTAGTGCTTGTGCGAGTGCCACTGATGCTATTTGTGGTTCTACACAAAATGTAGCTTCTAATATGGATGCTGATGATGCTTTCTTTGATGACCCATATGATTGATCAATGATCAATAATGGCTGATTGTAAACACTTGACATTTTTATATTTGAACTTTAATCTATATCATGACATTTGGGTATCACTAATATTTTAATATTTGACTATGAAAGTGGTGGTGTATTTTTGCTATGTTATTTGACTATTAATATGGTGGTGTATTTTGAACTTAATTACTGCTGCAATATGTATATATTTCTGTTTTTTATATGTTTTTGTATTAACGAACCCAAAACAAACCCAACCCCAAAATTTTTTTTGTCCAAACCCGCGAACTGAACCCTCTAACCCGAACCCGAACCCGAACCCGAACCCGAAACTGAACTGGTAACTTAGGATCTTAGGAATCCTAGGACAAAAACCCTAGCAATTTTAGGGGGAAAACTCATACAAAGTTTGTATTTGAACTTCATTGGATGCAGACTCTAATTGCATTGCATTGATCCAATTTTCCATGGCTGTTGGTATGATTTGTATTTGTAATTAGTGATATTGCAGAACTATTTGAATGTAATACAACCATTATTGGAATAAGAAGGAGATTGGGATCTACATTTGTTATTTGTTATTCATTAAAATAAGATGGGGAGTAATTTCTCTAATTTGCTGTTTGAAATATAATGATATTGCTGATGCATAAACAAAAAAATTAATTTGATTTGTCTAAGATCTAAAATGTGCCAGGCCAATTTTTTATTTTATTATTGCAAGTGTTTGACAAAATAGCACTTGACTAACAATGCAAGAAACTAATTTCATATTTTTCCAAAACTAAACCATACAACTGCATTCTTCACATAAAATAGGGCATGGAATTGAAACTACACTAATCTTTATTACTGGTGATGAAAATGATATTATATCTACTAATAATCAACACTCACATAAAGTAGAATACATGAATTGATGAAACCCTAACCTTGTGTTGATGAAACTGCAATATCTTATTGAAATATCATAGAAAATATTGTTTCAGTTTGAAAACACTGTTGGATATGTTCATCATACACACACAGAATTGAACTGAAGTATTCTAACCTCAATAATGGTGAGACTAGACTGTTGTTGGATGCCCAATAATGTTGATGAATATAACTGTAATCTTAATACAATAAAATCTGCCAATCTTAGACCTGTATGATCTACTATGGAGGCAATACAACTCAAACATAGTCCCCAAACATGCTGCACCTTATTTCCCAAACAACCTCTAAACCCTTAGATAGTATGGCTGGGTTTTAAGCATGCAATCCTTTCAATATATTCATCTGGAATTGCCAATGAAGTTAGTGATTCTTCAAATCTGTTGCTGGACAAGTTATGGCTTGGTAATCGCTCCTTAATAGTTGCGACCAATAGTCCAAGGGAACTTTATACATATAATGGAAGTGGGTGGTGTAAATAGTCTCCAAAAACCAACAGAAATTGGTGCACCCTCCTCTGAAACTACCAATTCTTTCCTTGGTAACCTAAACGGTCAGTTTTAGCCTTGATATTTCATGGCAATATGGCCAGCAATATGGTACGGCTTGTATAGGGTATGAGCAGAAAGCAATAAGAAACTTTCCCTTCCAACAATCGATAAAGATTTGCTATGCAAATAACTTTGATAAATCTCAACCTTCAACTCCACCAAACTGAATCAAACCTAGAAATATTTTCCACTATCAACCATTAATCCTCCACAAATTGCAAGCATTCAACACTTAGGTGAACTCTGAATGAATTCTCTCTCTAAATGGCTAGGAGGGTTTTCATCCTCAAAACCTAAGTCACAAGGTTTAGCGAACTTTATTCATGGAGTTCGAATTTTATTGAATATGAAATATTAATTTGAAATTCGTTGAAATTCACCGAATTTCTTCGTACAAGAAAAGTGCTATTTTTTTCATTAAAATATTTTATTGAAATCTGCTTATTAGGGTTTTTTAAATCGATTTCTAGGGTTTGCAATTTTTTTTATAAAATGGCACTATGTTAATCTATTTATCAATGCTAAACTATTTTGACAATTTTGTGGATATATTACCTATATTTCAGAAAAATAAAAATTTACATAAGGCAAATTTAATACTGATTTTTTTTCTAATTTTTTCCTTGTCGAACTTCATCAAAATTTGAATGTTGCCGAACTTGAACTCGAATTCGAATCTTGTGACTTAGCTCAAAACCATTCTTTGTTGAATGGTTTTCATTCTAGGGCAGAATAGATGAACCAAGTTCATTCTTAACAAGTTGGGGTCTCATAAAAATACATAGAATGAATTATCTTCTCAAAAAGCACTTTTATAGGCACTTTTTGGGTAACTAAAATAATTTCTTTTATTTCACTTTTCTCCTCAATAATAGAAGTAAAGTGACTTTTCAAACTCTTTTAATTTGGTATACTTGTAATCCTTATTTTCTAAGTCACTTTTAATCTCCTTTTTAAAACAACCTTTAAAATTACCACTTTGTACCCCATGCCTAGTATTATCACATTTGGCCCTCTTTTAAAAACACTTTATGATGTTAGCCACCCTTTAAAATAAATAAATAAACATAAAAAGTCAGAGCTTCCTTTAAAGTTTTTATCCATATGCTCTTGGAAATAAGTTGGAGCATTCATGAGATGAAAAGGCATGACTATCCATTCAAAATGTTTGAAGAGACAACTAAATGCTGCCTTCAGTTGGTTGTCCTCTTTTACTTGTATCTGATAAAACCTGGACTTGCAATTAAACTATGAGAAAAACTTTGAATCAGCAACCTTCTGCAATAAATATGTTTTATCTGGAATGGGATAAGGGAATGGTTTAGTGATTGCATTCAAATGCTGATAATTAATTAACATTATCTTCTTGGCTCCCTTTTGTTCAAAATGTTTGTTAACCATAAAAACATAACAATAGAAAGGAGATTTAGAAAGTTTAATAAGTTTAGTAGATTTTAATTCCTCAATAGTCTTTTCCATGTCTGGATAGTCTGAGCAGAGATAGGAAGCTTTTTACCAATCTTCATTTGTCTACCTTCTTTAATTTTGATCTCCATGGTAGGCATTGTTTTGTTTTAGAACTTATGTGGATCATTTGAGCATATCTGTTCTTCTATTTGTTTTCTTAGCTTAGGAAATTGCAGATTTTTTTGACTGTATTACCATAGTAGATGGATATTTCTCAAAGGCATATATCAGTCTAGGAGCCTAATGCTTTCTCCACTTTGAGTAAATAAGACAAGCTTATTAGTACTACCATAAGGAGAATATGTATCAATAAAATTTCCTCCTAAGAGTACATCTACTGGCATTTGATTCAATTGAAAGAATTCACACTTAAATTTCTTTCCTTCAATCAGAAGTCTCTCTTGAAGCTTATATTTATCACAAGTAAATTTATTACCTTGGACATCCATACTTTTATACTTAACTTCCTTCTTTCAATTGTTCCTAATTTTGGAGTATAGGGAATTTCTAGAATGATAAGGATGCTCTCGTATCTATCTATGCATCATCAGATTTGCCAATGACATAAACAAACTGAGCATACCTCTCATGTATGAATGTTGCAATATACTTAGGCTTCAGCTGAGGTTCTATAGCTGACAAATTGGACATCACAAGTCTCCAATTCGTTAGATTAGGAGTACAGAATTGCTTAAGTTTTGATAGAAAATCTTCTTCCTTGATCTGGACAATCTTTGGCTTTTCTTTCAGTGGTTTGTTTCCAGGATTGCTATGGAACTATTGTCTGATTTTTAGAGGAGCTTTTGTAGGTCTTTGCAAAATTCAGAATAATAGCAGATTGGTTGGTATTGTGTCCAACATTAAATTCTCTATGTATGTCTTCTTCATTATTTTTGGACTCCTTATCCCATTAAGGAGGTTCAAAGGTTGGGAACTACATTGCATCCCACCTTGGATCTTTAGCTTTTTTAGAAAACTTGTCATTGATCCATTCATCAGAATTCTCAATTGGAGTGAGATTGATGGGAGAAACCGGCCTAGAAGATTGTGAAGTGAATTGAGGAGTATAAACATCATAAGAGAAGATTGGAGGAGATATACTTCTTTCTCAAAAAGCATTCTTTGTGTAAGGGGATCCTCAGCCTCTTTGTTCCCTATCTTGCCATTGCTTGTTCATCATTGTTGTTGGCAATTCTCCTTCAAGTTCATCTGCAAGGCTCTCTAATTCACCAAGGTCTTTGTCTTCATAGTCACTTAGTTCTTCAAGAATTTTTTCATAAATGTCATCCTGCATGTACAAATCTTCATGCACATCCATAACATCCCACCATCCTACTGCATTAGTGGTATAAATAGCCTTAATTGCTTTGTTTTTTCAAGAACAGTTGGGAGCAATGTTACTAGGCGTGTTACATATATAGCAAAAGATGTTCTTAGTAGGTGGTCTGGGTGTCTTGCATCTGTGTATAGAAGTATGCTTAGGTGCATAGCTGTGTCGTTTGCTGAAAGAGTGGTGGTAAAAGAAAGCTTATGCTTTTCTTGCGTTCGTTGTTTGTTGTGGCTCTGAGTGAATGGATTGCAGCCATAAGCCTTAGTTTCAGTAAACAGGGGTCCAAGATGTTTGGCTTGCTGCTTGGTAAACTTTTTCATTGATGAAGGCTAATACTTGTGATCTCGCAATATCAATGAGATCAGAAAAACTGCAGGCAAAAACATTAGTATTGTTTGCATCAAGATATGCAGTGATTTTGTCATAGATTCCATAAGGAAGACCTTCAAGATCTTGTATTTTTGTTAGAATATTTCTATCACATTTAGATCTATAACATACCCTACTGGGGCATACCCAACAACTTAGGTAAAATTGGAATATTTGTAAAGAATCCTGTTAGTATTATTTTAGTCTGCTCTCACAATGATTTCCATTAGTAATTTATCATTATGAAATAAAAAAACTGGTAAGGCTTCCAATCAGGTACTGAAGCTCAGTTTGCTCTGAAGCCCTCTTCAAGGGAAGATTATCCTTGGACAGGTTAACCGTTTTCTTAAACTATTGAGAAAATAAATTATTTACATTTCATCTTATGCTTTAATCAATCCATTGTTTTAGTTTTCCTTCTTGTCATGAAAGCAGGAACTCCTGAAAGTAGTTGGAAAAATGGCTGAGGAGGCAAAGGTAAGCATATTGTCTCTCCAGCAAATTGCTCATTTATGTAGACTGCCAATATGCACTAGAAATTAATTTAAAGCTTCATCTACTTGTCAAGTTTCATGAAAGAAACATCTGTATTTGGAACCAGTGAAGTTCTCACTCTTATATATTGTTGACTATTAAAACCAAACTGTTACAGGTTGCTGTCAGGAACATAAGAAGAGATGCAATCAAAACTTATGAGAAACTAGAAAAGGTTCAATTGTAACACCAGTTTTCAAGATTTGCAAATACAGTACATGGCACTTTGGTTCTTTATTATGCTTGTGAATGTTTGATATACTAAGTGTGCTTCTGATCTGTTTTTGTTGGTATTTTAGGAGAAAAAACTTTCTAAAGACAATGTAAAGGATTTTTCAGTTGATATGCAGGTAAAGCCTGATAGAGGATTTAATTACTTTAGTATAGGGTAGAACATAAAATTCATGTTTTCTAAACTCTGTATCTCCTTACCAGTTGGGAATATTGATAAATAGATAGGAAACACTTGAGGGAGCATATTTTGATATCTTTAGCTTTCAAATTTTGTGTTTGTGCATGTATTTTCTCTTTAGTACATCTAGGCAGTATTGTTGATCTTGCACATTATTTATGTGGTAAAACCGTAAAGCACAGCTCTTAGATTTTGTCATCCTGTTAAAAAATGAAAAACAGACACATTACTACCATACTTGCATTGTAACCCTTGGTTCTTAGAGTTGGAATAACTTTCTCGACAAACTTATGGAGACACAGAACATTAATCACCAACCGAGGTTGAAATTCTAACACTTATGAACTATTTGGTTTTTCGTTCAGATATATTGGTATTAGACATGAAAATAAATAATGTCTTCTAAACTGGTTTCCAGTCTCTGTTCATTGAATTTATACAATTTTGATTACACTATGGTTTTTGCATGATTATTTGTTAGATATTAGAATAAATACATTTCCACATTAAGACTGATACCAACAACCTTTCAATGATTTGACTTTTGTAGAAGATAACCGATGAATATATAAAGAAGGTTGATTCATTGTTTAAGGAAAAAGAGAAGGTATGTATCTTAGGCAAATGTAAAAGGCTTACATGCTCAATCTTTTGTAATAATTCAACAGGAAAATATTCAATCTTTAAAATTCCTTATGATGATCGTTCTACAGGAGTTGATGACTATCTGATGGTAACCAAGTGCCATGTTTTGTTATGTTGTAAGTTCTGCATGATTATCTGAAGGTTGGAGGAATACATTTTGTAATTTTAATGTACTAGCTTTTGTTCAGGGTGTACAATTACATATAAAAAAATTACTAGCAACTTTGTATGGTGCACACTGTTGCAATTTCGAAATTGCCAGCGTTGTGAGCTTGGTTTTGGCCTTCCAACAGGACAATTTGATTGTTGTCTGAAACCAATTTTGTGGCTTCAGATCTGCTGTTAATGCTCATTGAAATTTAAATTCAATGCTAAAGATAGTCATATCTACAATATATGGCAGTAATTTGAAGGAATTCAAGTACATCTCAAAAGTGTTAATGTCTTAAGAGTTAATTTTAGACCTTTCTTGAACGAACCCACTACATGAACAAAGCATTCAGATTGCCAAGATTCAATGTTATTGTAAACTCTTGATTTTGCAAATTTGAGCATAGGATTATCGGCATTGTTGGATTAGTAATGTGGTGTGTTTAACATTTTAACAGCCAAAAATTGTACATTGTTTAACATTTGGTTAAGTTACTGTTGGAATATAACAAGTATAATATTGTCACAGACGTTTTGGTATGGTATTGGTGCTTTAACTTGACCAAATGAAGATTTAACAGTGTCATATAAATTTAGAATATTGGAATATTGTGAACTTTTATTTATATATATTTTAATTTGAAGTTTATTGTAATTATTTTAAGGCATTTTTGGTACAAGTGTTACCCTTCAATTGGTATTCAAGGCAAGGAAATGGCAAGTCCTTACTACCACCATATAATAACGGATAATCCCTAAATACTTAAATGACTCTATTTTACTTCTGTCAAATAGCAATGATGCAGCCAACCTCGCTTGTTCTACAGCGGCACAGCCACTTTAAAAAGGTCGGAGCCTTGAACAATGGATGATGCACTTAACTGCCATAATACAATGTTGTATGGTATAATGGTCAAATATATATAAAACAGCCATTTTGGAGAGCGAAGAAAAACCTTTGACAATAAGCCATTGAACCCATGCATGTGTGCCACCTTTTCAAATCTTATTAATACTTGCCTACAAGGTTGACTCATAACATGTTTTGAGTTTAGAGTTTAGTTGTTATCACTGACCTTGTAGTAAAATCAACACTTTAGCAATGTAATATGTATTATGTACAACCGATGTATGATGAATTTAATATTGTCAATGTTTTTAGAACTTTTAATAAAAATTTAATATGAATGTTTCTGTAGTATTTCATATTTACCTCTAAAGTTTTCATATGTTTGGAAAAAATTAAGAGGATACAAATTTAAAATCATATAAATGCACCCTTAATCTGACAGTTTTTATTCTTATTGCATTACCATTAGGCACAACATATGTTTGTTTTGTTCATGACAGGTGGGAATATTAGTTACTTGGAGCATGTTTATAAATAATTACTACATTACCATTTTTGTACTTTGTAGATATTATGGGTACAAAACATTTTTGTGGCAGTGATGGATGTTGTGATATATGATATTTAATGGCAGAAAGCCAAACATACAACTATAAGCTTAAGGGAGATATTATTGTGTTGTTGCATTGCACCTAATATTGTCACAATGGAATTGACAATTTTTTCCTCCAACAACATGCATGTTCTCAAGGTTTGTGGCTTGCTTTGTTGTTGTTATGTGTTTGAGGAGCATTAATATTTGGAAGATAAAGAGTTTCTAATAAAATTGGTCTTTGTGTGATTGGGAAGCAAGCAAAGACCATGGAAATGCATGACATTTTGCTCATTGCTATGCAAGGAGGCATAGATGCAGTCACTTAAGTTGAATATTCAATGTAAGCAGTAACTTACATATTATGGCATACAGTCCCCTAATTCTTTGTCAACCATTTGTATTTCATGAAAGTATTTGTCTATCCACAACTATGACTATTTGTGTCAGAGAGAAAAGGAGAGGTGAATAAACAAACCGGCTCTTGAATTGGCATGATGTATATGGTCCTTATTACCGTTTTTAAATTTTATGGGAATCGGAATGTATTAATGGAAAGTATCACATGCATTTATTTTCAATTCCAAGGAGTACTACTCTATAGTTATTTAGTTGCCAATGATTAGTGCTGATTTATTTTTTAATTTTTTGGCGTGTAGACAGGTATTGCTTCACTAAAAAATGAAGCATATTGTAGGCAATTATATAATATGAAATTTTGTTGAAAGTAACAACTCGTAAAATAAACAGGTTATTGCCTTTTGTAAAAAAAAACAATTCATAAAATAAAGCTTTTGTCATCCATCTTATAGGTAGTTACACAATATCATTTAAAAAATAAAATAACTAGTAGTAAATGAAAGCTTTTGCCATCCACCTTTTATTTCCACTGAGAAGAATATGTATTTAGTGTAATTATATATACATTTTTTACATAACCAAAGGAATGTAGGAATGAAAGTTATGGAGGAAAACTGGTTAAAGGATAGATCTCTAGACAAATTTGAAGAACTAAAAGCGATGAAATAATCAATAAAGTGGAATACTACATTTCACAGTATATTTCCTAGACTCCATTAAATTAGCTATAACCCTCCACCAATCAAGATAGATGAAAGTAAATTAGTTCACTTACATGAATTGATAAAACTCAACCATATCTATGCCATGAATAATATGAATGAATTAATTTGGAACAAAGAAATATTTTGTCAATGAAGGCAATGCTAAATTAGTGGTTAAGGCTATTGTCGTAAAAATAATTATTTTTCAAATAAGGATAAAATAAGGCCTTTTTATAATAATCGATTTTTTTGGTTAGCAAATAAAAATAGAACTTAAAATAAAAACATTTTTAACAGGGGTTAGTGTTCCTTTGGGTTCGCTCTACACCTTTGATTATAAATCTATTTCACATTTGTTCTTGCCATCAACGTATTTGTGTAAAACTCAAAAGTCTTGATTAAATAATTTTAATTGATGTAAGCCATGGATGTTTAGCTGAATTAGGACGCCTTATTTTTATTTGATTGATGTTACCCTACCATGATTGACTTGGTGGAGGGTCTATTCCTCTAAGCTTCACTTCCTTCTCCACACATTTTCTCATTTAACCATGAAATTAACACTTCATATCTTCCCACATCAAGATTTTTTCTTTGGATTTTATTTACATTTTCAAAGTTTTAAAAGATCTTGTAGGCGTTATGATATGAAAATTGATTATTGTTATTTGATGAAGAGGTCAAAGCTACTATTTTTAGTTTACGAAGTCTTAATCCATGAGAGATGAAATTCATTTTTTTTGGCATGATTCATTGCCAGAGGAGGTTGGCCTCATGTATGGATGTTTGAGGTGTCTTGAACAAGGGTTCAAATGTTATAATGAAGTAGAAAAACAATGGGAATGAATTCATTGGTTTCCTTAGTTGAAAAATATGTCTTAACCATGGTGTTTTCACTTTTGCCTCTCGGTGAAAGTGATGATAAGTTTTCAAGAAAAAAATGAGGTCTCATGATCTATCCTTTGTTAGAGAGGTGGTTATTTCCAAAGAGAGGTACTAATTTTCTTGATTTCTAAAAGATTTACAACTTTTAGGGAAGCTTCATCATGACCTAAAGTGTTTTTTTTTCACTATAAAAACCTATCATAGATTTGCTCACAAACACTTGCAAGATAAAGTGTGAAAGTCTACCTTAGCCAACCCCCTTGTGGGTTTTCCAACACATTCACAATAATAAATTTGATGCAAATGAAACTACTTAGACTATGGAAATGGAAAGGAATTGTTATAATGGATAAAAAGAATTGAAACAAACCAAACCTAATGGAAAGAGGTGAAAACATTAGAAGTGGAAACAAGAAAGCAAGACTAAAAGGAAAATGGGATGGATATGAAGGGATATAAATAAAATGAAGGCAAGGGATGGTGGAAAGAAGGGAATATGTAGAAATGGGTAGTAAATTGAGAAACACAATGGCTATAGGGATATAAATTGAGTACAATAATAATATGGGGAGAGAGAAATGAAGCCATAAAAGGGATATAAAAAGAATCTAAATAAAAAATATAAAGGATTCAATGAATCCAAGCTCCAACAAGACTCCAATAGCTCCAAAGATCCAAAAATAAAATGGTAGATAAAAGAATGTAAGTATTGTAAGATTATAGCCTATAATAAAATTGATGAAATGAGGAGGTCTATTAATAGGTTTTTAAAGGGTTTTTATGCCTTAAGGGTGTCTAAAGGGGGTTCTAATATCATTTTATGATAGATCCCTCAAAATCTTAGAAAGGTCATTAAGGATGAATTAAGGCCGATGGATATAAAGACGTTAAAGAGGGAAGGAAAAACACATGAGAAAAGACACAAAAGTAAAAGGGTATGTGCAGGATCATCATAGAAAAAACAAGCCCTTAAGTGGCAATGAAAATTTAGAAAAATCAGAGTTAGGCAACTTGACGTAAAAATTTGAATAAGTTATCTATATTATTTCAAAAATATGTAAGAATAGAATTTGTGGCAAATTGAATGTAGTTTCTAAACTACTAGGTTTATT
>VDFB02270651.1:143900291-143912511 GCA_007258455.2 Sequoia sempervirens | reverse complement strand
TGAACATTAAGTGAAATTAACAAGAATTATCTAGCATCAATTGAGAATCAAGAGAAAGAGTTATTATCAAGAGAATTATCTAGCAAGTCAAGAGTGGCCATTAAAGGATTTATTGCAGCAATTCAAGATCCAATAGCATGTCAAAATGTATGTGAATTTATGCATGTTTATGTTTTTATATTGTTTTTGAAGGCTAACCCTTGTAGGTCCCCAAACAATTCAAATCATTCAAGAAATCAAGCAAGCAAGATCAAGACCTTGAAGTGATGTGCATGAATTCAATCCTTCAAGGAAGCCACTGAAGGGTGATGAGTTGCAACACTTTGTTGATTCATCATTCCTTCCTATCATTTATGCATTTATCATTGGCATTTCCATTGTAGAAGTGGAAACATAACACGGGATTTGACTAAGGCAAGTCCCTAAATGACACAAAATTTCTTCTCTCTTTGAATGTACAGGTTTTAGATCTAAAGAAGATTGAAGTCAATTATTCATTATTAGATTTGAAACCCTACACCCTGACAACAAATGAAAATGCAGTTACGAAATTATCCGACAATACTGATCCAACAAGTTTGCAAAGAAGAAACAAAAGTTCAGATCTAATATCAAAGGACAATGAAAATAGATTTGAAAAATACCTACTAGGATAGTGGCACCCCTAAAGGAAACACACTCAAAAATTAGGCTCAAATTTATACCACATGTGCAGAGTGTCCTGCCCTTTCTATTTCTACTATGATTTTATCTATGATTTAGTAGATATTCTATATTTACATCAAAATTGTAATTTGCATCATTAGACTAGTTGAATCATTGCATTTCATCCTTAGGATATTTCTAGATTTGGTTAAAGGTTAGTTGCCTCACCTTTCAGGTTGTAATTCAATCATATATCTTGTCCAAATCCATAAATCCCTTGCCACCCTCAAATCTCTAATGAACCATTTGAAAACGTGTCAAATCCCAGAGTTTCACTTTTTCTATGTTTCGCATCTATTTCACCATTTTCTTCTATTAATTAAATAACTTTGATTATTTAATTATTTTATTTTAGTTTATAAAAAAAGGCGTATAGCCTATATAATTATATTATAATAATAGTTTTTATAAAATTTCAATAATAGATATTTGGCTTGATCCAACCCTAGTACAAAAGGAAAGCTAGACTATATTCATAGCTTGGGTAGTTAGCAGTTACTATGAAAGGGGCATCATCGATAGAACAAAATGATGCTTATAGGATACACTGAAATTAGAGAGGGCATCACTGGTAAACAAAATGATGCTAACATTTTACTTGCTAGGATATTTGTGTAGCTAATTATGCATGTTTGGATAGACCACCCACATTGCAACGAAATTAAACCAAAATTAACATTTGTTGCTTACACTGGTGATCTACACCTTGGAACTGGGGTTGTTTATTCTTCCATACACGAGAAGCCAACAAAATTCTCTCTTTGACAACCTCAAGAAGAAGTGTCAACATTTGATAGCAACATTAAATGCACCAAGGGGAAGCTGACGGGATGGAGCAGTAGCAACATTTGTGTGGGTAGCATGATTCAACATGAACAAAATGGCATAAAAATTTTCCTTAAATTTGATGTCCATATTTATGCAAACTTCTCTCGCATTCTGGTATTTCCTCGGAAAGATTCCATCGATAAACCCTTTCCCTTTGAACGGGTCATATTCACACACACTGCATAATTTATTACCTTATTAATTTATTCCCCTCTTGAAAATTGATTAAATAATTTTTAGTTATTTAATTAATTTATCTTCAAGTTAATCTTTTCCTAAATCTCAATAATTGAATAACTATTTAATTAAACTAATTATTCTTCTCAACTTTATCCTCTTCTAAAATAAATAAACTTATTTATTTTCTCCTTTCACATGAAATAAGTAATTAATTAATTTAATTATTTATTAATTACTCGTGCATTTCCACCTCATCAATCAACTCCCACTCACTTTGAGTTTACTCTTCAGTTAATTAAGTCTTCTATCCAATCTATTCAATCTTACTAATAGTCACTCGCACTTATCTCTTCAATCATTACTTTTAACTAATCCATATGGTCAGTTAACCCAAATCATGCAATCGGTTGACTCCTCATCAATTCCTCTCAAGCATTCCCATCCATTGGTCTTTTCAGTCTCACATTTGATCTCAAATGTTGATTGATATCACCTAAAATATATAAATACAACTATCATTCATCTATTCTCTCTCACACACTCATTGCAAGAAATCTATACACATTATCTTAAGTGCTTTTGTGCTAAAAATCTTAGATCAACTATAATTACACCTTTCTCTAAGGTGAAAATAGGAGAACAATGGAGTTAAGCGAAGTTGTTGTGTAAGGTATTTGTGTGCAAGTTTGTTGTGTTTCTTGTTATGCAGCTTTTTTATTCTCTATTGGTGTGATTTATGAGTTTGATTGTGAATTTTCATTTTTTTCTATTATTATTCACTCTAACAGTTCATTTTTAGGTCGTCTAATGTGTTACTATATAGCTATTGATAACATCATCACTTCTTACCTTTTCCTTTTGGGTAATAATAGGTCAAAGACATTTTTTATGGGTGGAAACTAGAAAGATAAGGGTTGCAAACTAAGTGTTATTTTTACCATTTTGATTTTTGATTTTTTATCATCATGATAAGTAAATTTACTTTTTTGGCCTGACTTAGCCTTATCTTGGGTGGTTACCTGTAACCTTTATTGTCATGACCATTTCTAGTATCTAGTTTCCAGTAACAACATTCCATTTCATATTTACCATTGTTTTTATTCATAAAGCTAGTGATAGCTTCCCTTGGATCCATTCCCAAAAAATGAAAGTGTCTACTTCATTTTAACCACTGCATCATTTTCCAAAATTATTGAGTGTATTCTTATAAATCAAAATGTGTTGTGTTGTGTGTTTATTTTCATTGTGCATCCTTATATGTTTCCAAGCTTAGTATATTATTATGTGTTTCTATTTATTATATATTTGATATGTACCATTATTTTTATATATGTATAGTGATTACTATCTTTGGATGCACTATGAGACCAAATACATGGACACTTGAACTAGAAGAATAAAGAATCAAATTAAAAGATAGTTAATATATCTCATTTTATATTGTATCCACTATATTTACATTATTATCTAAGTTTATTGTAACTTTTACTTTAGTATTCTTCTTCCCCTTTAGTATGTTATCATCTCACTAAATTGTGGGGGGGTTATCTTTTATACTCATTTTAGGTGTTCTTACTAGTGTTTTTTTAGCCTTATTGAATCCCATGTTTATACTTTTTTTAGTCATGTGAATCCTTGTTTTAATCCTTTTTTATATTTATTTCACTATTGTTTCCTTTTGTTTATACATATGTTCTTATGTTTCCCCTTCTCATGTGTTTCTACCCTTTTTACAAGCCTCGATTACCATTTCTCATGCGATTTTTATTCTACCAACCTAGAATTTTGGGTATGTAGAGATCATGATGGGGCCCAAAAGTTACCGGGAAAAATTACTGCTTTTTTCATTGACCCAAAAATGTGAAATGTTGAGTTGACTTTTTTGTGGCTTGGGTGTCAGTACATTGCTCCAAAGCAATGCCCAAATCAAGATCTCCATATCGGATATCCGATTTGAGGCACACACACACACACACACACACACACACATATATATATATCTATTTCAGGCTGTTAAAATCATTTAGCATTGGGTAAAAGGTCGCGAAGTTTAATAATGAGGATTTTCTCGGAATATCGACATCCGGGATTTGAAAGGTTAGTTTTTGGATTTTTTTTTACTTTAATCAATTTTTCAATTAGATTTGTATAATTTCATGTAGTTTTCTATAGATTTTTTTTCAAAATAGGGTTTTGATTGATTTTTATGAAAAACTTGAGTTTAGAATGAATTTATATTAAAAATCAATATTTTTTTTATGGATTTTGATTAAAAAATAGTGTTGTTTATGTATTTTTATTAAAAATTAGAAAATATTATAGATTTTTGTTAAAAAGTAGGGTTTTTTTTGGATTTTTTTTTAAAACTAGGGTATTTTTACAATATTTTCATTTATATTGTCTAATTTCAATTAGATTAATTAGTTTTTAACTTTAATCAGGCATTATGGTTGCTAAGAATGAAAATGAACAAATTTCAAAACAATCCACCAGCCGACAATGAAAATGCACAAATGCCAAACACTCCACCAATCTCTCATGTACCATCAATCAAGACTTAATTGGTAGAAAAATTGTAGCAATTGAGGAGCATTTATGATGTTTATATGAGAATCCCTATTTTATCCAAGATGTCAAACACATTGAAGGAAATAATTAAAAAATATAGAAACCCTCTCCACCCAACATAATTCCTTTCATTCATGGTGAGAAGATATGAGGGAATATTATGCATGTGGATTGTCTTACAATGATGTGAAAGATCTCGAAATAACCAAAGCCCAAATAGCCTCTTTATTTGTTAACCCTCGTATTGGTTTTCCAGTTAATGTTAATAAACCAAACTTTCTATAAAATGGTGCGTGCATAGGACATTGTAGATAACTTTTGGGATCGCTATGTATGGTTTTTTACTAAACCACCAACAACAATTGTGATATACCATTTAATTTATTAAAAATTATATGTTGAGTTTGTCTTAGGCATCATGTCAATTACTTTGACATTAAACCCTTCCATGCCGATGGAGGTATGCCCCGTGATAGACTAAGGGCAATTAGAGTAGTCCCACTTCCATATGTTCCCTCCTCCTTCCTTACCACCGCCAAGATATATCGATCCGTGATATTATGATGGGCCACACGCATTCATCCAAGCTTATTCACTCTTTATGGCCTTTGGTTTTGCATGCTTCTATAGTAGCTCAACCACATTCTAGTGATGTCAGCGATGGCTCGAGTACTGTTGCATCATCCTTGTCAAGTCCACATATTTGTGTGCCACATACTTTCTCTATGTCCCACCATATATGCTTGGGTCCTCTTGTATAGCCCGTTGAGCATCCCTTGGAAACTTATGATTATGACCTCCATGATGTGGACATTATAGATTAGGACACGGGGAGTGGAGCGACTTATAGAGTCCTCTCCTCATAGAGAGGGGACATTGAATAGCGACATTGTGAAGATTTGCTGCAAATTGACCCTATATCGTTTTAAAATGAATATTAATAAGAGATAGTATAAAGTACTAATATTTATTATACATGGTCTATTTTAACAACTGATGTTTGAGGAGGAGCTCGCATGTGACCGGATATAACTCTTAGGGCCATTTCATTTGGCCTCGACACACACACAGTATATATTTTCGTAGTCACTCGTTTACATTTTTTTATTATATACTTGCTTGTCATTTGAATTGTAATTAATGAAATTATATAATAACTTATATGTTTATCTTATTTTCCTCTTGTAGGAAATACCTAGTGCGAGTGAGGTGCATCCTTGTCCAAACTATGGAGGTGCAATGTTAGATAAGGGGAAGGTAATTGAACTCAAATTCAATTGATTTAAGATTTTTAAGATCTTATATTGATTATACATGTACATCGACATAGATTGGTATTTTCATATGTACTTTTCATTTTTATGTACAGGCAGTTATGAGCTATACATCATTGTTGATAGCCACAACGCCGGCTGAGCAGGTATCGAACACTTCAAGGAGTAGGTGTGCTGAAACACCTCAAGGAGGAGGGGTGTCAAACACCTAAAGGAGATAAAGAAAAGATTAGCCTAAAGAGGTATGTGTTGCTTCTATTTTTGTGTTTGCAAATATGTTCCTATTGCCGACAATTGTATGCTAACTTGGATCAATTTTATGTTTTTGTTCACATATATAGATTGACATTACAAAATTTGGTTTGGTTGGTTCTTTGAGAGGGGCATATTCTAGGACTCCTAACCCTTTAAAGAGATAGATATTTCAGGTAATCAAGATTTCAATTTTACAATTCAATTATAATTCAATGTATATTGATTTTGAAGTTAATTATTCAATTTTAAATTATATAGTATAACTAATCTCAATTGTGGTTCGAATTTTTCTTGTGCAACTACCTTTAGAGCCAAAGAGTGCTTTAAAGAGGCACCATTTTGATGATCCACCAGTAGTTTAAGATGAGATAGACATTTTGGCATGTAAATTTTGAATAGATATCGAGATGGAATATGCCACATTTTGTAAGACTTTGTTTGAGTTGGGGTCGATGCCATTTTTGTATATATGGAGATACACTCACATTATTGATAATTTGATATATAGAAGTTGGACAATTGAAATTTAATTTCTTCCTCATGTGCATGATTAACCTGAAAATTTTATCAAGTGAGCAATGGTTAACACAATGTACAATAGCATAAAAAGAATGGTTGTATTATGTAGTTTATATTCATATCATTGATTACATCAGCATTGCACATCTTTCAAACTCAAAGCACTACTACATTGCATAATCCAACAACTAGATGTTGATAGATGAAAAAATTTCAATTACAATATAGTTTTACAAAGTCAACCTGCTAATTATGCAATTACTTCACATTACATAACTATTAACTAGGAGCAGCTATCAATTACATTTGCTTGTCATGGAATTTTATGAGACCACATTTCTTTGAGGCATTTTTTCAAATAGTTCACTGCCTTGTCTATGCTACCACATTTTTCATACATGTGTACCAAAGCTTTTTATCAAATAGTTCACTACATTGTTGTTATGGATAAAAGCATAAAACAAGTGCTTTTACACAAGCTATGGATTGATGCAAAGTGGGGGTGAAAACATATGTGAAAACTACCCTTCACTTCTTTGGACCAAATTTGAGAACCAATAACATACCCTTGTCCTAGGCTAGTGAATTAGCCCTCTTTCACAAAGTGAGTGCTCTTAAACACTTGATCTTCACAAGAACACCCCGAACAATCTTGATTTGTGTCATAAAACAACAAATTCTAAGATTATTTTGCACCTACAGGTCCTTTAGCAGGTTGTCCCATGAAATTGTTTGTTTACCATGCAAATGCATAGGGTTTATTGAAATTACCACTTGCACAACTCCCCTAACCATGCCACTGACTCAGAAACCTCTATTAGGGCCCCAATATGCTTAAACATTAAAGAGATTCCCCCACTCTCATTGATTTTAACAAACCCTAGGCTAAAAGCTCCATTTTCATGCAATTTAAGCAATGATTTGCTTAGGACAGCAACTCCAAGACTCACAAATCATTTCCCCTTTCTTAAATGGACCTACACACATTAAAATCATATTGTACATAGCCTCTCGACCGAGCCACATGAAAGGTACAGTAGGTGGAGGGCTTCAATAATTCATAATTTACTCAAAATGCAAAATCTAGGTTCACTGCCCGCCTTGAGAAAACTTGGCACAAAACTCACAAAAAATGAAAAGAAAGCACTCAAACCAACTTTAAAGGGGTCTTAGGCCTGCTGCCCCCTCATTCCACATGCTATGTAGCCATTTACTTGTTGTGTAGGGGTTGAACAATGGAGAAAACACAATTTTTTTCTGTAGAAACCACAGTTTTTGCAAACTCAATATGATCTTATTGATTCTTCACAAAATTACATTCATCAATCCCCAAAATGACTTCCTCAACCTTCTTTAAGACTCTCCCCACACAAAACAACCGAAAAAATCCCAATAACTGACTTACAAACTAAGTTACCTGTTCGAGTTTGGGTTCGGGTTCGAGGGTTCGGTTCACCAGTTCAGCTAAAAAAAATTTGGGGGTGGTTCGGTTCATTTTGGGTTTGTTAGTAAAAAAAACATGTAAAAATAAAATATCTATATATGCATCCTAGAAGCATGAATTAGGATTACAATATCACATAACATCATATAAGCAACAAAACCACCATAAACTTGAATGTCATTTAAAACATGCATGATAAATATTCATCGTTGAAACTTGAATTGTGGTACCTTGATATACAAAGTCTATTGATGCCAAGGTTCAATTTGTATGATTTTGAAAAAAGAAGCCAACTGAGTAGAGTTATCAGCATTCTTTAGAAATCATAAGAATTTATTTAGTACACTAGCCATTTTGATGTCTTCTTGCAATCTCAAATGCTAAATCTGTGAAGAATTTAACTCTGCTACCCACTAGTTTCCATTAAAAAGAAAGCAACAAGCTATGGTCTCATGGCTTTTTTCACACGAAAATCAGCGTTGGAGTTTGGTTGGAGGCTGAAAACTACTTGTAAGTGCATAAATAAATCTTGTTCTACAACTTGTATGACCTAACTAACTGTTCCATCACGTCTAGATGGTTAATTTTAGGTTAGGTATGGTCCCCTTTCACACCCAAACAAGCTAAAGCAGTTTGAGCTACGTTCAATCAGCAAAATCCCTTGAGTCCAAAGTGCAAAAAGGAAACAATCTTTGACGGACTGTTTCTCGAAAATTGTGATGCCTACAAACTTTTGTTTGAGGCCACGAGATCATGTTGGCCCCTCTATAATAACCTCTCTCGCTTTTGCTATCTCGAGTATGCTTCCCATGGTGGCAAGTTTTTAGTTGAGGAAAAGTTGTCGACGCATAAAGGTAAAGTTGCAAAGTGGTGCAACTCATTCAGCACCTCGCACGACCAAACGCATTGTTCCAACACGCCAGATGGGCACGCTTACACTAGGATGGTCCCTTGTACCCAAATATGTTGAATCACCAGCTACATTGGACCCAAGATTTTCCTTATGAGTCCAGTGCTAAAAGGCAGCAATCTTTGAAGGGCTATTTAAAACCATGACATTTACAGACTTCCATTTGAGGCTATGGGATCGTGGTTTGGCCCATCTACAATAACCTTCTCAGCTTATCTCGCAGGCATTTTCCCATGGTGGGTAAAAGCCAGTTGAGGAAAAAGTTGTCAAATGCAAGTAGTGTAAAGCGTAAAGTGGTGTAACTTTCATTCCGCAACTTGTACGACCAAACGGAATGTTCCAACACGTCTGGATGGGTAAGTTTATGCTTGGGATGGTCCTCTTTTGCACCCAAATATGTCGAATCACTCTGAGTTACATTGGACCGGCAATTTCCCTTAAGAGTCCAAAGTGCTAAAAGGCAACAATCTTTGAAGGGCTATTTCTCAAAAAGTGTGATGTTTATAAAATATTTGTTTGAGGCTATGATCTCATGTTTGTCCTATCCAACAACCTCTCTAGGTTTTTCTATCTTGGAGGCATTTTCCGCAGGCAAGTTTTCGCTGAGGAAAAGTTGTCGATGCAAGCAATGTAAAGTTGCAAGTGGTGCACCATTCTCAAGAATCAGACGCACCAAAACGTATTCATTCCAACATGTCTCGATGGGCACGCCATTAGGGATGGTCCTTTTGCACCCAAATAAATCACTTCAAGCTACATTGGACCGACGATTTCCGTTAAGAGTCCAAAGTGCTAAAAGGCAGAAATATTTGAAGGGATATTTCTCGGAAACCATGACATTTAAAGACTCTTCATTTGAGGCTATGGGATTGTGTTTGGCCCATCTACAATAACCACTCTTAGTTTTTGCTATCTCAGAGGTGTTTTCCCATGGTGGCAAGTTTTCAGTGAAGGGAAAAGTTGTTAGATGCAAGCAGCGTAAAGTTGCAAAGTGGTGCAACTTTCATTCTGCAACTCGTACGACCAAATGGATTGTTCCAACACATTTGGATGGGTACGTTTATGCTAGGGATGGTTCTCTTTTGCACCCAAATACGTTGAATCACTATGAGCTACATTGGACCGACGATTTCCCTTAAGAGTCCAAAGTGTTAAAAGGCCATACCATCTATTGTATACTATGTAGTTGGATGGTATGGCCATGGTAGATTTTATTAGGACTGTAAAAGGTGACTATGTGGGTTTAGAGAGTTGGAAAGTTCTGTACTTGAGTTGGTGAGTTGCCATGCATGGCGAAAATGAGTGAAATTAGGTGAAAAATGGTGGTTACAACTTGCTAATATCAATGAAACATGGGGGCAGAAAGATTTAAGGTTGGATCAAGCTTTTGCAGGTCCTAATAGACATGTTTTATGATTTTATAGGGTGTGGCAAGGTTGGAAACATTGATTTCCTTAAAAACCTCATGAAAGTAGCTAAAAATGAAGTTGCACCCAAGTTGGATTTGAGGAGCAAAAGTGGCAAGCCACTATAATTTATTATATATAAATAGGAGATATTACAAAACCTAGTTCAAATGAGTATACCGAAAAGAAAGAACCAGGAAGAAAACCTTTGGTTGTAGCTTGATTAAGTACAAAAAGTTATTACAGAATTGTCCCAATAATAGTAACAAAGCATACACCTGTATGACTAATTCAACCTATGAGTTTCCAAAATACAAACCCATTTACATTTTAAACATACCCTTTATACAATGCCAAAAATTTGACCAATATTTCAAAACATCATAGATATAGATTATGCCCTTACAGGTTACTGACCTTTTTACATTTGATGTTCACATTTGAAAATTCAAATTTTACAAAATTTGCCTATTGGAAAAGGCATTAGGAACACAGGTCTTCCACAATAGTAGTATGTTTACGTTCTAGGCCGACAAGCACCTATAAAAACCATCAAGGTAGCTTAGAATAGCAATCATATTATTCTAAATGACACAAAATATGATGAGATGGTAATGCAATATTATAAAGATGCTTGGGAGCTAAGCAATCTATATTGACATGTCTATTAGCATACCTCTGAAGAATCCAGGAAGCTGGATATTGTTGTAGCAAGTCCATGATCAATTATGCTAGGAATACTCATAAAAATGGGAAAATGAAATCCTATGACATCCACAATACAAAAGATGCTTAGACTAACAAATCTATATTAATCTAAACAACCTGAATGATGATGAATTGGTGATGAAAACTATAAAAGATGCTTAGAATAACCAATCTATATTTTTCTAAATGACACAAAATATGATGAGATGGTAATGCAAACTATAAAAGACTCTTAGAATAACCAATCTATATTGTTGTAATCTGTCGCATACCACTCTGAAAGGATCAGAGCTAGCTATTGTTGTACCAGGTCCATGATCAATCAGTGTCAAGGAATATGTAAAAATGGGAAAATGAAATCTATTATCACAATAGAAAAGATGCTTAGACTAACAATTCTATATTAATCTAAACAACTTGAAGGATGATGAATTGGTGATGCAAACTATAAAGATGCTTAGAATAACCAATCTATATTATTCTAAATGACACAAAATATGATGAGATGGTAGTGCAAACTATAAAAGATGCTTAGAATAACCAATCTATATTGTTGTAATTTTTTACATACCTTTCCAAAAGGATCAGAGCTGGCTATTGTTGTAGCAAGTCCATGATAAACCATGCGAGGAATATCCACAAAAATGGGAAAATGAAATCTATATTGTCACAATGCAAAGATGCTTAGACTAACAAATCTATATTAATCTAAACAACACGAATGATGATGAATTGGTGATACAAAGAGCTATAAAAGTGTAGAATAAAACAATCTATATTATTCTAAATGACACAAAATATGATGAGATGGTAGTACCAAACTATAAAGGCAGCTTAGAATAACCAATCTATATTATTGTAATATGTTGCATACGTCGCTGAAAGGATCAAAGATGGCTATTGTTGCCGCAAGTCCATGGTCAATCATGCCAAAAATATCACAAAATTACATACAAAATATAACTATTAAAGACATCTACATTACAATAGTATATAAAATATAAAATTATTAAATAAAGAGAACACTAATGAACTTAAGCATAATGAACGTAAGCATTGTACCTTCCATTCTTGAAAATTTTATTCAAGTGTGCCTAAAGGGTCATATCTTTGCTTAAGAGTATCCAATATTGTTTCATGATCAACATTACTAAGTGTCCATAGTTTTTTTGTCTTTGGTCTAGCATGATGCTTCAACAACTTAACATTTGTTGCTATAACAAGGTGTGAATAAATGAGAATGGTTTTGTGTTTCTCGTAGTCTTCAAATGTAGGTATGTCATTCTTTCTAATCATGTGTGTTCGCAACCAAGTTCCTGCAACCACAACTGAACCTGTAGGATACACAAAACCATCGTCATCTTCCATCGGTTGTGTTATCTTATGCTTTACCTGAACACATCAAGCCAACCAATAGTTTGAT